>JACEFZ010015465.1:62500-557500 GCA_014155875.1 Cepaea nemoralis
AGCATAAAATATACTAATGAAAATATACTAATGGTATATATGTTTATGTACAGATCTAAGCCGTCATGTTGTACTGTAGCATAAAATATACTAATGGTATATGTATATGCACAGATCCAGGCCGTCATGTTGTACTGAAGCATTTTACTGCAGCATAAAATATACTAATGGAAATATACTAATGGTATATATTTTTATGCACAGATCTAGGCCGTCATGTTGTACTGTAGCATAAAATATACTAATGGTATATATGTATATGCACAGATCCAGGCCGTCATGTTGTACTGAAGCATTTTACTGTAGCATAAAATATACTAATGGTATATATGTATATGTACAGATCTAGACGTCATGTTGTACTGAAGCATTTTACTGTAGCATAAAATATACTAATGGTATATATGTATATGCACAGATTTAGGCCTGTCATGTTGTACTGAAGCATTTTACTGTAGCATAAAATATACTAATGGTATATATGTATATGCACAGATCTAGACGTCATGTTGTACTGAAGCATTTTACTGCAGCATAAAATATACTAATGGTATATATGTATATGCACAGATTTAGGCCGTCATGTTGTACTGAAGCATTTTACTGTAGCATAAAATATACTAATGGTATATATGTATATGCACAGATTTAGGCCGTCATGTTGTACTGAAGCATTTTACTGTAGCATAAAATATACTAATGGTATATATGTATATGCACAGATCTCGGCCGCCATGTTGTACTGAAGCATTTTACTGTAGCATAAAATATACTAATGGTATATTTGTATATGCACAGATTTAGGCCGTCATGTTGTACTGAAGCATTTTACTGTAGCATAAAATATACTAATGGTATATACGTATATGCACAGATCCAGGCCGTCATGTTGTACTGAAGCATTTTACTGCAGCATATTATATTTAATAGATTAATTGCATATCCTTTACAGGACGTCGCAGTCAACCCATCCACTGTTTGGCTGTTTGTGATCTCTTGGCATGTTTACATTCAGTAGTTTGCCATTGCTTTCTGAATGACAGGCACCCATACCGATTTATAAAAAACCCAATGCAAGGCCGTCTGCTGCCAGATCGCTCGCAGCTGTGTTTTGATCGTGGTATGCGGGATTACGAACTGCGTCCGTAACTCCTTCATCACGGAGTCGGCAGCATATTGTATACTAATGGTATATACGTATGTGCATAGATATTTAGGCCATAATGTTTTACTCTGGCATGTTACTGTATTATGATGAGGTTTATTATGATGAGTTTTATTATGATGAGGTTTGTGATGATTGTGCTTAAACTTTGTTTGCTGGTGGCAGGGTATTGGGGGTTCATTCTGCCCATCGGTCAGTTGGATTTAAATGTTGACTTCTCATTAAGAAACAATTGCAGGCTACAGAACTTAAAATTGCCTAGACATCATCCTGGGGTGGATTGCACTGTCCTGCAAAAACCAGGCAACATTTTATGTTATTGTTATTTATTATATGTGTGTGTGTGCACAGATCTAGTCTTGTATTGTATATTGTAGTATTTTACTATAGTTTAACATATGCTAGCGATGTGTATGTCTGCATACAATAGTGTGATACTCTTGAAGGTCTCTAGTGTGTGCAGTACCATCTTCCTGTGAGTTGTGGAAAGATCTACACAGGCAGTCGAATGTAAGACAGGCCTGGTTGCCCAATTTTTGACCCTTTGAAAATAAAGTTTGTTCGTATAGGTTTTAACTTAAGAAAAATTTCATACTAATAAAGACATGTATTTTGTGTAGGGTATTTGAAAAAAAAAAATTGTGACTGCATGTAACTTAGGGTATTTAAAAAAAAAACAGATGAATACTTATAGTTTGACTGCATTTAATTTAGGGTGTTTGAAAAAACAATTGAATACCAATAATTTGATTATATGTAACTTAGGGTATTTGAGAAAACCAATTGAATACCAATTGTTTGATTGTATATAACTTATCAATAACATTAGATATGCAGATGATACAGTATTAATTGCAGACAATGAACAGGACCTGCAAAATTTAGTAGATGCGGTTGTTACACACAGTGAACAACAAGGGTTAGAATTAAATTGTAAAAAGACACAGATTATGGTCGTCACTAGGAAGAACGAAATACCACAATGTAATATACAAGTGAATGGGAATATTATTCAACAAGTGAATAGGTACAATTATCTCAGAACAGTGATAACATCTGATGGGAGATGCCTGGAAGAGATTAGAACAAGAATCGCCATGGCAAAAGTAGCCTTTAGCAAGATGAAAAACATACTGACCAATAAAAAGATGTCAATTGAAACGAGAAAAAGAGTGTTGAGATGCTACATAGAACCTGTACTTTTATATGGATGTGAAGCTTGGACAATGAGCAGCCAGGCTGAAAAACATCTGATGGCTGTAGAAATGTGGTTTCTGAGGAAAATGCAAAGAATACCATGGACAGCCAGAAAGACCAATGAACAAGTCCTTCAAGAAACAAATGAAGATCGTAAACTGATCAGAGACATTAGACGTAGACAGTCACAATTTTTTGGACATGTTATGAGAAGAAATGATTTGGAGAACTTGGTGACAACTGGTAAGATCGAGGGAAACAGACCAAGGGGAAGACCTAGAAACAAGTATCTGGATGGCTTGGCCTTGTGGCATGGTCGAGACAGAAACACGGAACTGATCCACGACTCTGGTGATCGAGTGAGATGGCAGAACATGACCGCCCACGCTTACCGGCATGGCACATGATGGATGGATGGATATAACTTAGGGTGTTTGAGAAAACCAAATGAATATCAATTGTTTGATTGTATGTAACTTAGGGTATTTGAGAAAACCAATTGAATACCAATTGTTTGATTGTATATAACTTAGGGTATTTGAGAAAACCAAATGAATATCAATTGTTTGATTGTATGTAACTTAGGGTATTTGAGAAAAACAAATGAATATCAATAGTTTGATTGTATGTAACTTAGGGTATTTGAGAAAAACAAATGAATATCAATAGTTTAATTGTATGTAACTTAGGGTATTTGAGAAAACCAAATGAATATCAATTGTTTGATTGTATGTAACTTAGGGTATTTGAGAAAAACAAATGAATACCAATAGTTTGATTGTATCTAACTTTTTTATTTGAGAAAAAGAATTGAATACATATAGTTTGATTGTATGTAACTTAGGCTATTAAACACCATAAAATATACTGTTTGCACCAAAAGTAAGTACACTGGCCTAAGTTTCATCTCAGTGGATCATCATGAACCATCATCATCATATGTTCTGCCCACTGGCCTTCTTCGTGCCATTGAACCCCTGTCTCTGCTTCCAGGTGCCATGTCTTCCATCGCTGTTCTTTCAAAGACTGTGTTGTGGAACATGGCCAGTTGTTGTAGCTTCTCAGTTATGATGCTTTTATAAGCCAGTATATAGTGAGCAACCAGGGGGCGGAGTGGTCTAGAGGTATGGTGTCTGCCTTGAGTGCTGGAGGTCCCGGGTTCAAGCCCTGGTATGGGCCGGGATTTTGTTATGTGGACTTTTAGTAACAAAATTTCCCCTGGTCTCTGGGTAGTGAGATCGGACACCCATGTGTATTGTTGCGCACGTAAAAAATCCCTTGGCAGTTGGAAATCGAAAAAGAGTAGCCTAATGGTGCTGCCCGAGCACAATTTGAGTTAAAAATCTACCCAAAGTATTTCAGGAACCTCGCCGGTGCTACAGAGTTCGTGCACTGAGCTGAGATTCTCCGGACTCAGGCTTGAGTTAGGAGTAGAAAGGAGCTCTTATGGATTACACCCATGTGCCGTGATGTGGATCCGTCAACTAAACTAAACTAAACTAATACAATGAACGACCAAGTCCTGCAAGAAACAAATGAAAATCGTAAACTAATTAGAGAAATTAGACGTAGACAGTCAGAATTTGTTAGACATGTTATGAGAAGAAATAAATTGGAGAACTTGGTGACAACTGGCAAGATTGAGGGCAAGAGAACAAGGGGAAGACAGAGGAGTAAATACCTGTATGGCTTGACCACATGACATGGACAAGACAAGAACACTGAGCTGTTTCACGATTCTGGTGATCGAGAGAAATGGCGAATCATGACCTCCAAAACATACCAGCATGGCATATGATGGATGGATGGATATAATGAACAACATAAATAGGAATATCAGTGATTAGAAATGATAAATACAGAAGTTGTATTGAAAAATAGCACAGCTTATACATATGTGGAATCCGTACTTGTTGCTACTCTAAATGATCTTAGCCTTCTCTAGTTGTTGTGACTGACACCTTGCTGTCTTTATATAGGATAGTTTGTAAAATGGAGTCATATCTCTCCATAACACAAAGCCTGGGCTGAATTTAGAGACCATGTGTTGCCCATGCAGCATGATCCCTCTCTCTGCCTGCCTAGTTTACTCCAGAGGAATGGTAACACCAGTTCTTTTGGAACAAGGCAGGCTGCAGAAGCTGCCAGATGAGCAAATCAATGCTCTAACTATCCGCCTCTTGGAGATTCCATTCTAGACCAATTGTCGACCATTGCTAAGAGCCAGTTCTGCCCTGCCATGACATTTAGTCTTTAGGTTGCATTTCCACAATTGCGCTCCTACACATGAAGCTTTTGGCACAATGTGAGGTGTCGGGTTTAAAATCTTGGCAGTGGTGGAATATATTGACATATCCTGCTGCAGTTTGTATCTTCCATATATAGCTATTCTCCAATTTAAACAATGTTCTTCAAGTGTATTTTATAACTGATCAATCTTTCTGCTTTGTTGTTTTGTTTTATCATGGTACTATATGTACCAAAAGGATACTAATATTGCAGTATGTCTGTTTGCTATAAATGTATAGTTTGACTATATGCTGATACATGTTGCGTAATCTAATGACATTTATCACACACTATACAGGCTTATATACTGTAACTATACAATTTTATGTAATTCAGAAGATATGAACATTCAGAAAAATGTATTCACTTAGTGAATTTAACCACAAAATCCACAAACAATATGTTGCCTAGTGTATTTCAGTGTATCTCATAGGTGCATCCTGCACTTCATATCATATGAAGTGAATACAAGAATTACACTTTCGCTGACATACTTAAAACACATAGTCAGTGATATTGTTCAAATGTGGGGGATTAGTTTCCGGTAATTGCAATTTAAAATGAAGTCTTTCTGTCTGCACAAAATTGATTCATCCAGAAATTTTTTATAGATGAGCTACTGAACTAATACCCAGAAACAAATGGTATATGAGTTAATGAATTAATACCTGGAAGCAAATGATTGATGAGTTAATGAAAAGTACCCAGAAGCAAACAATAGATGAGTTAATAAATTCATACCCAGAAAGAAATGATAGATGAGTTAATAAATTCATACACAGAAACAAATGATAGATGAGTTAATAAATTCATACCCAGAAACAAATGATAGATGAATTAATAAATTCATACACAGAAACAAATGATAGATGAGTTGATGGAGTAGTACCCAGAAACAAATGATAGATGAGTTAATAAATTCATACACAGAAACAAATAATAGATGAGTTAATAAATTCATACCCAGAAACAAATGATAGATGAATTAATAAATTCATACACAGAAACAAATGATAGATGAGTTGATGGAGTAGTACCCAGAAACAAATGATAGATGAGTTAATAAATTCATACACAGAAACAAATGATAGATGAGTTAATAAATTCATACACAGAAACAAATGATAGATGAGTTAATAAATTCATACACAGAAACAAATGATAGATGAGTTAATAAATTCATACCCAGAAACAAATGATAGATGAATTAATAAATTCATACACAGAAACAAATGATAGATGAGTTGATGGAGTAGTACCCAGAAACAACCAATGGAGTTACTGACTTGGGCTCAGAAAGTCGTGATGGATGAGTTATTCAACATGTATTGAATGATTGTAGTTGGGAAACATGATTGCCCGTAACACAGAGTAAAACAGTTGTTGATCATGATTGTGGTGGTGTGTAATATGTTATGGATTTGATTGTGGTGGTGTGTAATACATTATGTATATGATTGTGGTGGTGTGTAATTTGTTATGTATATGATTGTGGTGGCATAGAATATGATTTGCTTATGATTGTGGTGGTGGAGATTATGTTATGTATATGATTATGGTGGTATAGAATATGTTAATGTAAATTAGGATATACCGAATGGTTGACACATTATTCTTACCTTGGCATGCAATGACTAATTACTACCCTAGACTATCCATGTTGGGATATCCATTATATTATCATGTATTGTGTATAGCCGGCTCTGGGGCAAAGGGGTTAAAGAGAAGTTTGTAATCCCTTATATCGTGTTCGATACCTAGCTGCATGCGAACTGGAAGCAGACCACTTTGCGTTGGTTTCCATACAATGGTATGAGTGTCGGTCATTCAGAAATCAATGGCAAACTACTGAACATAATCTTGCCCAAGAAACACAAACGGCCAAAAAATGCTGGAGTTGACAGCTACGTCCTGTAAAGGACATGCAACTAATGAAATACTATGGAATAAATATTTAGCAACAGTGAAGTAAACAAACAACTATTTAGCTACAAAGTAGTAAACAAACTATTTAGCTATAATGAAATAAAGAAACTAATTAGCCACAATGAAATAAACAAACTATTTAGCTATAATGAAATAAGCAAACTATTTAGCTGCAATAAAATAAATCAACTATTTAGCTGCAATAAAATAAATCAACTATTTAGCTAAAATGAAATAAACAATAAACTGTTTACTACAGTGAAATAAACAAACAGACAATATTTGTTAATTGTTTATTTTGTTGTAATTCTCCCTTAACAACAGTTTTAAGACTTTTATCAAGATATAAACATGGCTTGATCCATACTGTCTGCCAACTTTTCACTGACTGAGTATTTTACAATTAATATCATTGTTATCATTGAGCATTCACATCAGCTGTGTAATTGTTAAATGCATAATTGTTTCTGTTTATTGTTTTGGAGTTAACAAAATAGTAAGTGACCGCTTTCTGTTTCCACTTTGCTGACTTATTGAAGCTTCTGATATTCGTATACTATACTTTGTACACATTGGAGTGAAGGCTATTGGGCTGATATCAAAAGCGAATGAACGTGAAATGTGTCTGGACAGCTGAGCAAACAGAACACACAGACAGATGCAAAATGAAGGTTTGCACCAAAGTATTTGTCAGTGAACAGACAATGAAAAACACAGATACTTAATTGAAAGTAGTACCCAGAAACAGATGATAGATGAGTTAATGAGGTAGTACCCAGAAACAGATGATAGATGAGTTAATGAAGTAGTACCCAAGAACAGATGATAGATGAGTTAATGAAATAGTACCTAGAAACATATGATAGATGAGTAAATGAAGTAGCACCTAGAAACAAATGATAGATGAGTTAATGATGTAGTACCTAGGAACAGATGATAGATGAGTTAATAAAGTAATACCCAGAAACAAATGGTGCAGTTACTGTCTTGTACCCAACATGAAACACATGATAGATGTTAATTGACTATGCAACATGTAAACAGTATTTAAGATTGAGAAATCAGCTGTGTGCATATGTAAATTGGTGATGCAAATGGCAGACCATATACTTCAAGTCTGCTCTGAATACAACATATTTAGGCAAATCTTATGGCCTAGAAAAGCAACGGTTGAAGATAAACTTTACAGACCACTGATAGAACTGAAGAAAAGGCAGTTAAGTTTATACTAGAGACAACAGTGCAGATATAGTCAATCAGTATTAAGTCAATAAGAGAAGAAGAAGCTGAAAATAGGAGTATCCTAACTCTAGAAAATACTAGTGAAACCTGAAATAAAGAAAAGAAGCTGGCCCTGGAAAGGATGCACTGAAAACAGGAGAATTAAGATGGAAAGGATATAAATGGAGAAAACCTGAGAACAGTAGAACTAGATGGAAAGGATGCACATTGAGAAAAGCTGAGAACAGTAGAACTAGAAAGGCCTTTGTCTGGAACCCAAATCACATAAAAAATAGAGGAAGACCTGAAGTCACATTGGGAAGTGAAGTAGACATTAATGGAGCTGCATACATAATACAGCAGCAGAGGTGATGGCAGTAACACAGGCTTTCATATGGCTAGAATAACAGCATTATAGCAACGTTTGTGTACTAAGTGATTCAGTGAGCATGATCCGAAAGGTCGAGGTGGGTTCTGTACGTAGACAGTGGACTGAATTGCTGTGGAGTCTGTTGCCCGTACAGTCACCTTCATCTTCGTTCTGGGACATGCAGAAGTTGAGGGAAATGAATGAGCTGATAAACTTGCCGGTACTGCATCCCCTACAGATGGCCAGCTCAAGGATCATGCTGATGTTATTAATGTCCTGAAAGAGATGTCGAGAGCCGAGGACTTTGATGTCAGTGAATCCACATTGTTGTTCAGAATGAGGACGCAGGAGTAAGAATTGACATGGCCAGACATGAGAGGCACATCGGGAGAGCAAGGAGTCTTGTCAGCCTACAAAGAACTGGCACTATTAGCCGCTATACGCTGATGCACATGTTGGGGGGGACTTGTCCGGAGTGCAAGGATGATACTCCAACAGATAATGGAGCTACATGGGATAGCTAAGGATAGGAGGGCTTGGGGTGAGTTGGTTGAGCATGGGCCTCAATGAGTGATACCGGATGAAAAAAAAGAAGAATTCAAAATTATCAGAACTTCATAATAAAATTAAACGAAACAGTTTGTTCCATACACGTTGGGCAGTGAGGAGCATTTTGTGTGATATTCACTGGCACAGAAAGGGAGCATTATGGGGTGGCTCTTTGCCATGAAGTTGGAACTGCGACTAACTAACTAACTAGTTTGTTTTGTGTTCATTCACTTTGATACAATACTTTACATGAAATTATTTCCATTGCTGCTGGTTCAGAAATGCAGATATATTCATTAGCACATACATGTTTGTTTCTACTACATTGCTCTTCTGTTGAAATACTGTTCTCACTGTGAAAGGCCAATACTTAAGGAAATGATAAAAAGGAAATTTATTGTTCAAGTTGCAGTCCTGACAATGCTCATTGTTTGCTTTGTTTACAGTGTGTGTATTGTTTTACCTTTCCGCATGTTAGTGCACAATATCAAAATCATGTTTTATTTTATTGGCCAAGTATTTTATGTGTATTTCATTCTAGTCTATTTTCTGTGTATTGTGAAGTGAGATTTTAAAAATCCACTTGTATGTATCACTTGCATTTACGTTTCTCCTACTTTTTATTGTTATATATAAATTATTATATTAAATATTGGAATATAAGTGTCGTTTGTGTGCACTACATACAATGCAGTGTAGAGGTAATTTGACAGTGTTTCTTTATTGTTTCAGACATTTGAATAAAATTATGTTTGGAGGAGCTGACAGCCTGAAAGTCAATGGTGTTTTATTTTTTTTTCCTCTAGTTTTGATAGTTATTTAAGCAGAGATATAATTCTCTGGTGATTGAGTAAAATGGCCAACATGACCGCCGATGCTTATTGTCATGGCACATGATGATGATGATAATGTGGTCTGTTAGTTAGTTGATAAAACAAGATTCACATAGATATAGTGGGAAAAAACAAAATAGATATCCTGGAGAGAGGGGGGGGGGTGGAAACATATAGTGGGGAGAAAAAGCATTAAAAAACCTAGAAAACAGAGGTATAATGAATAAAACAAAACTGAAATATAGTAAAGTAAGGAAAACCAAGATATAATGAAAAAAAGCAAAACAGAGATATAGTGAAGAAAGCAAAACTGAGATATGGTAAGGAAAGCAAAACGGAGATGTAATTAAGAAAGCAAAACTGGGATTTGTTGTTTGTCCACCAAGAATGATGGTGACCATTCATTTCATCCAGTGGAGTTGAAAGTATGGAGCAGTGAGTTCTAAGATGGCTGATAAGGCCTATTTTGGCCCGAAATGCTCTTTGACAATGTGAGCAAAGAATGCTTGACATTCCAGGAGGAGGATCTTCAGCGGTGGTGTTTTTGTCCAGCCTTTTCTTCCTGGCTGCTTCACATGTGACTGCACACGCCACAAATTTATGTCTTTGGCAGCAGTCTCCCAGGTGTCAAGATGAATTCCAAAAGCTTTCAGTGAGATTTTCAGTGTCTTTAAGCGTTTCCTCTGGCTGCCTTGGGAGCGTTTACCATAACGCAGCTCACCGTAAAAAATTTTGTTTAGGGAGCCTGTGATCTGGTATGCGAGTTAAGCGACAAGCCCAGCGAATCTGATTCTTCATTAGTATAATCTGGATACTGGGCATGGACGCACTTTCTAGAAATTCAAGTGTCTGGGATCTTGTCTTGCCATTTAATCTTCAATAGCTTCCTAAGGCAGACTGTCTGGAAGTGGTTTAATTTCCTAGCCCTGTCGCTGATAAACAGTCCAGGTTTCACAAGCATATGGCAATGTGGATAATACAAGATATAGTGAAGAAAGCAAAACAGAGATATAGTAAAGACAGCAAACAGACAGTGAAAAAAGCAACACAAAAGTATAGTGAAAAAGGAAAGCAGACATATGATATAGTAAACAAAGCAAAACCGAGTTATAGTAAAGAAAGCAAACATGGATATAGTAAAGAAAGCAAAACAGATATAGTAAAAAAAAAAAAAAGCAAAGCAGAGATATAGTAAAGAAAGGAAAACAGAGATATAGTAAAGAAAGCAAATAGAGATATAGTGGAACAAGCAAAACAGAGATATAGTAAAGAAAAGTTAGACTGACTAACTAACCGAGATATATAAAAAAAAAAAAAAAAAGCAAAACAGAGATACAGTAAAGAAAGCAAAACTGAGATGTAATTAAGAAAGCAATACTGAGATATAGTAAAGACAGCAAACAGACATAGTGAAAAAAAGTGACACAAAGGTATAGTGAAAAAAGGAAAGTAGAGATATAGTAAACAAAGCAAAACCGAGTTATAGTAAAGAAAGCAAATCAAAGATATAGTAAAGAAAGCAAAACAGAGATATAGTGGAAAAAGGCAAAACTGAGATATAGTAAAAAAAAAAAAAAAATCAAAATTTAGATATGGTAAAGAAAGCAAAACAGATCTGTAATGAAATAAAAGCGCAAGAGATATGGTAAAGAAAACAAAATCATGTTATAGTAAAGTAAAACAGACGGTGAAAAAAACACTCTTGATTGTAACTGATGACAAAAGCCTGGAAAAAAGATCACACTTGTGGCCAGAAGGGTGTGGTGAAGTATAGCACTGGGATCTCCAACCAGATGGGCTCCGACATGATAACATTATCATTATAACATATGGATATTAATCATCTGCTGGAAGGCAACACACATCAAGGTGACAGCCATCTACACCGATGGGTCAGTGGTGAGAAACAGACGGAGTAGCTGGGGGTTCATTGCGAAGGCTAATGAACGAGTCTTGAAAAGGGAGAGTCTGGCATGTGACACAGCATATGATGATACATGCCTCCAGCATGATAATGGAGGTGGAAGCAGTAACAGCAGCCTTCCCATGGAGGAGACCGTTGCAGCACACATTGTATTCATTAAAGTCTCACGGAGTATGCTTAGTAAGGCTGAGAAAGGAATGGTTCGTGTGGAATGGCTTGCCTCGCTTCAGGGATCACAGATTGTGAGAACTGTATGGATTTTTTTTGCCCTGGCTATGCGGGAGTGTGGAGGAATGATCAGGCTGATAGACGCAGTGAATGCACCTCTCGGTGGTAGATTACCTATGAACAAGAGAGAGGTGGTCGGGCACCTGTGGGACACGATGGAGAAAGTGGTGGAACAGACTGAGCACCCGTATGTGGATAGAATGGCGTGGTTCGGTAGGGGTTCTAGACAAATCTCAAAATTGAGAGGGAAGACAAAGAGAACTTTCAATCAGATGGCAGTTAGAAAAGACGGAGCACATGTGGGAATGTCCTGAGTGCAGTGATGTCGGTTCTTAGCTCAACTCTACTGTTGAAGAACAAATTTAAATTTAGAAAGGGTGCAGAGTTATCATAATTACGTGGTTAGTTCAAGAGAAGAATTAAAGTTATCTATCTGATCGCTTCAGTTCACTGTCCTCGAGATCATCGTTATGAGGTTGGTCAGTCTGAAAACTAGTGTTAAAGCAATTGTGATCATGTCACTTCACTGTCCTCCAGTCTCATCAGTCATTCAAGACAAGTCTTACAGTCATCAAATCGCGTCAGGACTGGTTATATTTTTCCCTATCTGCTGTTCGGGTTCGGTTGGGTCTTCGGTTTCCGGGGGGGGGGGGGGGGGGGGGGGGGGGGGGGGGGGGGGGGGGGGGGGAATGAAGACCATTTCAAGATCGCGTTAATACAAGAACCGATTACTTGATATTGTTTTTCCCTTCATACTTTACAGTTATGTACGTCTTATCCTTCTAAAATTCTTTTTATAAAGTAAGTAGACCCACAAATCATGTTTTATGTGGATGTCTAGACTTGTTTTAGAATATGCTATTAAATTTACCTTCCATTTTTACGTATACTGTGTAGGAGTGGGGGGATTTTTAAATAGGAAATATGAAAGGGGGGTGGGGGGGGGGGGAATGACGTTCTGAAAATATGGTGAAGGGGGCAAGGGGCCAAAAAAGGTTGAGAACCACTGCTCTAAAAGGACTGGTCTTGAACTCATTTAGTCCTCATAAGGACTGGTATAGTCTTCACAAGAACTGGTGTAGTTTACCCGAGTAAACGCCATTAATTATAATGTAGACATGTTGCAGACCACGAAGATTCATTGTGCTTTCCATTAATTGTGTATCCTTTCCATGACGTCGCAGTCAGCCCCTGCATTGTTTGGGTGTTTGTGGTTTCGTGGCAGGATTTACATTCAGTAGTTTGTCACCGTGGCGAAGGGCTTACGGACGTGGTTCGTAATCCCGTATATCTGCGTTCGAAACACACCTGCCCGCGATATGGCAACAGACCGCGTTGCGTGGGTTCTGCGTTGGTATCGGTGCCGGTCGTTCAGAAAACAATGGCAAACTACTGAACATAAACTTGCCAAGAGATCACAGCGGCAGAAATGCTGCAGAAATTGTTGACTGCATTGTCCTGTAAAAAGTATATGAAAAAAAAAAATGTTGTCATTGCTTTCTGAATGACCGGCACTCATACTATTGTATGAAAACCAGCGCAAGGCAGTCTGCTTCCAAATTGCCTGCAGCTGTGTGTCAAACGCGTTATGCGAGGTTGCAAACTGCAACCGTTCGCCACAACGTCGGCTTTTCCTTACACATAACCATAAACTACTCAGATGTGCCGAGGCGTCTACTGTCTCATTTCATTTAATCTAATTTCATCTCGACTCATATATCATCTCATCTTGTTCGTCGCGGCGTTGAGGTGAAGCATGAGCAGTGGGAGAGTGTCCGTTCATGGGCTTCATATATCGTAATTCCCATGGATTCTAGTATTCCCTCTGTCCATCGTTTACATGGTCGGCCTCTTCTTCTGGTTCCGTTAGGTTCGTACATAATTCCTTCTTGCGGTATATTGTTAGTTGGTAGCCTTGTTATATGGCCAAACCATTTAACTTGCTGGTTTCTGATGAAATATAACGCTGCTATAACACCCCCCCCCCATCTTTGTTTTCCCTCTGGTATCTTGGCTATGGACAAGGGGTAGGTGGTCGTGCGCTTGTGGGACTAGGTGGAGAAGGCGGAGGAACAGATTGAGAACCCATATGTGGAAAGAGTGAGATTACGGGGGATGCAGGGGTTCTGGAAGAATCTCAAAACTGAGATGGAAGACCAGGAGAACATTTAATCAGAAAGCGGTGGGAACGATTAGTAGTATGACTCTTCGCTGGCTGTTGAACGAGGGGACTGAGCACGTATGGGAATGTCCTGAGTGCAGTGATGTCGGTTCTTGACTCAACTCAACTCAACACAACGTTCAGTAGTTTGCCACCTCTCTCTAGTCCATAGTTATATGTAGTTCCTGCGAAAAGATGAGACACACTAAACACGGTATATGTTTTACACAGCAGAACTTGTCGGCACCACTTGAAAACGGAAACACCTCTCGGCATGTTACATATGGGCAACAAAAGTAATTAGCTGAACTATTGATTGTTTATATGTTTATTATCATCATTCATGGACAGGACATGTTTGTGAAGGAAGCAGTACAAGACACAAAGGTGACGTAAATATACGCTGTGAGTTTCTTCAATACACACTCTTTTGCATGAATATCGCCATAATGTGCTGTGGCAACTGAAGTTGGCGTTTATATGAATTATATGAATCTCCAGATCTCAGTCCTTGGTATTCTAGATCAATTCTGTTGATGTATTCCCGCATACCTCTGTTTCAGTCAGCCCAACATCCTGTCTCTCGGCTGATCTTTACATTCGAAAGACATTAGAAAGTGGCTTTCTGGTAATGTTCCTAGATTGCTCCGCTAAAAGCTAAAATTGTACGGCATTGTAAAGCTGTTTTCTGGCAATGTTTATAGCTTGCTTCGCTAAAATCTTCTATTTCATACAGTTGCCGAAAGACATTACAATGTGGTTTTCTGGTAATGTTCCTAGCTTCCTTCGCTTAGATTTACGATATTATAAAGTTGTTTTCTAGCAATGTTCCTAGACTGGTTCCCTTCGGGCGTATGAGTATATGGCTGATATTTTGATTGACCAATCGGCAATGGAATTTGTGATATCTTCTTATTCTTCTGCGTTCATTCGGATTTTTTTTTTTTTTCGGATGTGACTGCGTTGTGCCTGTTTACAGCAGAGCTGCGTTCTTGCGCCGTTAGGCCGACACATCCGACTTCTGCGGGCATTTGTTGACCGGGTTAACCTTCCCGGGGGAATTTGTGATATAATCAGCATCATGACGGGTGCCTTTATTTTCCAAAACATTTATTGTTACAAATTATACGCTAGCTTAATAATTATATCATGTTACCTTAGAACTCCATGAAACATTCATTTTAGAAATCTATCTTTGCGTACACTGTGTCCAGAAGTAGGGATATCCTGAGGGTTTGAGATGTAATAGGGCAATCACATTCTATAGGCTTGACTCACGGAGGTTCTGTGATGTGATAGGGCAACCACATGTTGTAGGACTGACTCATGGAGGGTCTGTGATGTGATAGGGCAACCACATTCTGTAGGCCTGACTCACGAAGGTTCTGTGACGTGATAGGGCAACCACATGTTGTTGGACTGACTCATGGAGGGACTGTGATGTGATAGGGCAACCACATGTTGTAGGACTGACTCATGGAGGGTCTGTGATGTGATAGGGAAACCACATTCTGTAGGCCTGACTCAGGGAGGGTCTGTGATGAGATAGGGCAACCACATTCTGTAGGCCTGACTCAGGGAGGGTCTGTGATGTGATAGGGCAATCACATTCTGTAGGACTGACTCATGGAGGGTCTGTGATGAGATAGGGCAACCACATTCTGTAGGCCTGACTCACGGAGGTTCTGTGATGTGATAGGGCAACCACATGTTGTTGGACTGACTCACGGAGGTTCTGTGATGTGATAGGGCAACCACATGTTGTAGGACTGACTCATGGAGGGTCTGTGATGTGATAGGGCAGCCACATTCTGTAGGCCTGACTCAGGGAGGCTCTGTGATGAGATAGGGCAACCACATTCTGTAGGCCTGACTCAGGGAGGGTCTGTGATGTGATAGGGCAACCACATTCTGTAGGACTGACTCATGGAGGGTCTGTGATGAGATAGGGCAACCACATTCTGTAGGCCTGACTCAGGGTGGTTCTGTGATGTGATAGGGCAACCACATTCTGTAGGACTGACTCATGGAGGGTCTGTGATGTGATAGGGCAACCACATGTTGTAGGACTGACTCACGGTGGTTCTGTGATGTGATAGGGCAACCACATTCTGTAGGCCTGACTCACGGAGGTTCTGTGATGTGATAGGGCAACCACATTCTGTAGGCCTGACTCACGGAGGTTCTGTGATGTGATAGGGCAACCACATGTTGTAGGACTGACTCACGGTGGTTCTGTGAAGTGATAGGACAACCACATTCTGTAGGCCTCACTCACGGTGGAATAGGTGGCCAGTCTCTCCCTCTGTTAGCGGACGACGAACGCAGGGGCCATATCCTTGTTCGACCGCGCTCTTAACAGCAGCATATCCGCCTATCAACTACTGTAACGGACCGACCTCAGTTGCTTCTTAGCTCTTCCTAATTTCTTCATTGACATTCCATGATTCGCTGCCGCACAGAAGAAGAGGTTCTACGAGAGGGCTTAAAATGAAAACGTTTTTCTTCGAGTTACTATATGAGTTTTCCAAACAGGTGGAAATCACTTGGGGCTAAGACTGGTGAGTACGGAGGATGTGGTACACATTGAAAATGGAGGTCTTGGATGGTTTCAACTGTTGCGCGGGCAGTATGGTGTCGAGGATTGTCATGTTGCAAACATGACACTTGACTCAGAAGTGCATGTCGTTTGCATTAGATTGCGGATGGAAACTTCGTACTCCACTCATACACTTGCTGAACTGACAGGCATGCATCACCATACTGGACCTTCATTCACCCATGAATTTCTACAGGTTTCACTCCTTCATTGATAAAAAAAAAAAACACACACACAACAACAACGGATAGCAGAACGCTACTCCTCTTTGGTGCCTGTCGAAAATGGGCCAGCCATCTTTATACTGTCGTTATTCTTAACCGTGATATCACTCTTGATGTCCTTAACAACAATACTCACAGGATACAAGACAATGGCATCGTTATTGTAATTTATATCACACATTTAAGGTTTTCATTTGAAGCCCCCTCATATATAACATTCTAGTACTCTCTTTCTGACATTCAGTGGGAGCTACTTATTACATAAAATGTCTTTTATCTTCTGAGATCCCGTGCTTGCCTGGCCTATTGTGCCCTGAGTCACTGTTACACATTTTCTATTGCCCCTAGATAATTGAGACTTGATGAAGTATTTTATATTGCCCTAGATTACTGAGTTTATTGACTTGGTGAAGCATTTTCTATTGCCCCTAGATAATTGAGACTTGATGAAGTATTTTATATTGCCCTAGATTACTGAGTTTATTGACTTGGTGAAGCATTTTCTATTGCCCCTAGATAATTGAGTTTATTGAGTTTATGAAGCATTTTCTATTGCCCATAGATAAGTGAGTTTATAGACTTTGTGAAGCATTTTCAATTACCCCTAGATAATAGAGTTTATTGACACGGTGAAGCACTTACTATTACCCCTAGATAATTGAGTTTATTGACCTCGTTAAGCACTCTCTATTGCCCCTAAATAATTGAGTTTATTGACCTGGTGAAGCACTATTTTTGCCCCTAAATAATTGAGTTTATTGACCTGGTGAAGAACTCTCACGGAGTTACGCTGATGTCATGCTTGGTGTCGGACGAGGGCTCTATGTCTGCGTTGGACGTTCGTTACGGGAGGTAAAGATTGGCCGCCCGTTCCACCGTGCACCCAGGTCTACAAGGTGTGAAGGCCCAAATACGGCACATACCCACAGAGGCTTCCTGTTTCTGGACTTGTTCTGGATATATATATATATATATATATATATATATATATATATATATTATATATATATATATATATAGAGAGAGAGAGAGAGAGAGAGAGAGAGATTGAGAGAATGAGAGACAGAGTGTGCGAGACAGAGAGAGCGAGAGCGTGTGAGAGAGAGCGAGAGAGACAGTGAGAGACAGAGAGAACGTGCGAGACAGCGAGAGACAGAGATAATAGAGAGAGATAGTGCAAGAGAGACAGAGAGTGTGAGAGAGAGCGAGAGAGGCAGAGAGACAGAGAGAGAGCGTGCGGGAGAGAGAGTGAGAGATATAGAGAGAGACAGAGACGAAGAGAGAGCGAGAGACACACACACAGAGATAGAGAGAGACAGAGAGAGTGTATGCGAAAGAGAGAGAGAGTGAGAGAGAGCGAACGAGACAGAGTGAGAGAGACAGAGAGCGAGAGCGAGACAAAGAGCGTGCTAGAGAGAACGAACGAACGAACGAACGAACGAACAGACTTTATTTTCAAAGGGTAACAAATTGGGCACGCAGGCCCGTCTTACATTCGGCCCTTCCAATCACTCATCTTTCTTTCATGAACAGTGCATAGGAAAAATACATTGTCACATGAATTTTGTAAACATAAACAATGCATATTACTATGTTACAAGACACATCCACCACCCACCCACACATCCCCCATTCACTCCAACTCCCCCACCCAACCACACACACATACAATACATTCCCCCACCCATCCACCAAATCCCTACACATCTCCATACCCACACACACCTCTCATCCACCACACATCCCATCCACCCACACCCAAGCACACATACATTCAATAACCCACACATCCCCCACCTACACACATCTCCCCACCCACTCACATATCCTTTACCCGTCCCATTTCCCACCAACAATCACTCACCCAATATCCTCCTCCACACACCTCCAACCACCCAACCAAACACACATTCCTCAGCCACACACACATCTCCCCGTCAACTCACATATTCCGCACCTACCCACACACAAATTCCGCACTCACCCACATAATCTCCCATCTCCCCCAGCCCACTCACTTATCCGAGCCCACACCTACAAACATCCCCACCATCTCCTAACCTGCGCACACTCACCCACCCACATATCCTCTACCCACCCACACACCCTCTACCCACCTATCCCCCAACCAAACATCCCTTAACCACACACCCTAACTCATATACAATCACCCACCCACACATCCTCTACCCAACCACACATCCTCCACCCAACCACACATCCTCCATCCACCCATTCCCCCAGCCACACATCCCTTAACCACACACCCTTACCCATATACACACACATCCCCACTGTCGTGTCCTCCTTTAAAGTGTCGTCCCTGGAGTGAGGAGATCCGACACCCACATTATAATAGTATTTTTTTCCCCCTCAATATTCTGGAGAATCCACCAGCTTCCGTCCAACACACTCCATCAGCCTATGGACACCTTTTCCTATCACTCTCACACTGTCGTACTATGCCCCCTTCTCATACTTCCCCAACGCAACATACTCAACAACTCTTGCTTCTAGAAATTAATAAAGATTAATTTATTAAAATAAAAGTGTAACGTGTATGAGACGTGTATGCGAAGAAAATGTGTGACGTGTTCTATAAAGTGTGTAGACTCTGTCTCTCAGACATCAACTCAGTCAGCTGATCACAGCAAAGATAGACCACAGCACGTTACGTCAGAACAAGTACGTCTCACCCGTTGCCGGAACCATCTTGCCGGATAATGCTTTGCCTCTGTAGACCTCTGGTAATCCAATTTCATGAACATCCGAAATAGACACCGGTGGTATTAAGAGTTAATCAGGGACCGGTTGCACTCTACACAATGTCCGTTCCTAATGTTCCTGAACAAACTGCACAAGTCCTTTGTAGTGTGTACACAGTCATTAATGTTAATTGTTACTGTACTGGATCCTCACTCGTGTCTATCTAGCCTCAAGTATAATGTCTTGTGTTCTATTACACGAGATTATATAACACTAGGTAACTATTAGACTGTTCTCATTTAGTTACTACTGTCTGATGCTGTATGGTGCATCTGTAATCATCACTATGTTTGGTGAATCAACTTCCTTCTAGCGTAAGTTACGTTTCTGTATGCAACTTTATTGATTGTTGAACTGGTGTTCTTCAGAATGGGTTTTTTAATTCTTTCCCAAAACTTGTAGAGTTTCCTTGGATCTGGTAGGGAACCTAGGATAGAAACAACACATCTGGTGATAGTACTAGTCACTGATCCTTTTGGCTGAGTGTAAGCCTATCACCTTGCTTAATGATCTTTAGCTAACTAGACTTAGTCATAGAGCAGATTAGCTACCCACCTAGAGTCGAATCAGGCTATGACAAAGAAAAAAATATCAGCAAACAGAATGCGGAACCCCGCCCACCAGGGACACCTACGGGAGGATCCCAATTATCCTTCATTACTCAACTAGTAAAGCTTATCAACACTTCACTAATCTATTCTAGCTAACAGAGCCAAGTATCACTTCCCTACTCTAGCTAGTTTCCACTAACAGTGCTAATCATCACACTATAGTTTAACAAGGCTACTGCCTAAAGTAATTATAACGAATATATTATCATAAGTTATACCTTAATGGCACTACTGCAGTCCTATAAATCATATCTACATCTGCCATATAGGCACGTGTAAAATTAAGTCACTAATTAACACACGGTAGATATTATTTCCACTAGGCGCTGCAGTGCCCTCACTCCGACTAGAGCATTATTCAAGTCCCCCCTAGTTGATCCCAACTCGAGTTTATATGGCAAACTACCAAAGTTGTCCACGTGACGTTATCCTTTACTCCCCCACACAGGTGTTATTTGGACATATCAGCCATTTGCAAGAATCTATTTTCCTGGCTTTAGTCCTGTCAAAGTTGTCAGTAATTGTTAAGATTTTCAAAACAAGCCAGCAAGTTTATGTCTACTTCCAACAAAGAGTTGCAAATAACCCCGTCAACTTCTCGATGTGCCGGAAACCAAGAATTGACAGATGCACTGTTTTCCTGTCTCTCGCTGCCAATTCCGGTTTGTCTCTGACTGTTGACAACTGTCAAGCTTCTGTTCAGTGGTGACAATCCCAGCAGCCATTTCCGTCTGATGTGTTTATGACTTGTCAAAGTGATATCTGATTCAGCGCACTTACTTCCTCCTCACTCACCACCAAATGTGTATATGGGCTGACCTGATGTAACCTGTGCTGTTTTTCCAGTACGGCTGTTGTGGGCCTAGAAAATACACGCCCAGCAAACGTCGGTATATTTATCTGTTTAACTCATGGCAATCTCGCGACATAGGCCCCCTCTTAAGAGAGTAGTCCATCTCACTCTCCTCCACCATGAGTTAAATCCAGATAATTCATTCCTCTTCTTCAGGAGCTGGGTGTCTTGACAAGAAATCCGCTCCAACATTCTCCTTCCCAGGAATGTACTCTACTGTGAAATTATACGGTTGAAGTAACAACGACCACCGCATCAAACGTGCGTTGAGCTTCTGAGAAGTCGCCAGGAACATCAGGGGCTGATGATCCGACTGAACCCGAAACTTAACTCCATACAAATATGGCTGAAATTTTTGCACTGCCCATACGAGGGACAAGCATTCTCTCTCGACGGTTGAATAATTCCTCTCCGCCTGTAGAAGTTTCTTACTTGCGTATGCCACAGGTTTCAAAACCGAAGCATCGTCTTTTCCTTCCTGTAACAAAGCGGCTCCAATTCCAATCCCACTCGCATCCGTTCTCAACACAAATGGTTTGGAAAGGTCAGGGAGCTGTAATACAGGTTTGCTGACCAAGGCCTCCTTTAACTGACTATAGGCATTCTCACATTCTGGTGTCCAAATGATTTGATCCGGTAATCCCTTTTTCAAGGTTTCCGTTAACGGTGCTCCCAGTTCAGTGAAATGTGGGATAAATTTGTGGTAGAACCCACACAACGAGAGAAAAGATCGCACATCCTTCTTCGTTTTTGGCCTTGGTGCATTTCTGATTTTCTCCAGGTTCTTCTCTTCTGGGACAATGTGTCCTGGAGTGATGGTGTGGCCTAGAAATTCCAGAGTCTGGTAACCAATCATGCACTTGGTTGGACGAGCAGTAAGCCCTGCTTCCTTGAGTCTATTAAACACTCTCTCCAAGGATTGTAAGTGGTCATCCAAGCTGTCACTGGAAATCAGAATATCATCCATGAATGAGATGATGGACGGATCCTGTAACGGATCTAGTAAAGTCCTCATCATGCGTGTAAACACACTAGGTGCATTGCTGAGTCCAAAGGGCATGACCTTGAATTCGTAGTGTCCACTGGGTGTACTGAAAGCTAACAGTGGTCGAATCTCCGGTTTGACTGGTATCTGATAGTACCCCCTACTCAGATCCACCTTTGAAAAGTACCGAGCCTTATGGAGCCTAGCGAATAACTGAGTTGGATTCGGCAAAGGTTCCACCTGAAACTGTGTATGACTGTTCAGGAGTCGGTAATCTATACACAACCTGTGTTCTCCACTTGGTTTGCGTAACAAAACTACCCCCGCATTGTATGGGGATGTGGATGGTGCAATCACGTCATCCTCCAGCAGTTTTTGTATTTCCTCCTCCAGGGCCTTTTCTTTAGAGAATGGCACTGGGTAAACCTTTTGGCGAACAGGCTCCTGTGTGGTCAAAGTCATCTCGAACTCCACCAACCTCGTTCGTCCTGGTTTATCAGTCAGTATCTCCTTATGAGACTTGAGAACCTGGGTTATCCTTTCCCTCTCCTGGGAGGTCAGATCAGGGTTCACTTGCACATCCCTATAGGTTTCCTGGTGTACTAAGGGATATTCCCTGCCCTCGCTGGTTCCCACTTCTGTCTCCACTGCAACTGCCATTGCCATGAGGTGAGCTGCCTTGTCTCCGGGTCTCTCTTCGTATTTCCGCAAGAGATTGATATGGAAAATCTTCGACTTTCCCCGGATCCGGATCTGATAGTTGGTTCTGGATATTACCCTTTCCACGGGAAATGGTCCTTGCCAACCTATCTCCAGTTTGTTGTTTCCCGTTGGGAGTAGCAACAAGACTTTATCTCCTACCTCTAGAGATCTGTCTTTAGACCTACGGTTGTAGTAAGCCGCATGTCTTTTCCTGGCCTTTTTCAAGTTTTGATTTGCCAGAGTCCATCCCTTGTGGAGTTTGTCTTTCAGTTCCTCCACGTATTGATAGGATGAGATCACTTCTTCTGACGTCCCCTCTTCAGTCCAACTCCTCAACATGGCTTCCAACGGTCCTTTGATTGGACGACCAAACAGCAACGTAGCGGGTGGTAGTCCTGTTGAGCCATGAGGAACTTCCCGATAGGCAAAGAGTGCTGCTGGGATATATTCATCCCACCTATCAGGTTTTTCCTGCGCTAGTTTCCTGAGCATTGTCATCAACGTGCCGTTGAAACGCTCTACTTGTCCATTGGCTTGAGGGTGGTAAGGGCTGGTATGTATGTGGTTAGAGTGAAACACCCTAAATACCTCCTCCATGAGTTTTCCACAAAACTGAGATCCATTGTCCGTCAGAATTTGATCCGGAAAGCCTAATCTGGTAAAGGCCTCCATCAGTGCGTCCGCCACTCTTTTCGAGTCAATCGTGGTCAACGGTATCGCCTCACCCCACATTGTACAGCAATCCACCATTGTGAGTATATACATGTTCCTCTTCCTAGTCCTGGGAAGTGGACCCACGATATCGATGGCTACCCTCTCGAAAGGAGAGTTCATGATGGGCATCTCACCCAACATCACCGGTGCTGTCCAGTGTTTCGGTGCCACCCTCTGGCACTCAGGGCATGACTTCACATACCGACGCACATCATCTGTCATTCCCGGCCAATAGTAGTGGCAGGAAATCCGCTGCATGGTGGCGGCAATCTCCATGTGTCCACTAAAGAAGATGGTATGCCCCATATGAAGAATCTGGGACCGATGAGCTTTCGGGACGACCAACTGACCGTATAGGTTGTCTCCCCTTCCTGCTCTCCTGTAGAGTATCCTATTCTTCATGTAGTACTGCCCCCGTCCTGGTGGATCAGCACTTTTCTGCAGCTTTCTGTAGCAAGGACGTAAAGTATCATCCTCACTCTGGGCAGTTCGTAGCTCCCCCGGCATTGGGTTAGTCACAATTGCGTCTGCCTCTTCCGTTTTCGTCTGAGAGCGAGTCTGCATTGCTCCCATATGGATTGGCTCCCTGGGCATTCCCAGAAAGACATACCGGCAACCTAGGATGACTGGAAAAATGGGATCGGTCAATACAGCGGCCTTGATGGTGCCGGTGACGTACCTTGACCGAATCTCCACATTAGCAATGGGCAACTTCATGGTTACAGCACTCTTCTGTGCAGGCTGTATATCCAATGTTTCACCTGTGAATTGTTCTGGATGTACCAGATCCGCAGAAATCACGGCCTCCCCGTCCAGTCCTGTGTCGTATAAACACTCCACTTGACGACCGTTAACCTCTACCAATTCCACTACAGGTGGTTTTTCCTGGTCTGGAGTCTCTTCCTCGGCCTCGACCTGTTCGGTGGGCTCCACCTTAGGTTTCCCTGAGCACACGACGAATTGAGTGTCTCCTGACTTTCCCCTGCAGTCAATAGCATTGTGCGTGTTTGACTTGACATTGGTTGCACCATTTCCCTGTCCTAGATTTTCTATTGTCGGACTTGAGTGAGCTCTCCTGGTGGCGAGCTTCCTTGTTGACCTTGGCATTTTCCGTGACAACCTCCTTGGAAGTCACTTGACATGCTGCAAAGTGAGGGTTCTTAGCCTTCGATTTGCAGTCCCTCGTATTGTGAGAGGGTGACTTACAAATTGAACACCACTTCTCCGACCACGGTCGTTTAGGTGTAGAGCTTGAAGTGCTCTTGCTTCCCTCCTTCTTCTTCTCTGAATTATCCTCTGATTTTTGCACATAAGGTTCCCACTTTTTTGTTCCTGAGTTTTTGGCTTTCTTCTTGTCATGTTTCTCTTGACTTTTGGTGTTGGTGGAAAGGTTTCCCCTGCCTCCCCATGTACCTCGACGAACCGTTCTGCTAATTTATTCACGAGGTCAATACGTTCCGCTCCTTGTTCTCCCAGGAACGTCCTGAGAGGTTTAGACATTTGCTTCTTCAGCTGGTCGACCACCATGAGCTCTTCCAGACTCTCATAGTCATGTGCGAACCCAGCCAAATCCATCCACTTATGGAGATAAGATTTAAGACGCAAACTGTAGGCGGCAAACAACTCTCCCGGTTCTCGTTTCGCTGCTCGAAATTTTTTCCGGTAGGTATGTGACGTAACCTCGAATCGTTTCAGCAGAGCCGTCTTTAACTCATCATAATTGTTCTCATGTCCTGGTGGCAGGCGAGTATAAACCTCGTATCCCGGTCCCGCGTAATCCCTGGGATAGCTTAAGATTCCATTTGTTACGCTCCAGACCCATAGCAACTGACATAGCCTCGAAGCGTTGAAGGTATTGGTCAATCTTCTCTTTGTCCTCCTCGTAGACCGCTAAAGGAAACTTCATAGCATGGTACCCATGTCCACCTACTGGTGTTGATCCTGGGATGGAGGAACCTCCAACTGCTCCCTCAGTTTCTCCATTAGATTGACTCTTCAACTCGAGTTCCCTCATCCGGTACTCGTGCTCCCTTTTCTGTGCTTCCTGTTCAGCTTCTAATTTCCTAGCTGCTTGTTCAGCTTCAAATTTCCTAGCTGCTTGCTCAGCTTCCAATTTCCTAGCTGCTTGCTCAGCTTCCAATTCCATCCTTCTCAATTCCAGCTCGGCCTTTCGATCTTCTCTTTCTGCTTGACGATACTCTCTCTCCACTTCCTGTATGTAATCCGTTAGAGAAGACCCCGCCAATCCCATTTCTTCCCCCTTTGCCTTTAATTCTAACGTGCTAAGTTTAGGGGTGGCCATTATACAGAGAGGTAAGCTAGCAGGTCCAGTACAATATAACTGCAAATTACTATACCGATATATGAACAAGTACTATAAATCTAGATATTACCACACACAGCACATTCACTCAGTGACAAGAGTAGAATCAGGACCACAGACCTATGCAGACGTGTGAAGTGTGAACAGGTAAGATATTAGTCCTAACCCCTATCCACATTCACTCTAGCTGGATTCTCCAAAATGATATTTCCCTTTTATAACTAAGGATCCCGTGTCAAAAGACCCCGTTGTCAGAAGATCCCACTGTCAAACGTTCCTGCTTGCAGGAGATCTCGCTGTCCAAGGATTCCGTTTACGGGAGATCCCGCTGTCCAACGATCCCGTTTACGAGAGATCCCGCTGTCCAAAGATCACGTTTACGAGAGATCCCGCTGTCCAAAGATCACGTTTACGAGCCCCCAATAATGTCGTGTCCTCCTTTAAAGTGTCGTCCCTGGAGTGAGGAGATCCGACACCCACATTATAATATTATTTTTTTTCCCCCTCAATATTCTGGAGAATCCACCAGCTTCCGTCCAACACACTCCATCAGCCTATGGACACCTTTTCCTATCACTCTCACACTGTCGTACTATGCCCCCTTCTCATACTTCCCCAACGCAACATACTCAACAACTCTTGCTTCTAGAAATTAATAAAGATTAATTTATTAAAATAAAAGTGTAACGTGTATGAGACGTGTATGCGAAGAAAATGTGTGACGTGTTCTATAAAGTGTGTAGACTCTGTCTCTCAGACATCAACTCAGTCAGCTGATCACAGCAAAGATAGACCACAGCACGTTACGTCAGAACAAGTACGTCTCACCCGTTGCCGGAACCATCTTGCCGGATAATGCTTTGCCTCTGTAGACCTCTGGTAATCCAATTTCATGAACATCCGAAATAGACACCGGTGGTATTAAGAGTTAATCAGGGACCGGTTGCACTCTACACAATGTCCGTTCCTAATGTTCCTGAACAAACTGCACAAGTCCTTTGTAGTGTGTACACAGTCATTAATGTTAATTGTTACTGTACTGGATCCTCACTCGTGTCTATCTAGCCTCAAGTATAATGTCTTGTGTTCTATTACACGAGATTATATAACACTAGGTAACTATTAGACTGTTCTCATTTAGTTACTACTGTCTGATGCTGTATGGTGCATCTGTAATCATCACTATGTTTGGTGAATCAACTTCCTTCTAGCGTAAGTTACGTTTCTGTATGCAACTTTATTGATTGTTGAACTGGTGTTCTTCAGAATGGGTTTTTTAATTCTTTCCCAAAACTTGTAGAGTTTCCTTGGATCTGGTAGGGAACCTAGGATAGAAACAACACATCTGGTGATAGTACTAGTCACTGATCCTTTTGGCTGAGTGTAAGCCTATCACCTTGCTTAATGATCTTTAGCTAACTAGACTTAGTCATAGAGCAGATTAGCTACCCACCTAGAGTCGAATCAGGCTATGACAAAGGAAAAATATCAGCAAACAGAATGCGGAACCCCGCCCACCAGGGACACCTACGGGAGGATCCCAATTATCCTTCATTACTCAACTAGTAAAGCTTATCAACACTTCACTAATCTATTCTAGCTAACAGAGCCAAGTATCACTTCCCTACTCTAGCTAGTTTCCACTAACAGTGCTAATCATCACACTATAGTTTAACAAGGCTACTGCCTAAAGTAATTATAACGAATATATTATAATAAGTTATACCTTAAATGGCACTACTGCAGTCCTATAAATCATATCTACATCTGCCATATAGGCACGTGTAAAATTAAGTCACTAATTAACACACGGTAGATATTATTTCCACTAGGCGCTGCAGTGCCCTCACTCCGACTAGAGCATTATTCAAGTCCCCCCTAGTTGATCCCAACTCGAGTTTATATGGCAAACTACCAAAGTTGTCCACGTGACGTTATCCTTTACTCCCCCACACAGGTGTTATTTGGACATATCAGCCATTTGCAAGAATCTATTTTCCTGGCTTTAGTCCTGTCAAAGTTGTCAGTAATTGTTAAGATTTTCAAAACAAGCCAGCAAGTTTATGTCTACTTCCAACAAAGAGTTGCAAATAACCCCGTCAACTTCTCGATGTGCCGGAAACCAAGAATTGACAGATGCACTGTTTTCCTGTCTCTCGCTGCCAATTCCGGTTTGTCTCTGACTGTTGACAACTGTCAAGCTTCTGTTCAGTGGTGACAATCCCAGCAGCCATTTCCGTCTGATGTGTTTATGACTTGTCAAAGTGATATCTGATTCAGCGCACTCACTTCCTCCTCACTCACCACCAAATGTGTATATGGGCTGACCTGATGTAACCTGTGCTGTTTTTCCAGTACGGCTGTTGTGGGCCTAGAAAATACACGCCCAGCAAACGTCGGTATATTTATCTGTTTAACTCATGGCAATCTCGCGACACCCACCCACGCACAATCTCCCCACCCATACAAACATCCCTCACACACATCCCCACCCACCAACACATTCCCCATTCACAAACACACACCTCCCATCCACGCACACACAACCCATACATTCATCCCCTCACACATCCCTAGACACACGTAATTATCCCTCAACCACTAACACCCACACGTCCCTTACCCACTCATCAACACATACATCTCCTATCTACCCACCCACACTCACACATCCCAACCACCCATCTAAGCAAACATCCCCCACTCTCACACACATCATTCACCCACCCACAAACCCAACCACACCTTCACTTACCCACACAAACATCATTTATCCACACCCAGCTCCCCTCCCACACAATACCACACCCACACACATCCCAAAGACACATCCCTCACCCACACACACATCTATCCACACATCTCCTACCCATCCACACATCCCCCAACTACAGTCACCCTCACTACCCACACATACATCCTCCATCCAGCCACACACACCCCACCCAGCCAGACATATCCCCCACCCACACACACATCTCCAAATCCATCACCCACACTCATCACGCACCCCTCCCCCAACCCACACACATCCCCCACACACATTCACCCACACATCTCTCACCCACACACACTCCCCACCCATCCACCCAAACATCCCACACCCACATACACATCCCCAAACCCACAACCACCCCCACCTGCACACATCTCCCACCCACCACATATCCCCACACCCACATCTCCCCACCCACACATATACCCCCACCCATCCCATAACCCACCATCAATCATCCACCAACATATCCTCCTCCACCCACTCACCCACAACCACCTAGACAAACACACATCCCCACTCACAAACACATCTCCCCATACACCCATACATCTCGCACGCACCTACACACAAATCCCCCACCCACCCACACAAACCCACCCCGCCCACCCACACACATCACGAATCCACCCACACACACATCCCCCGATCCCCCAACCTACTATTATGATCAAACTCCCACACTTTACACACACATACAGTGACGATTGTCGTGAGCATTGTCGCAAAATTGTAAAAAAAAAATGGAGAAAAATTGTACATATACATTTTGTAACTTAAAAATTAGTGATGCAATTCAACTCTCTCTCCTCTCTCTCTCTCTCTCTCTCTCTCTCTCTCTCTCTCTCTCTCTCTCTCTCTCTCTCTCTGTCTGTCTGTCTCTGTCTCTCTCTCTCTCTCTCTCTCTCTCTCTCTCTCTCTCTCTCTCTTTCCCTCTCACTCACTAGCGCTCTCACTCACATTACAGTAATGTTATATTATACATGATAAAATCAAGTGTCATACATACAAAATGATAATGTGAAAGATGAAAATACACAAAGAATATGGAATGAGAGAGACAGAGAGACAGACAGACAGACAGACAGACAGACAGACAGACAGACAGACAGACAGACAGACAGACAGACAGACAGACAGACAGACAGACAGGCAGAAAAGAGATACTGTGAGAAAAATATCGTTGCATTACTCATTCATTTTCTATTCATTACACGTTCATTGCATTCTGACAAATAACAGTGATTCTATAATGCTGTTGATCTTACCCACACTTCTCTCACTTCGCCATTTAAACCATGAAACCTATCTCCCACTTAGCCATATAAGCCATAAAACATAGCCGCACCGCCCCCCCCCCCCCATTTTACTAATGAAACCTAAACTAAATACGGCCTTATCAGTCCATTACACTGCCACAGAACCTACAAAACAATTACATTTGTTTTAAACATGGCTGTTGTGGTGTAGGCTCCCAAGGACCCGGGGAACAGAGTATCCATACATGGAGAGACTCGTTCAGAAGACCGTAGAGTAGAGCATCTGCATGTTACAAAGATGTTGAGGGAAAAAACCACACGCCCTCTTAATCAATCTGCCACTGGAACTATCAGCATGGGAGCTGATGAAGGGGACTGAGCCTGTGTGGGCATGTCACGTGATGTCACGTGATGTCGGTTCTGAAATGAGATGTATTTACTTAGCTGATTCAGTGTTGAATAAAAAGTAGGTTATGACCAAACATGGTATACAATTAAATGTATAGGGGGTTGCGTGGTCTCGAGGTATGGTGTCCGCCTCGAATGCTGGATGTCCTGGGTTCAGGCCACGGTGATGACCGGGATTTTTTCTCGTGGACTTCTAATAATAAAATTTCCCCTGGTCTCTGGGTAGTGAGATTGGACGCCTGTGTGTATTGTTGCGCATGTAAAAAATCCCGTAGCAGTTGGAAATCGAAAAAGGGTAGCCTAACGGCGCTGCCCGGGCAAAATTTCGAGTTAAAAATCTTCCCAAAGTATTTCGGGATCCTCGCCGGTGCTACTGAGTTCGTGCACTGAGCTGAGTTTCTCCAGATTCAGGTTTGAGTTAGGAGGAGAACGGAGCACTTATGGGTTGCATCTGTGTGCCGTGATGTTGATCCATCGACTAAACTAAACTAAACTAATGTACAAGCATTATAATTGTAAATTTCCGTTCACTGGGCATTGGAAATGCGGAAGATGCCTACCAAACAAAGCAAATAACACGATGCCCCTAGTTTGGCAATCTATCGTCGTTCTGTTCTAATGGGGATATTATCCTTCGGCTCTGAATCAGTTAAAAAGATCGAGGGCGATAGTACATTGGAATAATCGTTAGATTGGTAATGTTACAAGCGCGGGTAGGCGGGGGTTCGACTCCTGCACTCTCGTCCGCTAAGAGAGGAAAACTCTTGCCACCTATTTCTCCGTAGATTCAGGCCTACATACTGTTATGGTCCCAATACGCCTCATTATTCTGGACCGTTTTAAAAATAACAGTGTGGTGACCTTGTCCCAGAGTTGATGTTCGTGCCAGACAAGCGAACCAAGCTGGCGTATGTGGACAACAGCTTTCTGAACATGTTCTGCTGTGGGGTGTTCAAATCCGAGAACAAGACCGAGAGCGTCGTCCCGAAGTGCAATGAATATTTGCCGGTGTCCAACAAAGATCTGAAACTTGTACAGGTAGGAGCGTCATAATTGTACAGGTAGGAGCGTCATAATTGTACAGGTAGGAGCGTCATAATTGTACAGGTAGGAACGTAACAAATTGTACAGGCAGGAGCTTCACAAATTGTACAGGTAGGAGCGTCACAAATTGTACAGGTAGGAACGTAACAAATTGTACAGCTAGGAACCGAACCTCATAAATTGTACAGGTAGAAGCTTCGCAAATTATACAGGTAGGAGCATCATGAATTGTACAGGTAGGAGCATCATAATTGTACAGGTAGGAGCCTCACAAATTGGTTCACGTGTTTTTTTTCTCTGCGTTCCTCACTTCCGTATATTGGGCCTTCCAGTCACCGCAGGCTGTTCCTCCGGAAACCAGAATTTGATTACATTGATTTAATTCTATCGTAAGCTGTGTTTCGTGTTGCCACTGATTATATTTCTATGTTTTTTTTACTATTTCCCTTTTATTGGAGGTTCATCATCATGTGCCATGCCGATAAGCGTGGGCGGTCATGTTTCGCTAAATTACACGATCACCAGAGTCGTGGATCAGCCCTGTGTTTTTGTTTCGACCATGCTAAGTGGCCAAGCCATCCATATACTTATTTCTCTGCTTTCATCTTATTCTTTTCACCTTAATCTTGCCAGTTGTCACCAAGTTCTCCAATTTATTTCTTATTATAACATGTCCAAACAATTTTGACTGTCTACGTCTAATTCTTCTAATCAGTTTACGGGTTTCATTTGCTTCTTGTATGACTTGCACAATGGTTTTTCTGTCTGTCCATGATATTATTGCATTTCCTCAGAAACCACATTTCCATTGCCATTAAATGTTTTTCAGCTTCTCTGCTAATTGTCCACGTTTCGCATCCATACAAAAGTGCAGATCTCTTTGAAGGTTATACAAATGAGTTAATACAATTTCATTGAACCGCTTTAAACGTTAAGGTTATAAAAAGAGTTAATACATGTTCATAGAACCACGTTTAACGTTAAAGTTATAAAAAGAGTTAATACATGTTCATAGAACCACGTTTAACGTTAAAGTTATAAAAAGAGTTAATACATGTTCATAGAACCACGTTTAACGTTAAAGTTATACAAAGAGTTAATACATGTTCATAGAACCACGTTTAACGTTAAAGTTATAAAAAGAGTTAATACATGTTCATAGAACCACGTTTAACGTTAAAGTTATAAAAAGAGTTAATACATGTTCATAGAACCACGTTTAACGTTAAGGTTATAAAAAGAGTTAGTACATGTTCATATAACCACGTTTAACGAACGGCTGTAAATCTTGCACAATTAGTAAACAAGCACCAATAATCCCGCGAGACTTCCAAGATGTAGTTTTACATAAAAATGATGAAAATTCCTTGGGCCGTAAAATTAATATTTCTAATGTTTTGATTACGGTCGAAAAAAGAAAAGAATTAACAAAAGCCAACAAAACCTGCTCAAGACGATTATCACTTAATGGGCAGGCAGAAAAAATCATTAGAACAGGACACATTAGTTTACGCAACAACACGTTTACAAAATTCAAGATTTGCGAATAAACTATGAGCACATGTGAATTGGCGCCGCAGACAGCAGATCACAAACTCTAAGACTGCCCAAAATACAACATATCTAGGCAAACCTGCTGGACGATAAACACTATAGACCACTAAGTGAACTGAAAAGACAGTTACATTCATACAAGATACAACACTTCAGAGTTATAGACATACTATTACTTCAAATATCAGTGTTTCGGGGAACATTTTAGGTAACTGTAAATTCAAATATCAGCGTTTCGGTGAACAGTTAGTTGAGACAACTCAAACTTCAAATATCAGCGTTTCGGTGAACAGTTGAGTTTACTCAAAAAAACTTCAAATATCAGTGTTTCGGTGAACAGTTGAGATAACTCTAACTTCAGATATCAGTGTTTATGTTAACACTAGCGCTACATCAAAGAAGATCTCATACGAGAGCATTAGGACGCCTCAGACGAAAATAGATTTACGACCTCAAAGGCATTGTACAATCACACGGAATAACACTTTCCAGTGCCACCTATCGCGCTCTGGAACGCCAACGACCACCCCCCCCCCCCCCCCCCCCACTACGGCATGACGGCAAAAGTGAAAGATGATGCCGATGTCTATTTCTTACTGACTATAGATCCTCTTACGGGAAAGACAAAGATAATGAGAATAAATATAGTAAATGATAACGTGATTTCACGTGGTAAAAATTCACTTCAAGAGACGGATTCATAGCCTACAGTTATTTAGATTATTAGTTTAAGTTAGTTATTTACAGTTGCGTGATATCATAATTGCCGGCTTCCTGGCCTAGAGGTTAACGACTTGTCTCCGTAATCTCGTATACTCTCGTAAGTAACGTGACGACGGTGAGAATTAGCAGTGGTTCGAATCGCGTCGGTAACTTACGGGGTATGTGAGCCGGCCGCTCAGAAAGCAATGGCAAATTACTGAGCGTAATCTTGCCAAGAAATCAACAATCAGCTGAAAGATGCTGATGTTGACAGCGATGTCCTGTAAAGGATATGCAAACATTGATTTATTTGTGATATCATAATTGTAAGATAATGTTTAACAGAAAATCAACATTTCATCATCCTAGGTTAGAGAAAATCATCATTTTATCATCATAGGTTACAGAAAATGATCCCTTTATAATCACAGAAGGTAGCAATGGAGATCAAGATGGAGGAACGATAAAGGTATCATAATAAGAATACAAAAGGCAAAAGCAGCATTCATAGCGCTAGGATATTTGAGAAAATGAAAATAAACTTAGCACAAAACTGGGATATTAAATTCCACTATTAATTCAGTACTACAGTGAAAACAACTAAAATGTGGCGGACTGTTGTGTTGGTATTCTGACAGCGGCCTTATGCATGGATGCCTGTGCGTGGTGTTGTTGTTTCGGGACTGATCCACTTTCCACATGAGACAGTGAGAGGAGTATTTTGTGTGATATTCACTGGCGCCCTTTGCCATGAAGTTGGAACCGCGACTAACGACTAACTAATGATTAAATCGATTACAAATAAACTACAATCAGCTAATTAATTAATTCCTATGCAAAATAGAAGGAATAAAATGGTGTGACAGAACCACGAATGTGGATGTCATGGAAAGAACTAGACAAAAAGCCTGTGAACCAAACTAAGGTGTAGAAAAGCTGTTGTCGCTGGACAGGACACACATTGAGAAAGCTTGAGTATAGAAATTACTTTATCTACAATCCACATGGCAACAGAAATAGAGGAAAGCCTATAAAGACACTGGGAAGAGATATAGAAGTGAATAATATGGGGAGGACATGTGCGGAGAAGCTTATGATGTCTAGGGATAGAAGCGATTGGAATGAGTTAGTTGAGGACATATGTACAAATGGGGGATAAAATGTGAAACATGTGCTTATTTGCCTTCCTCTATTTCTTTTGCCATGTGGTTTGCAGTGTGAGGACTTTATCATCATGACAAAATTATGACTTTTTGTGATCGAATAATATCAAAATTATGCCATTCTTCAATAACTGATCACATGTCAAATGTCTGTAAGAAGTTACAATAACATTATGAATTTCTCTCGCTGAAGGTGATAACATGATTTTTCTGTAACAACTGATGACTTTATTTATGTAAAGGGAGATGATAAAATAATGACTTGCTATACGTAGTGAGGATGTATAGATTACTTGTTCTAATGGCTGCAGAAATTAATCTTTTTGGTCATCATCATGTTCAGACAGGCATAAGCTTATCATTATTTATTATAAAAATTCACAACTTTGCCATAATTTATTAGAGATGTAGAGAACTTCAAAATTGTATCATCATTTACTAGAGAATTTCACAAATTCATCACTATTTATTAGATTAACTCACAATTGTATCACCATTTATTAAAGATGTTCACTTTATCATCATTTATTTAAGAAATTCGCAGCAATAACATCATTTATTTCAGAAATTCACAACTTTATTATAATTTATTTAAGAAATTCACAACTTTACCATCATTTATTAGAAAAATTCACAATTTTATCATGCCTCATTACAGAAACTCACAATTTTTCCATGGTTTATTAAATAAAGGCATAATTTTATCACAATTTTTCCATGGTTTATTAAATAAAGGCATAATTTTATCACAATTTGTTACAGAAATGAATCAGTTCATCATTACTTATTGTAGACTGTGATCAGTTTATTATAATTAAGAATAATCATTTTGTCTATTTGTGTTACAGTCACCATTGTTTCATTATAAATTACACAAAGTCTTAATGTGATAATCATTATTACATGATATCATAACTGTATGATAATGTATAACAGAAAATCAACATTTCATCATCCTAGGTTACAGAAAATCATCATTTTATCATCATAGGTTACAGAAAATGATCCCTTTATAATCACAGATTACAGAAAATCACCACTTGGTCATCATAGATTACATACAATTATCACCTTAGCATCATGCTTACAGAAAATCATCACTTTGTCATCATAGGCTACAAAAAAATCATATTATTATCCAGGATACAGAAAATCATCACTTTATCATCATAGGTTACAGAAAATCATCACTTTATCTTCATTAGTTACAGGTTCTCTTCCGGCATGGAGCCAGAACCCCAATTAACTTCATGAAGGGAATTCCCCCGGTGAGTCCGTGTGCTTAGAAGGCATAACACATCATCATCATCATCATCATCATCATCATCATCATCATCATCATCATCATCATCATCATAATCATCATCATCATCATCATCATCATCATCATCATCATCATCATCATCATCATCATCACCGTCATCATCTCCACTAACGGAATTCTCTCGGTGAGGTTGTGTGCTGATAGAACATAACACATCATCATCATCATCATCATCATCATCATCATCATCATCATCATCATCATCATCATCATCATCACCGTCATCATCTCCACGAACGGAATTCTCTCGGTGAGGTTGTGTGCTTATAGAACATAACACATCATCATCATCATCATCATCATCATCATCATCATCATCATCATCATCATCATCATCATCATCATCATCATCATCATCATCACCATCACCATCATCATCATCATCATCATCATCATCATCATCATCATCATCATCATCATCATCATCATCATCATCATCATCATCATCATCATCATCATCACCACCGTCATAATCTCAACGAACGGACTTACCTTGATGGGTTAATGTTCAAGAACAGGACAGACATCATTATCAAGATCAATTTCCACGGGAGTCTCCGTGGCGAAGTGGTCAAGCCGTTTGACTCGGGCTCCGAAGGTTGTGGGTTCGATTTCGGACCGCGTCCTTCGGTTTACGAATGAAAATTTCGGAGACTTTTAAGAGACTTTTAAGCGAAGTGATCAATTTCACACACAAAAATCTGACGATGAGTTTATGTACACAGATAGTATAGTAGATCACGTGTCTCCATATCTCCTAATAACCAAGAGAATGAACCAATTCATGTAGATATATAGTTTCTATATCTTAATAATTGACTGATTAACGTATATCAGTGGCACTGCACTGGGGCACACCCATATGGGCATCACCCTCTCCCAGCAGATGATTGTGTGTAGTGCACTGTTTATGAATGCAGCAGTGTTGTCTTTGTCTGTAACTACGTCTGCCACTACTGCACGTGTGGCTTGCTACTGCCACTTGTGATTGACTGCTACTGTCAAATGTGATAGGCCTGCTACTGCCACAAATTATGGCCTGCTACTGCCACAAGTGCTGACAAATGACACAAGTGTGTGTCGAGTTGATTCGCTAGCTTCCGTTTCCACTTGTAGCAACTTGTAAAATAATACATCTCCTTTGTTCATCTACAATTCCCCCCACAGCTGGTGCCCTTGAGGAAAGCAAATAAGTGCGTCCATAAATTTCGATCCCTCTACAGTGCTATCTATTGACCCCTCAAAACGTAAAGACAACAGTCTGATGTTGGCCACTTCAATCACCGAGTGTCGATAGGTGTAAAACAATAATGAGCGTACACAATATACCCAGTTATTGCCTTGGGCAGTACAGGTGACCTACGTTATATTAACCCCATCACCCATCAATGTAGATTGGTCTATAAAATATATGGAGGTGAGCACCATATGCTCAGTAACACCCAGAACTTGTAAAATGTTCTTTGTTGCAGCTTAACCTTTGTCTAGTACGTTCTTTGTTGTACTTCTACCTTTGTCCATATAAATGAATACAAGAATCTCCAAGGTCAGCGTGGCATTTGGCAGACTGTACAAGAATGTGTGGGACATAAATAGAATAAGCCTGCAAACAAAGCTGAAAGTCTACAAAGCAGTCGTAGTATTCACACTGCTATATGCTTGTAAAACCTGGACTGTTAACCAGCGACACAGCAGGAAATTAAACCACTTCCTCACAGTCTGCCTTAGGAAGCTATTAAAGATTAAATGGCAAGACAAGATCCCAGCCACTGAAGTCTTAGGAAGGGCGTCCATGCCCAGTATTCACACGCTACTAATGAAGAGTCAGATTCGCTGGGCTGGTCACTTGACTCGCATGCCAGATCACAGGCTCCCTAAATGGATTTTCCCGCGAACTGCATTGTGGTAAACGCTCCCAAGGCGGCCAGAGGAAACGCTTTAAAGACACTGAAGATCTCACAAAAAGCTTTTGGAATTCATCATGACACCTGGGAGGCTGCTGTCAAAGACCGACATTCGTGACGTACATCATCATGCAAGGGTGCAGTCACCCGTGAAGCAACCAAGACTGCAAGAGATGTGAAGAAAAGGCTGGACAGAAAAACCGCTGCAGGAGATACTCTTCCTGGAATGTCAAGCATTTTTTCCCGCACATTGTCAAAGTGTGCTTCGAGCCAAAATAGGCCTTACCAGCCATCTTAGAACTCACGCCTCTATACGTTCAACCCCACTAGATGAAGTGAATGGTCATCATCATTCTTGATGGACAAACAAAATCTTTGCCCAGTACGTTCTTTGTTGTAATTTTACCTTTGTCCAGTAAGTTTTTTGTTGTACTTTTACCATATGTCCAATAAGTTCTTTGTTTTACATTTACCATATGTCCAGTACGTTCTTTCTCGTACTTTTATCTATGTCCAGTACGTTCTTTGTTATACTTTTACCATCTGTCCAGTACGTTCTTTGTTATACTTTTACCATCTGTCCAGCACGTTCTTTGTTATACTTTTACCATCTGTTCAGTACGTTCTTTCTTTTACTTTTACCATATGTCCAGTAGATGCGGTTGTTGCACACAGTGAACAACTGGGGTTAGAATTAAATTGTAAAAAGACACAGATTATCGTCGTCACTAGGAAGAACGAAATACAATGTAATATACAAATAAATGGAAATATTTTTCAACAAGTGAATCGGTACAACTATACTGGAACAGTCATAACATCTGATGGGAGATGCCTTGAAGAGATTAGATCAAGTATCGCCATGGCGAAAGTAGCCTTTGGCAAGATGAAAAACATCAATCAATCAATAAGGTACTGTCTCCGCAATGAAGGTTGGCTGCAATGGATCTCAAACACTGTCTGTCTCTTGCCTTGACTGTACATTCTGTCAGGCTGATGTTCGTCCATCTCTTGATGTTATCCTCCCACTTGTATCCTTGTCTACCTCTTGCTCGCTTGCCCTCAACATTGCCTTCCAGTATGGTTTTTATAAGAGTATCATATCTTTTAACGTGGCCAAAATATTTCACTTGTCTCCTCTTTATTTCATTCATCAATCCTCTCTTCATTCCCAGTTTTTCTAGGACCTCTGCATTTGATTGATTTTGTTTCCATGAAATACGACATATTCGTCTGTATATCCACATCTCCGGGGCTTCTATGCGACTTTCTAGCTGCTTGTTCAATGTCCAGGCTTCCGCGCCATACAGTAGCGTTGAATATACGTAGCATTTGACAATTCTCATTTTTAATGCGTTATTAATCTCTATAGATGTTAATACTAATTTCATGCCGTTGAAAGCATTTTTGGCCATTCCTATTCTCTTTTTGATTTTAATTTCACGTTTGCCATCATCTGTTGTTATATGTCCAACATAAGAGAAATTTGTTACTTGTTCTAGTATCTGCCCGTTTACTGTGATGTTCATTGATGACCTTTCCTTTTCACTGCTAATTATCACAGTTTTTGTTTTTTGGATGTTAATATCTAAGCCACATAAAAACATACTGACCAATAAAAAAAATGTCGTTTAAAACGAGAAAAAGAGTGCTGAGGTGCTACATAGAGCCTGTGTTTTTGTATGGATGAGCAGTCAAGCTGAAAAAACATCTGATGTCTGCAGAAATGTGGTTTCTGAGGAGAATGCAAAGAATACCATGGACAGACAGAAAATCCAAGGACCAAGTACTACGGGAGACAAATGAAAATCGTAAATTGATTAGAGAAATTAGACGTAGACAGTCAAAATGTTTTGGACATGTTATGAGAAAAAATGAATTGGAGAACTTGGTGACAACTGGCAAGACTGAAGATAACAGACCAAGGGAAAGACCGAGAAGTAAATACCTGGATGGCTTCTCCACATGGCATGGACGAGACAGGAACACTGAGCTGATCCATGACTCTGGTGATCGAGTGAAATGGCGAGTCATGACCGCCCACGCTTTCCATAATCGCACATGATTGATTGATTGATATGTCCATTACGTTCTACGTTGTATTTTTTATCTTTGTCCAATAAGTTCTATGTTGTACTTTTATCTTTGTCCAATAAGGTCTATGTTGTACTTTTATCTTTGTCCAATAAGGTCTTTGTTGAACTTTTATCTTTGTACGGTGCATTTTTTGTTGTACTTTTATTTTATGTCCAGTATGTTCTCTGTTGTAATTTTACCACAGGTCCAGTGCGTTCTTTGTTTTACTTTTACTATATGTCCAGTGCGTTCTTTGTTTTACTTTTACTATATGTTCAGTGCGTTCTTTGTTTTACTTTTACTATATGTTCAGTGCGTTCTTTGTTGTATTTTTACTATATGTTCAGTGCGTTCTTTGTTGTATTTTTAACGTTGTCCCATACTTTCTTTGTTGTACTGTTAACTTTGTCCAGTACGTTTTTGTTGTATTGTTAACCTTGTTCATTACGTTCTTATTTTTACTTTTACATATGTACAGTACATTATATACTGTACTTTTACCTTTGTCCACTAGTTCTTTGTTGTATTTTTAACTTTGTCTAGTACGTTCTTTGTTGTACCTTTTCAAGTGTCCAGTACGTTATTTGTTGTACTTTTACCATATGACCAGTGCTTTTTGTGTTGTACTTTTCCTATGTGTGGATTACGTCCTTTAGTTTACTTTTCCCATATGTCCAGTCCGCGTTAAGCCATGTAAATGGTTCGTATACTAGGAGGGAATGATCTTCCGAACCTTAAATAACAAGCATTGACGCATTATATGTTAAAACGTATACTAGACACGGCAGTGGTGAAATGATGAGTTGGTATGTTGCAGGCCACATACGATGCATCCCTCAGTGATGATTTACCAGAGACCTTATTTCCGTATCAGGTTGTTAGATACAGCGATGGGGAACCTGCCGAGGACACGGCGCTGGAGTCTGACTTGAAGAACATCAAGTTGCAGGTGGGTGCCAGGCTTTGGCCTGTCCGTGAGCGTATGTTCTTTTGTGCATTTGTCACGTATTCTTGTTATTGCTTGTAGATCATACACGGTTGTTCTTGTTATTGTAGTCTATAGTGAACGTGATGTTGTTCTAGATATAGTTCATGTGTTGTTATTGTTGTTGTTATTGTAGCTCGTTGTGAACGTGTTGTTGTAGATCGTAGTTCACGTGTTGGTGTTGTTATTGTTATTGTCGCTTGTAGTGAACGTGTTGTTGTTGCTTGTTGTTGTAGTTCACGGGTTGCCCTTATTGAAGTTCGTAGTAAACGTGTTGTTGTTGTTGTTATTATTGTTGTTGTTGTTGTTGCTCGTAGTTCACGTGACGTTGTTATAGATTTTAGTTCCCGTGTTACAGTTGTTGTTCTAGCTCGTAGTGAACGTGTTGTTGTTGTAACTCGTAGTGATTGCGATGTTATTGTAGCTAGTAGTGACTGTGATGTTGTTATAGATCGTAGTTCGCGTGTTGCTGTTGTTATCGTAGCTCGTAGTGAACGTGTTGTTGTTGTTGTTGCAGCTTGTAGTTCACATGTGATAGTTCATATGTTTGTTGTTGTAGTTGATAGTTCATATGCTGTTGTAGCTGGTAATATGTGCATTGATGTAGTGGCCTGGCCACATGGTATGGTCGAGACAAGAAAACAGAGCTGATCCAAAGAAAACAATGGACAAGCAGAAAAACAAATGAGCAAGCCCTACAAGAAACAAACGAAAACCGTAAATTAATTAGAGAAATTAGAGCTGACAGTCAACAATTTTAGGACACGTTATACGAAGAAATAAATGAGAGAACTTTGTGATAATTGGCAAGATTGAGGTGAAAGGAACAAGTGGAAGGCAGATAAGTGAATATCTTGATGGCTTGGCTATGTGGAATTGAGGCAAGAACTCTGAGCTGATTCACAACTGTTTCAGGTCTCGAAACATGACCGTTCAAGCTTATTGGCATGGCACATGGTGATTATGATTCAAAGATTGTGACATCTTATATGTCTTTATAGTTAACTGTAAATTTTAGTTAACTATTCTTTTTGTTAATGCACAGAACATATTATGAGCTTCCCCGTGGATATCACAAGTGACCAGTATAGTTCAGTGATATCAGAGCATTTTAGTGTGCTTGTCTTGTGACCGGGGTACTGGGTAGGTGGATTTCCTAGCAAAGGAGAACTAAAGTGAAACACCTTCCTTTCGCTAGCTTACGGGACAACATTTGGCAAGGTGGAATACCCGTTTAGCTCCCCGATCAGGGCCATGTGAAACTATGGGAGCAGGTGGTGGATGGAGCTTAAGAACAGCCGACAGATAGTTGGTGGTTATTGTCTCAAGTTTCACAACGGTAGGCGGAGGATTTCTTTATAGAGACAATGCCTGTGGTCATTCGCTTATAATGTCTGTACGCAATGCCGCGGACAGTCATGATCAAAAACACCACACGGAATGGACTTAAGAAGTATACAACGTGCATGGTAAGTTAGTGAAAGTACGTGTACAATCTGCGATCTTTGTGTTGTAGGGCGGGTGTTTCGCCTCGGCCCTGACGACGGTAGGCCAGCAACAAGTGTACGAACTGGGCAAGAAGATCAGAGACGCATATTTTACAGATTTAAACATCACAGTTTACTCCAAAGACCAGCTCCGGTGAGTCAGTCTGAGCTAGCGCCATTGCTGTCTTGATGTATCCTCTCGCCTGTCTCGGATGTTTACTTGCTCTGTCTTACTCTCGTCTGCCATAAGCTGCAGAAGTCGTAGACAACTACAGCCTTTAGTCGGTTTTTACAGGGCAGAAGTCGTAGACAACTACAGTCTGTAGTCAGTTATTACAGGGCAAAAGTGGTAGAAAAATTACAGTCTGTAGTCAGTTATTACAGGGCAGAAGTCGTAGACAACTACAGTCTGTAGTCAGTTATTACAGGGCAGAAGTAGAACAACTACAGTCTGTAGTCAGTTATTACAGGGCAGAAGTAGAACAACTACAGTCTGTAGTCAGTTATTACAGGGCAGAAGTAGAACAACTACAGTCTGTAGTCAGTTATTACAGGGCAGAAGTAATAGAACAACTACATTCTTTAGTCAGTTATTACAGGGCTGAAGTCATACAACAACTACATTCTTTAGTCAGTTATTACAGGGCAGAAGTAGAACAACTACAGTCTGTAGTCAGTTATTACAGGGCAGAAGTAGAACAACTACAGTCTGTAGTCAGTTATTACAGGGCAGAAGTCATAGAACAACTACATTCTTTAGTCAGTTATTACAGGGCAGAAGTAGAACAACTACAGTCTGTAGTCAGTTATTACAGGGCAGAAGTCATAGAACAACTACATTCTTTAGTCAGTTATTACAGGGCAGAAGTAGAACAACTACAGTCTGTAGTAAGTTATTACAGGGCAGAAGTAGAACAACTACAGTCTGTAGTCAGTTATTACAGGACAGAAGTCATAGAACAACTACATTCTTTAGTCAGTTATTACAGGGCAGAAGTAGAACAACTAAAGACTGTAGTCAGTTATTGCAGGGCAGAAGTCATAGAACAACTACATTCTTTAGTCAGTTATTACAGGGCAGAAGTAGAACAACTACAGTTTGCAGTCAGTTATTGCAGGGCAGAAGTCATAGAACAACTACATTCTTTAGTCAGTTTTTACAGGGCAGAAGTAGAACCACTACAGTTTGCAGTCAGTTATTGCAGGGCAGAAGTCATAGAACAACTACATTCTTTAGTCAGTTATTACAGGGCAGAAGTAGAACAACTACAGTTTGCAGTCAGTTATTGCAGGGCAGAAGTCATAGATCAACTACATTCTTTAGTCAGTTATTACAGGGCAGAAGTAGAACAACTACAGTCTGTAGTCAGTTATTGCAGGGCAGAAGTCATAGAACAACTACATTCTTTAGTCAGTTATTACAGGGCAGAAGTAGAACAACTACAGTCTGTAGTAAGTTATTACAACGCAGAAGTAGAACAACTACAGTTTGTAGTCAGTTATTACAGGACAGAAGTAGAACAACTACAGTCTGTAGTCGGTTATTACATGGCCCTTTTAGACGTTTTAAGGCTCACTGTTATTATGGTGCTAGACACTTATTTTGATATACAATTTGGCACATGAGATGTTGCATTAGTGAGGGTCAGAGGGAGAGACGGAACTTTGGCTAGTTTGACTACACTATGATGCACGCCACAACTCTCATTGCATGTTTAATGTGTAGCTTCGCACCCATTGAGGTGTTGTTTGTCCATCAAGAATGATGATGACCATTAATTTCATCCAGTGGGGTTGAAGGTATGAAGCCGTGGGTTCTAAGATGGCTGATAAGGCCTATTTTGGCTCGAAATGTTCTTTGACAATGTGGGCAAAGAATGCTTGACGTTTCTGGAGGAGGATCTCCTGCAGTAGTATTTCTGTCCTGCCTTTTCTTCACAGCTCTTGCAGTCCTGGTTGCCTCACATATGACTGCACCCTTGCGCAATGATGCACGCCACGAATTTCGGTCTCTGGCTGCAGCCTCCCATTCAGTGAAATTTTCAGAGTGTCTTTAAAGCGTTTCCTCTGGCCACCTTGGGAGCGTTTACCACAACGCAGTTCGCTGTAAAAAATTCGTTTAGGGAGCCTGTGCTCCCTAATTTTCGTTTCGTTTCGTTTCGTTTTCGTAAAATTCGTTTAGGGAGATGCCAGAGAAGAGACAAACTGGAACATTTTGACAGAGTTTAACTTTGTTTGAAAAAGATAACCAGGAAAACATTGAGAGAAGATTATTAACAGCCTTTCATTATAGTACGGAATACATGGGCACAAGCATTAGATGTATTCTATCGGAGATCACAAGATGAAAAGAGCTGCATTATCACGCATCCCAGATGACAATACGCTTGATGATAATTATTATCGTAATCATGCATGGTCCACTTAATAATATTAGGAGCTCTCCAGACTAATTTTCCAATCTCTTTCCTTTGCTTCTTCTTCTTCTTGTTATTTCTGTTTGTTGTTGTTGTTGTTGTTGTTGTTGTTGTTGTTGTTGTTGTTATTGCTGTTCTTCTTCTTCTGCTGCTACTGCTGCTGCCTCCCCCTCCATCCTCCTTCTCCTTCGTTCGTCGTCGCTTTCTTCTTCTTCTTCTTCTTCTTCTTCTTCTTCTTCTTCTTCTTCTTCTTCTTCTTCTTCTTCTTCTTCTTCTTCTTCTTCTTCTTCTTCTTCTTCTTCTTCTTCTTCTTCTTCTTCTTCTTCTTCTTCTTCTTCTTCTTCTTCTTCCCCTTCTTCTTCTTCTTCCCCTCTTCTTCTTCTTCTTCTTCTTCTTCTTCTTCTTCTATTCTCTTCTTCTTCTTCTTCTTCTTCTTCTTCTTCTTCTTCTTCGTCTTCTTCTTCTTCTTCTTCTTCTTCTTCTTCTTCTTCTTCTTCCCTTACCTTCTTCTTCCTTCTTCTCTTCTTCTTCTTCTTCTTCTTCTTCTTCTTCCTTCTTTTCTTCTTCTTCTTCTTCTTCTTCTTCTTCTTCTTCTTCTTCTTCTTCTGCTTCTTCTTCTTCTTCTTCTTCTTCCTTCTTCTTCTTCCCCCTTCTTCCCCTCTTCTCTTCTTCTTCTTCTCTTCTTCTTTCTTCTTCTTCTTCTATCTTCTTCTTCTTCTTCTTCTTCTTCTTCTTCTCTTCTTCTTCTTCTTCTCTTCTTCTTTCTTCTTCTTTCTTCTTTTTCTTCTTCTTCTTCTTCTTCTTCTTCTTCTCTATCTTCTTCTTCTTCTTCTTCTTCTTATTCTTCTTCTTCTTCTTCTTCTTCTTCTTCTTCTATCTTCTTCTTCTTCTTCTTCTTCTTCTTCTTCTTCTTCTTCTTCTTAATGCCTTAAATGTCTGTCCCTCTCTGCCTTTGTTTCAGTTGCCTAATGCTATCCCAACAAACGCTTACTTTCTCTACACGACCTTTTCTGTGGAGTATCCAATACATTTCATTTATCCTTTATTTATAGTTGCGATGACTCACATAGTACACCGACTGCTGTGTAAATACTTCAGCGTGTATTGTCTTTTGTGTCCACGATATTCTTCTGTTGATTTCTCCCTTACATTCCATGAGCCTTTCCTTATGATTTAATAACAGATTCAGTGCCAAACAAAAAGTACAATTGGATCTCACCAAAATGGATGGCGGAGAATTAGAAGTGTCACTGTTACGACTAAAAGGTTGTTAATATGTTAGTAGACATGTTGTATTGCATATCAAATTAAACGGGGTTGCTTAGGGAAAACTATTGTATATAAGCTCATGGCAGATATGGGAAGTCGCTTAAGACGATTAATCCCCCATAGCATTTAATCATTCAAATGATCTTGTAGCAGTGCCGCATATTTCTTCGCTATATCATTAGCCAATCAAAACATTGTTTTACTCTAGAGAATTTGAATAACTAAGACACAAACAATAGATTACACGATTTATTGCCTGGCAAATTTGGCTAGACTCATTAAGTTGCAATAATGAATGTTTATTCAACTGACCAGGTTAAGAACGACACAACTGGCAAGAACAATCAAATCATTACGGTGCATTTTGGCTGGAATGTTCGGAAATGAACATTTGAACGAAGTAGGTAAGAACTATGATGATATAGACAAGTAAAGACAAGATTCTTTGTCTACGATATGTGTACTGGGTTTATGGTGCTAGTTTCATATTTTTTATAGACCATTCGGCACTAGGTGAGATGTTGTCGGTATTGGGCCGGCCGCCTTAGATTCCCAGAACATTTTATGATACCCATTTTGGCTAGGTAGATCTGGGAGGTGAGCTAGTTCTGGGAGGTCAGGTCTATCTGGTGGTTGGGTAGATCTGCGAGGTCAGGTCGATCTGGAAGATGAGGTAGATGTGGGAAATGAGGTAGATGTGGGAGGTTAGGTTTGTCTGGGAGGTTAGGTATATCTGGGAGGTTAGGTCTATCTGGTAGGTTAGGTTTATTTAGGAGGTTGGGTCTATCTAGGAAGGTTAGTCTATCTGTGAGGTTAGGACTATCTGGTAGGTTAGGTCTGTTTGGAAGGTTAGGTCTATCTGGTAGGTTAGGTTTATTTAGGAGGTTGGGTCTATCTCGGAAGGTTAGTCTATCTGTGAGGTTAGGACTATCTGGTAGGTTAGGTCTGTTTGGGAGGTTAGGTCTATTTGGGAGGTTAGGTCTATCTGGTAAGTTAGGTTTATCTGGGAGGTTAGGTCTATCTGGTAGGTTACTTCTATCTGGAAGGTGAGGTCTATCTGGGAGGTTAGGTATATCTGGGAGGCGAGGTATATCTTAGAGGTGAGGTCTATCTGGGAGGTTAGGTCTATCTGGGAGATTTGTCTATTTGGGAGGCTGAGGGTACTTGGGAGGTTAGGTGATCGGGAGGGCAAGGTCTATCTGAGGAGAATCTAGGTCTATCTGGAGGCGAGGTCTATCTGGGAATCTAGGTCTATCTGGGAGGCGAGGTCGAAATATTGCAGGATTTAAGAAAAGTCGCTTAAAATTCAATAGGGTCGACTTCATCGCACCGGGGTTTTATCCCATATGGCTCGGTCACTTTCCGCAGCGCGGAAAACGTCGCACAAAGCACGAACTCTGCAGCTGTAGCGACGACCCACAGGAGTCTCCGAAAAATTCCACTCGTGAACCGAAGGACGCGGCCCGGAATCGAACCCACAACCTTCGGAGCCCGAGTCAAACGGTTTGACCACTTCGCCACGGAGAATCCCTGTGAAAAATGTGATGGCGCTAGCATATCACAGAACCATGTGAGGAAAGTTCCTGCAACAAATTGTTGTAGTTTTATTGTTATTGTCGTTATAGCGCAGCAGTGGCATAGACAATACTTTTGCTTGCTATGACAGGCGGTGCGGGTTCAACCTCCAGTAGGTACATGGTTGTTTGTTCATACGAATCTCAAAGCTAAAAAGGAAGACCATGAGAACTTTCAATCAGATAGCGGTGGTAACAATTAGCCATATGACTCTTCGCTTACTGTTGAACGAGAGGACGGAGGCACGTGTGGGAAATGTCCCTGAGGTGCAGTGATGTCAGGTTCTTAACTTAACTCGTAATTTGTTCCTACTAGTACGGCTTTGGGGTCAACCTAGTCTCATTATTATGTGTACGAGGTAATTTGTCGAATTGTCTGGCAAGACACAATGACGAGAAATGGAGCTGGATACCCTACCACATATGTATGTCTTGGCCTAGAATGTGCGAACGCTTAACAATTCACTCTCCAACGGCAATATCGGCTGTGGGACTTCCTTTACCGTTTAGTGTCACATGAACAGGCTGATAGGCTGGCAGGAAATGCACCTCTCGGTAGTAGATTACCTATAGACAAGGGAGAGGTGGTCGGGAGCCTGTCGGATCTTGTGGAGAAGGTTGTGGAACAGACCGAGAATCCGTAGGTGGAGAGAGTGATATGGCGAAGGATCGGCAAGGGTTCTGGACGAATCTCAAAACTGAAAGAGAAGATCAGGAGAACTTTCAGTCAGATAGGTGTTGGAACGATTAGCAGTATGATTCTTCGCTGGCTGTTTAACGAGGAGATGGAGCGTGTAGGAATGTCCTGAGTGCAATTATATCGGTTCTTAGCTCATAACTCTAACTGACTGTTTGCTCATCTCTTGATGTTGTCTTCCCTCCTGTCTCGATGTCTACCAAATACAAACAAAGATCACCAGAAAGGAGTGCTGCTTCTATGTTTATCTGGTTATATATGTATCTAGTTATTTGTGCTTCTATGTATATGTTTTAATGTTTACCTAGGTGTCTGTTTGTCTATTTATTTGTTATAATGTTCATCTAGTTATCTGTAAAAAAATGTTTTAATGTTTACCTTTTTATCTATTTATATTTTGTAATATTTATGTGTCTACATTTGTATATGTTTACATGTTGTAATTCTTACCCATTTATATGTTTGTTTATTTAAATATTTCAAATTTACCTACCTGTTTCTATGTTTTAATGCTTTATGTTTATTTGTTTACCTATCTTTATATGTTCACAATAATTATTTATTTATTGGTTGTTATGTCTAATTTTACGTTATCTATTTATCGTTCATCTATTATATGTTGTGTGTGTATCTATATATCTGTTGTTATATTATCTGTTCATCTAGTTATATGTTGAGTGGTGTATCTATATCCTGCTGTTATAATTTATCTGTTCATCTATTTCTATGTTGTAGTGTGTATCTATATCTGTTGTTATATTAGGTTCACTATTTATAGTTGTAGTGTGTATCTATATTGTTGTTAATATTTATCTGTTCATCTATTTTTATGTTGTAGTGTGTCTAATCTGTTGTTATATTATCTGTTCATCTATTATTATGTGGTAGTGTGTATCTATATCTGTTGTTATATCTATCTGTTAATCTATTTATATGATGTAGTGGGTATTTATATCGGTTGTTAAAGATGTTCATACTATTTATATGTTGTAGTGTGTATCTATTATCTGTTGTTTTATTTATTCTGTTCATATATTTATATGTTGTAGTGTGTATCATATCTGTTGTATATTTATCTGTTCATCTATGTATATGTTGTAGTGTGTATCTATATCTGTTGTTATATTTATATGTTCAGCTATTTATATGTTGTACAGTGTGTATCGATTATCTGTGATATTATCTGTTCATCTATTTATATGTTTGTAGTGTGTATTATATCTGTTCGTTATATATTGCTTAATCTATTTATCTGTTGTGGTGTCATATCTCGTGTTATATTTATCTGTTCATCTATTTATATGTTGTAGTGTGTATCTATATTGTGTTATATTGATCGTTCATCTATTTATTATGTTGTAGTGTGTATTCTATATCTGTTGTATATTATCTGTTCATTATTATATTTTGTAGGTGTATCTATATCTGTGTTATATTTATTGGTCATATATTTATACTGTTGTAGTGTGTATCTATATCTGTTGTTATATTATCTTGTTCATCTATTTATATGTTGTAGTGTGTATGCTCTATCTGTTGTTATATTTTATCTGTTCATATATTTTTTATATTGTTGTAGTGTGTTAAAATTTTTTTTTTTATTCTATATCTGGTTTTATATTATCTGTTCATCTATTATATGTTGTAGTGTGTATCTATATCTGTTGTTATATTTATCTGTTCATCTATTTATATGTTGTAGTGTGTATCTATATCTGTTGTTATATTTATCTGTTCATCTATTTATATGTTTGTAGTGTGTATCTATATCTGTTTGTTATACTTTATCTGTTCATCTATTTATATGTTGTAGTATGTATCTATATCTGTTGTTATATTTATCTGTTCATCTATTTATATGTTGTAGTGTGTATCTATATCTGTTGTTATATTTATCTGTTCATCTATTTATATGTTGTAGTGTGTATCTATATCTGTTGTTATATTTATCTGTTCATCTATTTATATGTTGTAGTGTGTATCTATATCTGTTGTTATATTTATCTGTTCATCTATTTATATGTTGTAGTGTGTATCTATATCTGTTGTTATATTTATCTGTTCATCTATTTATATGTTGTAGTGTGTATCTATATCTGTTGTTATATTTATCTGTTCATCTATTTATATGTTGTAGTGTGTATCTATATCTGTTGTTATATTTATCTTACTTTTGTTTTGGCATTCGTTCGCTTTGAATTCAACCGTTGTCCTTGCACGTGCTACTACTTTCAGTGCGCTGGACTGAGTTTTGCGTATTATGTAATGTTTATGTATTAACCTGTTTGTCTAGTTTACTCGTTTAGTCGACTAAACTAGACAAACAGGTTAATAAATCTAAAACTAAAAAAAAAAAAAAATTAAACTAACTAAACTGTCTATTTGTATGATTTGATGTTTATCTAATTATCTGTTTATGTATTTATATGATGTAATGTTTATTTAGCCGGCTGCCTGGCCTAGGGGTTAGCAGCTTTCTTCGTTAACCCCGAATACTCTCGTGGTCGACGTGAGCGGACGAGAATTAGAAGTGGGTCGAGGCGCGCCAGTGACTTATGAGAGTATAGAGCCGGTAGCTCAGAAAGTCGTGGCGTGTTGATGAGCGTAATCTAGCCTAGGAATCAACATACATCTGAAAGATGCTGGTGTTGACCGCAATATCCTGAAACAGGATGGAAACGCGGCAAGGGACTTATGGACACATTTTGTAATCCCGTATACCGCGTTCGAAACACAGCTGCGAGCGATTTGACATCAGACCGTCCTGCGTTGGGTTTTATAAAATGTGTGCCGGTCGTTCAGAAAGCAAAGGCAAACTACTGATCGTAAACATGCTAAGAAATCACAAACAGCCATAGAATGCTGGAGTTGACTACGACGTCCTGTAAAGTATAAACCACAAACTTGTTCCAATGTTTATTTATGCACCTATTTGTCTATTTCACGGTTCATCTATCTATTACGTTGCTCTAGGACCCATTCCCTTCATGGTGAAACCGGTGCTAGAGGAGGATTTGTTCCCTAACAAACTGACCTGTCCGGCCCTGAGAATAGCCACCGATCTGGCCCTGACGAAAATAAACAGCAATCATCACTTCAGATATGATAAAGCCCTGTTGCTGAAAGCTTTAGGTATGCCTGGACAGCGGAGACGGATATTCATTAGACACACGTAGCGTGACCGATAGAGTAAAAGATTATGTGCACGACAAATATCAACATCAGATGTCGTGCCGTGCGGGACAGGCGGTTGTATTCATCAATAGGTAGATGTCATTTGTGTATTGTTAAGTTTTGATGCTGACCGTCTTTAGTGCTTCTCTGCCAAATCATTCAAATATCCAACGACATAATCATCTCAATAAACATAGTAATAACATACAGAATACAATCAGACTAGTGTGACAATCACACGGGCTGACCATAGCAATACAGAGATTACACTGTATTAAGAACATGGAAGAAATCTGGCTCTATAACAGTGTCATGTCTCGGGAACTGAAGTACTTTGGCCATGTTAAACGTCACAGGGGCTTTGAGAGAACAATGATGGAAGACATGAAACGTCACAGTGACATGGAGAGATCAGTGATGGAAGACATGAAACGTCACAGTGACATGGAGAGATCAGTGATGGAAGACATGAAACGTCACAGTGACATGGAGAGATCAGTGATGGAAGACATGAAACGTCACAGTGACATGGAGAGATCAGTGATTGAACACATGAAACGTCACACTGGCATGGAAAGTTCAGTGATGGAAGACATGAAATGTCACAGGGGATTGGAGAGAATAGTGATGGAAGACATGAAATGTCACAGAGGCTTGGAGATAACAGTGATGGAAGACATGAAACGTCACAGAGTCTTGGAGAGAACAGTGATGGAAGACATGAAACGTCACAGTGGCTTTGAGAGAACAGTGATGGAAGACATGAAACGTCAAAGTGGCTTGGATATAACAGTGATGGAAGAAATGAAACGTCACACTGGCATGGAGAGAACAGTGATGGAAGACATGAAATATCACAGGGGCTTGGAGAGAACAGGGATGGAAGACATGAAACGTCACAGAGGCTTGGAGAGAACAATGATGGAAGACATGAAACGTCACAGAGGCTTGGAGAGAACAGTGATGGAAGACATGAAACGCCACACTGGCATGGAGAGAACAACAGTGATGAAAGACATGTACGTCGCAGAGTCTTGGAGAGAACAGGGATGGAAGACACGAAACGTCACAGAGGCTTGGAGAGAACAGTGATGGAAGACATGAAACGTCACACTGGCATGGAGAGAACAGTGATGAAAGACATGAAACGTCACATTGGCATGGAGAGAACAGTGGTGGAAGACATGAAATGTCACAGGGGCTTGGAGAGAATAGTGATGGAAGACATGAAATGTCACAGAGACTTGGAGAGAACAGTGATGGAAAACATGAAACGTCACACTGGCATGGAGAGAACAGTGATGAAAGACATGAAACGTCCCAGAGGCTTGGAGAGAACAGGGATGGAAGACATGAAACGTCACACTGGCATGGAGAGAACAGTGGTGGAAGACATGAATCGTCACACTTGCATGGAGAGAACAGTGATGAAAGACATGTACGTCATAGAGGCTTGGAGAGAACTGGGATGGAAGACACGAATCATCACAGAGGCTTGGAGAGAACAGTGATGGAAGACATGAAACGTCACAGAGGCTTGGAGAGAACAGGGATGGAAGACACGAATCATCACAGAGGCTTGGAGAGAACAGGGATGGAAGACACGAATCATCACAGAGGCTTGGAGAGAACAGTGATGGAAGACATGAAACGTCACAGAGGCTTGGAGAGAACAGGGATGGAATGCATGGTACCTGGCTGAAGAGGCAGATCTTGACTAGCACACAGATGGACACAAGGCATTGCAGAATCCTTGGGCATGAGGGTGCACGAGGCGGGAGAAATGGTCAGATATGGAGATGCTTTCGACGCGCCGAGATTAGCGCGACGTTTTGTAAAGATGTGCTACATCTTGATGAATACGACAAGGAGAGAAAGACACCAGGTGTATATTGTACACTGACAGTCCGTAGTAGATTGCGTGTAGAACGACTAAGAGCATTACCAATAAACTGTAAAGATGGGATAACTGGATGTAGAACTACTAAGAGAATTATTAATAAACTGTAAAAGTTAGATAACCAAATTGAGGACGATTAAGAGAATTATCTATAAATGTAAACTGAATATAGAACGATTAAGAGAATTGCCAATAAACAATATGTAGACATTATTTAACTGGATGTATAACGACTAAGAAACTTAGCTATAAACAGTATTTAACTGGATGTAGAACAACTAAGAAAATTATCTATAAACTGTAGGCGTTAGATAACTATATGTATAACGATTAAGAGAATTATTAATAAACTGTAAACATTAGATAACTAGAACGAATAATAACAGATTGATAGACGAACGGACAGCTACAGGGATTGATTGATTGATTTATCTTTATTTTAGAAGGGTTACAAATTGGGCACGCAGGCCCTGTTACATTCGGCCCTTCCAGTCACTCATCTTTCGTTCATCAGTAGTACATGATGCATTTACATAGGGAAAAAAAACATTGTCAAATGAATGTTGTAAACATAAACAATGCATATTACATGTTATGACATACATCTCCCACCCACCACACAACCCCCACCCACCACACATCCCCCACACACACATCCTCCACCATACACACCCAACCCAGCACACACCCCAGGCATACATATATTCCCCCACCCACCCATCCATCCTCATCCACACAAACAGAGAGGGGTCAAACAGAGAGATATAAATACGGATAGCCAGAAACATATTAGACCTACAGCCAGACAGACATACAGAATAAATGCTCGTGTCTTAACGTATCCTCAGATCTATCGCCCGGTGAAAACATTGACTTCGCATCAGTTAGAGACGATATCGCCTGTCGGATGGTCAGTGAATTATCTTTGCTGAATTGTGTGGGTGTGTGTCGCCTCTCTCTCTCTCTCTCTCTCTCTCTCTCTCTCTCTCTCGCTTGCTCTCTCTCTGTATGGGTGGGGGAGGTGTGTAGTTGTGAGAAGATGTGTGTGAGCGGCAGATGTGTGTGGGTGGGTGTGGGATGTGGATTTTAATTTATGAGAATATTTTGTTAAAAGCGTCTAGGGGATTTAATGATTCTCTGGTCACTTCAAGAATGCCAGATGATCAGGGATATTTACCACAAACACCAGGAGAAAACTTTCCATCCTTGAAACAATGGCATCTGTGTGTAGGTTTTCCTTCCCACATCACCCTCTAAAGTTTATCTAGTGCTAGAAGACATTGATTGTACACAACATATAAACAATCACTGGTGAACACCACATTTACTTGATGTACACATCAAAAAATTTTGGACAAACAGTTCAAGTATTAATTCAAGATCAGAGGTAACATACATGATAGTGTAATAGTCACATTGAATCTCTTTTACAGGCATGGGAATGAGTTGCATTATCAAAACACATTTAACCCCTTTTTACCCAAGAAAAAAACAACAACCAATGTTATTACAAACAACACAACAACCACAAATTGGTTCTGCTAACTTGACTTATTTTACCTAGATAAAAGCACAACATTGGTCTAAGTGCAGAAAACCTAACTTATAAAACATTTGTTTCTGACACCCTTTACAAGTCTCATGTTTAAAAATAATGAGTTGGTGTCAAAATACTATACCATAACCTTCATTGGAAAAAAAGCTACTGACCTGTTAATCTATGGCATAGAAAAAACACAAATAAAAAGCAGTGGGTACTCAATTAACTAATTAATAGAGTCCTTTATCTCCTGGTGTGCGGTTAAGTGTTCATCTCCTGTGTAGATTAGATCCTATTCCCATTATGTGGGTACCGAAATCATGCACTCAGATGTGTTCCTAATATGTTTATCCACTGGTAATTGGTTGGGGAATATTTATAATCCCTACTCCAGGAATTGAAATATCACACACCACATATCCCCTCCGTTGGGGCTAGAATCACGAATATTCTGTTGCAGTAGGCTCGGTGTCTCTTTGGTGAAATTGAGGCCTTGGTTGGTTTTACTTTCCGGAATTTCAACTTAAGCTCTGCAGAAGGTACTTTCCCATCTCACCATACATGGTGCCAAGTAGACGGCCATTCAGCTGCTCTGCTTCCAATATCAGAATCCCAATGTTCACAAAGATGTTACACCCACCAAGTCGCGAGTCTATAACCCATGGCATTTGGGTTGACATTGGACCAGCAAAGAGTTAATCGTTGTTATCTAGTCCAGTGTAGGAACATATATGGCTGAGAGGCATCTCATGGTAGTATCTGTGACTAGGTCCAAAATTGATCTATACCTACATTGATCAGAAGATGAATAAATCCAGCACAGAACCAGGGTTGCAAACAATTGGATGCTTCCTTTTGTTGCAGATGTGGAGGCATCTACTCCGCTAGCTGGTTTCATATGGTCATTTTTATGGTATTCAAGCCTGAGATCTCAAGTGGACCTTGCTCTTTTCCAGGTGTTTCAGATTTTGGAACCTTGAGGTAATCTGGTGTAGTTATCTTTCAGAGTATCTTAAGTTGGTACCTTGGTTGTACAGGCTTATATTGTTTCAGTGTCTTCTCCCACTTGTTTGAGTTGGTGTTCATAGCTAGAACATGGTGTTGAGTGGCTGAACCTTTATCTTTGCCTGTTGCAGCTGTGTGACTTTTCTTTCGAAGGAGGATACTTGGGTGTATCCTTTGAACTTGGGAGTCCAACAGACAGATGGAGGGTTTTTACTGCTGTTAGTTTTATTACACGTAGTATAACTCCCATAGTTTAGTTGACCTCGACGATTGATGGTTCATCAGGCGGTACCTCCCAGAAGTAAAACAGGTTATCCTTTTTGTATCTGTGTACTGTGTATATCAAACGCTGAGTGTCAATCATCTTCAAATGTGCCTTTCGCTGGCTATGGCAGCTAAGGATTGCCGCAGTCAACATTGATGTATTTCTAGATCCAGACTATGGGTAGGACATTCACTTTCTGGCTGTTGACCCAGGATCCAGTTTTAGTGATATAGTCCCACCAAATTCAACCACCACTTGCTTCTCTTCTATAGAAAAGAGATGACAAGAATACAACACGAGCATTAACCTACCGTGTTATGTTAACATGGTTATGACGTCATTACAAACAAAAGTACAACCAACAAGAGGAGAAGGGGAAAGGAGTTTGTGTCCACGTTCTACAGTCCCTCGTTGCTTGGTGTAGAGCCATTCTGACTCTAATAGTGAGTGAGGTATCTTTTCACTCTATGTTTTGTTTAGATTGTTACTGGGAACTATTTTATGAGCGAAGCCATTCTGTCTATCCGAACATGTTGATATTGCCTCTCTCTCTACTTGAAGAGAATAGCCTATACATAATCTCTGTGGTTTCTAATGCCGCGTCTTCCTTTCGGCACTATAATCATCATTAGACCAAGGCTATTCAACATTGGCTTCTTAAGTACTGAAATACCCAGGGTTCTACATCATCTCATGTTTCCACAGGAGTCACATTACAATGTGTATTTCCCAGTAAAGATTAACAATCAGGACAGAGAAAAATTCTCATAAAAGAGAAAACAAACATACATTTCTCTGATATTAAGTACATGATAATCATACATAATAATTAATCATAATGATGATGCAAGGAGCCTATGTTTTTGGATTTCCTCAGGGGTTAATCCATAACTAAATCATACATTGTTTTCTCCACTGATAACAGCAGTATAAGGATAGTGAACGCTGAGATATATTTTGCCAAATGCTGCTAATTTTAAGAGCATTTCTTATCTATTAGAAATGGTTTATGCAGTCTGATGCGTGTTTGGAACATATAATATTATTCCTGGTGTCTAGCGCCTGTGATGCGGATTGAAGGCACATCCTATCCGAACATTCAGTTATATCAAGCGTTTGACTGTCTTTGTTCTTGAATTTATATTCTCAAACATGGCAATTCCCTAGCACTATTTTATGAAATGATTATATGTTCATCACTCATGTCGAGTGGTTACTAATCTGTTAACAAAAGGATTGTACTAAAATTTAGCACTATAGTTCCAAGTTACAGATTAGAATGTGGCAAAGCATTTTATCCCCTGACTAAGAGTCAGGAATATGCAGTAATCATTTGTATGTCCCCGCATGGATAACAATTCGTTTGAAAATGTTCTTTAGAGTTCAATCTCTATAGTACATAGATTATTTGCAGATTTCTAAGCATAGATAGTGAGATATAGTTCACCATGCATAGAAGTTATTTTTCATAGGACTATGAAATTGGCAGAAACGAGTTCTATACTATGAAGTATGAATCAGGAGCTTGCTCCCAAATTGAGAAGAGTTTCTGAATGTGTTTCTGACATGAGTTTCATACTATACAGTACACATAATAATTATAGGTTATAAGCCTTGCTGATGAGATATAGGTTCACAATGCCTATAAAAGGTTGTAACATAGGGATTTGAAATTGTAACACATAGGAAAAATTACAGCGTGGCCTGGAATGGCGCTTAGTGGTAAAATTCAATCAGACTCCAGTTTACAAGAATTGTTGATTTATCATTCTAACTAATTCTTAATTAAACACAATGGTATATGTAATACATAAATACGTGAATACATCTTAATAGTGTAGATTTAATGTACCATGGTTTGCAGAGAATGATATATTTTAAAGGCAAAAATGCCTTTCCTCACACGGGGAAAGCACCCCCAACATGGTGAAAGCACGTCTGTTTCCTTTGTTTGAACTAAAATGGCTACAAAGAGCCTTTGTTTTACAATCAGTCGATGACTGTTGGCCAGGTACGTGAACCCAACTGAGGCCAAATAAATTTAGCTACTCTACGGTTAGTTTTTGTCCTTCTTTTCCCGAAAGTAAGGTACTTACACAGTAATTATTTGGGATTAGTAATTTTTAAAGGGCATCTATAGACGGATGTTAGTATAGACGTTTTTGTATACCACATGTCTCCCCTATTTGGAAACTTTTCGTTTAATTAAACGACAGGTTTATCCGTCTCTACAATTTATGTCTGTACATTGACACACCTAGTATCCCCTTTATGTTTTACTACATTTCTTTCCTATGTTGGCTAAACAGAGCCACGTCCATTTCCTTCTAGTCAAGACAACTGGACACAACCTATTATTTCCTTTCTTGGAAGAGTTCATTTATCTTTTCCATTGTCGTCCGCTATTGTTTGAAATATGTGTAGTTATCTGATAATTTGCTACTTTTAATTACTGGTTTGTCTGCATCAAACCGACTTTTTGAAGCAATTGAAATATCATCATTAAGCTTGCAATAGCCAGATGATACTCTTCATATGAGATCATTTGCTGAATTTCTTTTCCCAATATATTTAGTCTGGCGTTAGGAACTGGAAAAGTCCTGAGTACTCCTACATGGGTTATTAAGAAATCTAACATCTGCATTTTGCTGATTCTGGGTTTTGTGCGTCCACTCCCCTCAGATTCTTTTCCCAGCAGAAAGTCTCTTCTCTCCTTGTAGTTCCCTATGGTCTATGTGTAACCACTGCTAACATAAGTATGACTAGTTGGGATATATAACAGCTTGATTTCTCTCTCATTAGATTATCAATCTTGAGATTATGTTAAAACCAACGGTTAATTCTGCGTCTACTGATAGCATATTAAACTCGCCCGTCTCCCTGTAAGTTCGACGTTTGTTTTAACTATAGATCTGATATTTAAAGGAAGCTAAAGATGGTCCCATGGTTTTATGTTTCATCCAACACATTATGTGTTTGGGTATTAGTCGAGTTATGGGATTTTCCCGATCAGTTTTAATAACTATCTGATTACGAGTTGTGTCCCTTTCTCTTGCGGGTTTCCCGGAGAATCTCGTCTAACATGTAAACAAAGGTCCCACTTTTCCAGATTTCCGTTCTGAACCGAATTGTACGGGGAACATGAATCTGTCAGACTGAGTTAATTATTAGCTTACTCTCTCTGCTTTTCCTTCTAATCGAGATCTATTTTACGCTAGAATCCTTATTCGTAATTCTAACCTGATGTGTTTGAGTTTCACTATGTATTTGTTGCTTTGGTGTTAAATTACGAGCAATTTTGCATCGCTTGGCGTAAATTTATCATCGTCTACCACCTTCCTGGTTTTAGACTATTTTCAACTTGGCAACATACATTGTTATGTAGGTTCAGACGTACTGTCTCCTACTTTATATATAATCAGTTCTGAACTGTTATATTAATTTTACTAGCTGGCTTCCTGATTGAAATTACTAATCTAGTAGACATTAAGCAATTCTTCAGCTATATGCTCCAATTTGCTTGGCTTTTACACAGCTATATTCCATTCTTCTAGCATGGGTTAGCTGTATAAGTCTTAGGCGTTTCCTCTCTCTTCACCGTCAAGAGGTTCGTCCTATTTATAACAGCATCTATTTCAAGAGTTGTTTATTTAATTGTTGCTTATACTGAGTCGTATCAGTTATTTAAGCTCATCTCTGTCAGTCTGGATCTGCTTTCACATATTTAATGCTGGCATATTATCCAAATCCGAAATGAGATGTAGAAATCTGTTTCGTCTTGCGATTGATTTCTGATTCATCTACCTATTAGTAGGCTTCGAGCATTATCTAGAATTTGGTTACTCGGTTAGATTAAAGAAAATACAATTGAGTCGCACGCGCCTCTTTTGTACTACTTATTTTGCCTTTTTTAATTCTTCCCTTATGAGAAGATTAATTTTAGTTAGGCAATTTATGGAAAAAAAAAACTTTACGTAAGCTATTCGCTGACTAAAGCTGTTTCTCTCCTCTTTTTAATGAGGACTTCTCATAGTGAACATTTCACTTAATGAGGATAAACTGTAAATTTCAAAGCTAAGGAGCCAATTTCTGAAATGTTTAGTCTCTTAATAGAGATTTGCACATATTTTTTTCCGGTATCTCCTGAAGTTCATTTGAAATTCCAATTTCTTAAGTTAATTCTGTAATTATACCTTTTACATACCTATACGGTCTGTTTCCGCTACCATTAATAATGGAATCGGGGTGGCTAATTTAAAGAAATACCTTATATTCTTTGGGATCATTTAAGTGAGTTGATCAGGTTCACTTAAATCACCAGGTGAATATTTTGGTTTGACCCTATTATTAACATATGGGCCATCTAAGTTAGTTATTAATAACTACTCATATCACCGGTGGGGTAGAATAAGTGTCTGTATGGCTTTACTTCCTATGTATCCATTAGTTATTCACTTTACTTTACTACCGGTGTTGTAGAACATGTTATGTTATATGAAAGAGGATTAAATTAGGGTGCCCCTAAATACTGCAAATTCTTACAATATTCCTTCCCTTCCATTAACCATGTCTACATTTTTGCAAGTGGTGGTTTTGGCCTTACCATTAGTCCATTTATTTAGTTACTGCTATTTTCCCCTGGTTTAAATTCATCTCCCAGGTATTATTTACTGTCCAATGAATCATTATTAGTTGATTTAAATTTTTCCCTTAAAAATGGATTTTTAACTTATCTGTCCTAATCATCTATAAAATTGTCTATCACTCTCTGCTGCCTTGGTAATTTTTCAATATTACATGAATTATACAAGCAGATCATGCATGAAAATACAATGACAATCAATGACAAAATAGTTAATTAACCCATGATTCATATGTAGGAACATAAACCTTATGGATACATAATACAGTAGTGTGTTCATGACTACACCACTTTTAAACCATTTAAAGAGAATACCAGAGTAGCAGAACCATACACCAAACATCAAATGGGAATGACTATGAATTCTAAACATTCACTGAATTACCTATCTTATGTGAGTTTACCATCCCAGAGACCTTACTACTGGAGGTTCATTACTGGACTTAGTTTCCCAACAATAAGATATAAAATATGAGTTTAAAAAAAATCTCATACACAACAGACCAACTACATGTACATCTACCAGAATCATAGATATTACCTGTGAACAGTATTTGAACCAAAAAAAAAACCTATATTGTATCTGAGCCATTATGGGTTCACATAGCCCTTGACTCAGCTCATACTTATGAGTGATTAGGTCTGTTAACTAACACTATAACATTCTGAAGGGACTTGGTTTACCTGCGAGAGGTTTTACCCTGAATTCATATACCCACAATAATACACCATTTTTGATTTTTACAATGAGTTTTAATTCACGGACGACTCCAATACTATGTGAAGTCCGTACCGGGCGAGCAACCCACTTGTGGGATGTGGATTTTAATTTATGAGAATATTATGTTAAGCTGTCTAGGGGATTTATTGATTCTCTGTCACTATTAGAATGCAGGGTGATCGGGATATTTACCACAACACGCAGGAGAAAACATTCAATCCTTGAAACAATGGCATCTGTGTGTAGGTTTCCCTTCCCACATCACCCTCTAAAAGTTTATCTAGTGCTAGAAGACATTGATTGTTCACAACATATAAACAACCACTGGTGAACACCACATTTACTTGATGTACACATCAAAAAATTTTGGACAAACAGTTCAAGTATTAATTCAAGATCATGAGGTAACATACATGAAAGTGTAATAGTCACATTGAATCTCTTTTTCAGGCATGGGAATGAGTTGCATTATCAAAACACATTTAACCTCTTTTTACCCAAGAAAAAAAACACAATGTTATTACAAACAACACAACAACCACAAATTGGTTCTGCTAACTTGACTTATTCTACCTAGATAAAAGCACAACATTGGTCTAAGTGCAGAAAACCTAACATATAAAACATTTGTTTCTGACACCCTTTACAAGTCTCATGTTTAAAAATAATGAGTTGGTGTCAAAATACTATACTATAACCTTCATTGAAAAAAAGCTACTGAACTGTTACATCCTTTTCATAGAAAAAACACACATAAAAAGCAGTGGGTACTCAATTAACTAATTAATAGAGTCCTTTATCTCCTGGTGTGCGGTTAAGTGTTCATCTCCTATGTAGATTAGATCCCATTCCCATTATCTGGGTATAGAAATCATGCACTCAGTTGTGTTCCTAATATGTTTATCCACTGGTAATTGGTTGGGGAATATTTATAATCCCTACTCCAGGAATTGAAATATCACACACCAGATAGCCCCTCCGTTGGGGCTAGAATCACGAATATTCTGTTGCAGTAGGCTCGGTGTCTCTTTGGTGAAATTGAGGCCTTAGTTGGTCTTACCTTCCGGAATTTCCACTTAAGCTCTGCAGAAGGTACTTTCCCATCTCACCATACATGGTGCCAAGTAGATGGCCATGCAGCTGCTCTGCTTCCAATATCAGAATCCCAATGTTCAAAAAGATGTTACACCCACCAAGTCGCGAGTCTATAACCCATGGCATCTAGGTTGATATTTTACCAGCAAAGAGTTAGTCGTTGTTATCTAGTCCAGTGTAGGAACATATATGGCTGAGAGGCATCTCATGGTAGTATCTGTGACTAGGTCCAGAATTGATCTATACCTACATTGATCAGAAGTTGTAATAAATCCAGCACAGAACCAGGGTTGCAAACAATTGGATGCTTCCTTTTGTTGCAGATGTAGAGGCATTTACTCCGCTAGCTGCTTTCATATGGTCTTTTTTATGGTATTCAAGTCTGAGATCTCAAGTGGATCTTGCTCTTTCCAGGTGTTTCAGATTTTGGAACCTTGAGGTAATCTGATGTAGTTATGTTTCAGAGTATCTTAAGTTGGTACCTTGGTTTTACTGGCTTATATTGTTTCAGTGTCTTCTCCCATTTGTTTGAGTTGGTGTTCATAGCTAGAACTTGGTGTTGAGTGGCTGAACCTTTATGTTTGCCTGTTGCAGCTGTGTGACTTTTCTTTCGAAGGAGGATACTTGGTGTATCCTTTGAACTTGGGAGTCCAACAGACAGATGGAGGGTTTTTACTGCTGTTAGTTTTATTACACGTAGTATAACTCCAATAGTTTAGTTGACCTCGACGATTGATGGTTCATCAGGCGGTACCTCCCAGAAGTAAAACAGGTTATCCTTTTTGTATCTGTGTACTAGGTATATCATTCTGACATTCTGATAATGAAGTCCATCCTGGGTAATCTGACAGGAGTTAGAATATCAATCGCTGAGTGTCAATCATCTTCAAATGTGCCTTTCGCTGGCTATGGCAGCTAAGGATTGCCGCAGTCAACATTGATGTATTTCTAGATCCAGACTATGGGTAGGACATTCACTTTCTGGCTGTTGACCCAGGATCCAGTTTTAGTGATATAGTCCCACCAAATTCAACCACCACTTGCTTCTCTTCTATAGAAAAGAGATGACAAGAATACAACACGAGCATTAACCTACCGTGTTATGTTAACATGGTTATGACGTCATTACAAACAAAAGTACAACCAACAAGAGGAGAAGGGGAAAGGAGTTTGTGTCCACGTTCCACAGTCCCTCGTTGCTTGGTGTAGAGCCATTCTGACTCTAATAGTGAGTGAGGTATCTTTTCACTCTATGTTTTGTTGAGATTGTTACTGGGAACTATTTTATGAGCGAAGCCATTCTGTCTATCCGAACATGTTGATATTGCCTCTCTCTCTACTTGAAGAGAATCGCCTATACATAATCTCTGTGGTTTCTAATGCCGCGCCTCCCTTCCCTATTCAACATTGGCTTCTTAAGTACTGACATACACAGGTTTCCTACATCTCACGTTTCCACAGGAATCACATTACAATGTGTATTTCAACAGTAAGGAGTAACAATCAAGACAGAGAAAAATTCTCATAACAGAGAAAACAAACATACATTTCTCTGATATTAAGTACATGATAATCATACATAATAATTAATCTTAATGATGATGCAAGGAGCCTAGGTTTTTGGATTTCCTCTGGGGTTAATCCATAAACTAAAATATACATTGTTTTCCCCCACTGCTTACAGCAGTATAAGGATAGTGATCGCTGTGATATATTTTGCCAATTACTGCTATTATTCGGAGTGTATTTATTAGAATAACTTATACCGCATGGCCCAGTCTTCTGAATATTGCAAGCAATTTATTCACATCAATCTTCGCTTCTGTTCCTACTACAGTGAGGTGATGCGAATTGAAGGCATATCCTATCCGAACATTCAGTTATATCAAGCGTTTGCTGTCTTTGTTCTTGAATTTATATTCTCAAACATGGCAATTCCCTAGCACTATTTTATGAAATGATTATATGTTCATCACTCATGTTGAGTGGTTACTAATCTGTTAACAAAAGGATTGTACTAAAATTTAGCACTATAGTTACAAGTTACAGATTAGAATGTGGCAAAGAATTTTATCCCCTGACTAAGAGTCAGGAATATGCATAATCATTTGTATGTCCCCGCATGGATAACAATTCGTTTGAAAATGTTCTTTAGAGTTCAATCTCTATAGTACATAGATTATTTGCAGATTTCTAAGCATAGATAGTGAGATATAGTTCACCATGCATAGAAGTTATTTTTCATAGGACTATGAAATTGGCAGAAACGAGTTCTATACTATGAAGTATGAATCAGGAGCTTGCTCCCAAATTGAGAAGAGTTTCTGAATGTGTTTCTGACATGAGTTTCATACTATACAGTACACATAATATTTATAGGTTATAAGCCTTGCTGATGAGATATAGGTTCAAAATGCCTATAAAAGGTTGTAACATAGGGATTTGAAGTTGTAACACATAGGAAAAATTACAGCATGGCCTGGAATGGCGCTTAGTGGTAAAATTCAATCAGACTACAGTTTACAAGAATTGTTGATTTATCATCATCATCATCATCATCATCATCATCATCATCATCATCATCATCATCATCATCATCATCATCATCATCATCATCATCATCATCATCATCATCATCATCATCATCATCATCATCATCATCATCATCATCATCATCATCATCATCATCATCATCATCATCATCATCATCATCATCATCATCATCATCATCATCATCATCATCATCATCATCATCATCATCATCATCATCATCATCATCATCATCATCTTCCACTTCTGCCGTCAAGCGTCGTGGGGAGGAATAATTTGCGTTCCAGCGCCCGGTGGACGGCACTGGATAGTGTCATTCCGTGTGGTTGTACAATGTCTCTGATGTCTTCAATCCATTTTCTTCTTGGACGTCCTCGTGGTCTCGTCGCAGATGATCTTTGATGTAAGGCCAGTGATGGTAGTTGCTGATGTTGCATTCTAACAACATGGCCAAACCACTTGATCTTCTGTCTTTCAATAAATGTGGCACAAGGGTTGATCCCACAGTCTGTCTGATAGTAATATCATTCTAACTAATTCTTAATTAAACACAATGGTATATGTAATACATAAATACGTGAATACATCTTAATAGTGTAGATTTAATGTACCATGGTTTGCAGAGAATGATATATTTTAAAGGCAAAAATGCCTTTCCTCACATGAGGAAAGCACCCCCACATGGGGAAAGCACGTCTATTTCCTTTATTTGTCTGAACTAAAATGGCTACAAAGAGCCTTTGTTTTACAATCAGTCGATGACTGTTGGCCAGGTACGTGAACCCAACTGAGGCCAAAGAAATTTATCTACCCTACGGTTAGGTTTTCTCCTACATTAAGTAAGATACTTAAACAGTAGTTGTAAGGGATTGTTATTTTTAAGGGAGTCAATGCTAGGAAAGGGTAAGGACGTTTTCATACGCCACAGTGGGAGGTGTGTGTTTTTGGGTGTTTATGGGTGGGGGATATGTGTGGGCAGGTGGGGAGATGTGTTTATGGGTGGGGATGTGTGTATAGGTGGGGATGTGTAGTTGAGAGGTGGCGAATATTGAGTGGGTGAGTGGGTGTAGGTTGGCTGATGTGTGTGTGGGTGGGTGGGGAAAATTGTGAGAGTGCGGGATATGTGTGTGGATAGGTGCGGGATGTGTGGGTTGGCGGGGGTATGTGTGTGTGGTTTCTTCTTCTTCTTCTTCTTCTTCTTCTTCTTCTTCTTCTTCTTCTTCTTCTTCTTCTTCTTCTTCTTCTTCTTCTTCTTCTTCTTCTTCTTCTTCTTCTTCTTCTTCTTCTTCTTCTTCTTCTTCTTCTTCTTCTTCTTCTTCTTCTTCTTCTTCTTTTTCATTTTGGTGTGTGAGGACGTGTGTGTGGGTGGGGAAATGTATGTGGGTGGGGGATCAGTGGGTGGGTGGCGGCATGTATGCTTGCCTGTTTCTGTTTGAGTGCGTGGAGGTATGTGTGGGTGGATGGGGACGTGTGTGTGGGTGGGGAAATGTATGTGGGTGGGGGATCAGTGGGTGGGTGGCGGCATGTATGCTTGCCTGTTTCTGTTTGAGTGCGTGGAGGTATGTGTGGGTGGATGGGGGATGTGTTGGTGGCTGCGGGATATGAGAGTGGATGGGGGATGTGTCTCACAACATTGCAATAAGAACTGTTTATGTTTACAACTTTCATTTGATGTTTTTTTTTTTCTTTTCTCATGTGAATGTATCATGCGTAATATGCATTGTTTATGCTTACAAAATCCATTTGACAATGTTTTTCCCCTATGTTAATGTAACATGCACATTTGATGAATGAAAGATGAGTGAGTGAAAGGGCCGAATGTAAGACGGGTCTGCGTGCACAATTTGTTACCCTTTTAAAATAAAGTTTGTTCGTTCGTTCGTTCGTTCTCTCTCTCTCTCTCTCTCTCTCTCTCTCTCTCTCTCTCTCTCTCTCTCTCTCTCTCTGTATCTGTGTGTTTGTCTCTGAGTGTGTTTGTGTATATGCTTCTCAGTCTCTCACCACTCCCTCTCTCATCTCCAATCTCTCTCTCTCTCTCTCTTTCTCTCTCTCTCTCTCTCTCTCTCTCTCTCTCTCTCTCTCTCTCTATATATATATATATATATATATATATATATCACAACATACACACACACACGCGCGCGCGCATATATATATATATATATATATATATATATGCGCGCGCGCGTGTGTGTGTATGTTGTGTATGTGTGTGTGTGTGTGTGACTGGATATTTGGGCGGTCTTTATTCATTTTCTACGTATCCTCCTCTCAAATCCATATAGTTCTCCCATAGGACAATTAACTATGAAAGGTAAACCAGGGGAATCTTTTGGAATCCCTAACCCCCCCCCCCCCCCAACCCCACCCCCAATGGGGTAGGGGAATTTTATGGATTCCAAAGGGGGGGGGGGGAATTAAGATTATTTCAAGATCGCGTTAATACAAGAATCGATTACTTGATATTGACGTTCCTTTCTCCCCCCCCCCCCCCCCCCCCCCATACTTTACGATTGTGTACTTGTCGCCCTTCTGAAATTTGTTTTATAGCGTAATTAGACCCGCAAATCACGTTGTATGTGGACGTCTAGTCGTGTTCTAGTATGTGTTATAAAATTTAGCTTCAATTTTTACGTATACTATGTAGGGGCGGGGGTGGGGGATTTTTTATAGCGCGAAAATATGAAAAGGGTGAGGGGTGGGAATGACATTCTGAACATATGGTGAAGGTGTGCATTTGCCAAAATAGGTTGAGAACCACTGCTGTAAACATTAGATAACTGAATATAGAACGACTAAGAGAATTACTACCGGTCTCCCTGGCGAAGGCGTTAACGACGCTGTTCGTAATCCCGTATACTCTCGTAAGAAACACAGCAGCTCGAGATTCGGCAGCGGATCGCGTCGCGTTGGTTACTTACGGAGGGTATGTGAGCCGGTCGTTCAGAAATCAATGGCAAACTACTGAACGTAAATCTTGCCAAGACATCAACAGCAGCTGAAAAATGTTGGTGTTGACTGCAATGTTCTGTAAAGGATGTGTGAAAAAAAGAATGTACTAATAAACTGTAGACACGAGATAAATAGATGTAGAACGAGTAAGAGAATTACTAATAAACAATCTGTAGACATAATTTAACTGGATGTAGAACGACTAAGAAAATTACCTATATGTCACGGTTGAGTTAAATGGAACTGAGTGAAGGACTGACATCATACCACACAGTACATTCTCATCTGCAAAAGCCAGCCCTCCCAATACTAATGGTAGTTGTATTAGTCTGATTAAAGGTCCGTCTGGCCTTTCGTCGGAGTCCTGAGTGTCGGTCAGATCCTCTGGTCACTTTCTGCAGCACCATTCTCTCTAGGACCACATCGATGACTGGCCACTTTTCGGTCTCCTGGCCCAGGTATCTGGCTCTAGATGACTGGTACTTCTCGGTCTGCTGGTCCAGGTACCTGGCTCTAGACTACTCACTCAACAGTGACCACAGCTTGTCCACATTGATGGATGGGCTGTGGAATATGTTGTTGTTCTTGTGATAGAATCCCATACCCACTTTGCCCAAGTAATCAGGATGGTATTTGTCAAAGCTGATTCTGCAGTCATACTGGCCACTAGCGATACCACGACCACTAGTGTGCTTTCTGTGTTTGCAGAGACGGCCATGGCCATGGCTCACGTGTCCTCGGAGCTTTCAGGTCTTCTTTAACTTGGTAGTTATCTTGTTGATTCACTTTTCCGGAAACTTAGAATAACGAGCTCACGATGGGTGATGTGGTAACTTTTACTTCACATACTGAATACTCTACAAGAAGAAAACCATTTGCGAGAACCAAGTGATGACTGTGAATCAACAACCATGGTCAGAATGCGAGAACGCCCAAGTTAAAAGAGGTGTGACCAGACAAGAGCACTATGCAGGAAGTCAAAGAGGATTGATAAACCAACACAGAACTGGTGTCATGAACAGCTACACGCTACGGGAGTTGCTGAGGAGGGGATCCGAGCACTTATGGACTAAATGGGAGCCCTGGTCAACGAAAAGCATCCCCTTCTAGAATGAGATTCGAACACAAGCAGACAGACAAATGTGCAAGCCTCTGCGCTACCGTACCACTGTTGACATCGAATACGGTGTACCATTATGGGAACATTAAGTAAATTTGTCTACGTTTCGAGAATATTTCTATCCTCTTCTTCAGGCACGCAATACACAAGAAGAAGCGAATATATCAGCGCCATCGTTTATCCAACAAAATTCATGCTTTATTTCTTTTTGCGTAAGAATTTCCCGAAATAATGTTACGCTATTCCAACTAAAATCATACAACTTTTTATTCTACAAGAATAATTCCAGAATGCATGTGGTTATGGAATTGAGAAATCCACGTAGCGTTCGTAATGGATACAATAACTTGTAATCTACACTACCTTGTTTATTACACATACCTTGTTTTCCACAATACACTGTTTTCTATATTACCTCGTTTTTTTACAACACCTCGTTTTCTACAATACCTTGTTTTCTACAGTACCTCCTTTTCTACAATACCTTGTTTTCTACAGTACCTCCTTTTCTGCAATACCTCATTTTCCACAATACCTTGTTTTCTACACTACCTTTTTTTCTACAATACTTCGTTTTCTGCAATACCTCCTTTTCCACAATACCTCGTTTTTTTTTTACACATACCTCATTTTCTGCAACATCTCATTTTCCACAATAACACGTTTTCTGCAATACCTCGTTTTCCAGAATACCTCGTTTTCCACAATACCTTGTTTTATGTAATACCTTGCTTTCTATATTGCCGTATTCTCTAAAATACTTTGTTTTCTACAATACATTTTGTGTCAATACTTTATTGCCTGCAATACCTCATTTGTCTACAATACATGGTTTCTAGGATATCTTATTTATCTAGAGTACCTTATTTATCTACAATATATGGTTTCTATAATGCCTTATTTATCTATAATGCCTTGGTTTCACCGGCTCTGTGTCGAAGAGTTTACGGATGCAATTCCTAATTCCATATACCACGATCGAAACACAACTGCAGTCGATTTAGCACCAGACCACCTTTCGTTGGTGTTCATAGCATGGTATGATTGACAGTCGTTCAGAAAGCAATGGGAAATTACTGAACGTAACATTGCCAAGAAATCACAGTAAAAAATGTTGGGTTTGACTGCAACGTCCTGTAAGGGATATGCACCTAACTTTAACCTTGGTTTCTACAATACCTTATTTATCTACAGTACCTTATTTGTCTGTAATACCTTATTTATCTACAATGCCTTATTAATGTACAATACTTTATTTATCTACAATACATTATTTATCTCCGATACCTTATCTATCTACAATACCCTGTTTTCAGGCACACAACATAGAGGTACCCTCAGAGCTGGTGCCTTATTTGGATATGATAGAAGACAACGCATCAAGGACACTTTACGCTGTATACGCGGGGAAAACGGGTCACAGTAAAGATAAAGGGTAAGTGTTGCTTTACGTAATTTTATCCGTTATTGTCATAACACGTTACACAGTAAAGATAAAGGGTAAATCTTGATCTTACGAATTTTTTCCCGTCATAATCACTAACGGGCCACAGGAAAGATAAAGGGTACGTTTCGTTTTACGCAAATTTGGTTTATTTGGATGTTTCGGGATTTGTGGTGTGAAGATTGAGCATAACGCATTACTGCCAACACTGATCATATTCCGGAACGAACCTTGGGCCTTGTCGACGTCGGATTGGAAGCACTAGACTTGAGTTTCGCTCTCGTTTGAGCTCCTCAGCAGTGCATATCCCTGCTGGCGATCGGACAAATTCTGAGCTATAGCCTACAATAGGTAACGTTATGATATTCTAGTATGGTCATTTGGTCGCTTTTAGCGAGAGCCGCGCGGTCTAGGAGTTACAGACCCACCTCTCACGCCAGTGATCCGGAGTTTGATCCCAGGTCCAGTCAGGGATATGCACTACGACGAGCTCAAACGAGAGCGAAACTCGAGTCTAGTTCTTACAATCCTAACAGGACATTACGTAATTTTACTGTCACTGTCATAAATCGGGACACAGTAAAGATAAAGGGTAATTATTGCTCTACGTAATTATATATGTCGTTGACATAAAACGGGACACTGTAAAGATCAGGGGTAATTGTTGCTTTACATAATATTGCCCGTCATGGGGTATTCGAAAGGAAAGTAAGGGCATTGAGGTGTATTGGGCATATTAAAGTAGAAGTCAATAAAGGACCATTTTATAAGCCGTGTAGCTCTATGGGCGTATAGTCATAAAGCCCTGTATGTATGTACAGATCAATCGGTACAGAAATAGTGTTATAGTGAATTCATGCCTGGCGGTTTTACTTCCAACGACATCAACTGGTACCTATTTTAGGTTGAGTCAACCAGATCCACCCGCCTCGATGTAAATTCAAATCATTGACCGCTGGATCGGCGGGTTGGTGGGTTCTTTCGCTGAGGAAATCATTAAAATTACCTTCATCATCATCATCATCATCATCATCATCATCATCATCATCATCATCATCATCATCATCATCATCATCATCATCATCATCATCATCATCATCATCATCATCATCATCATCATCATCATCATCACCAACAGCATCATCACCATCGCCTACAACATCAGAATCATGTATCTGAAGGGACATTATATATATATATATATATATATATATATATATATATATATATATATATATATATATATATATATATATATATATATATACACACACACACCCACATGTTTACGTAACATTTTACCTTCTACAACATATGTCCGACTGTTATAATGTCTGTGTTGTTACACTCTCTGTGGCGAAGGAGTTACGGGACGCAATTCGCAATGCTGCATACTGCGTTCGGAACACAGCTGCCGGCGATTTTGAAGCAGATCGTCTTGCGCCGATTTTTATGCAATGGTATGAGTGCCGGTCGTACAGAAAGCTATGCAAACTATGGAACGTAAAATTGTCAAGACGTCACAACTGCCAAAAATACTGGGTTGACTGCGACGTCCTGTAAAGGATATGCAAGTGATTCTGTTGTTGTTACAATGTGGCATCTTCTCTCCGCCAGTTTCAAGGAGATCGGTATAGAAGTAACCAAGTTAGCAATTGGACGACTTGTTCATACCATCATCAGTCACATGGAGAGATACGTCAGCGAACCGAGGTAAGCTATTCATTGCCGTTGCCCAGTACAAGTTCTCAATATAAATAGTTATGTATGTATTTGCAGAGAAGTAAATATTTGGCTGCCTTGACCACATGCCCTCCTCTTAGTCATTTCCCCTCAACCTTGCCAGTTAACATCAAGTTCTCCAAATTATTGCGCGCGCGCACACATACACACACATACACATACGCACGCACGCACGCACGCACACATGAAGGGGCTTCAAATTAAAACCTGCAATGTTTTTGGGGTGAATATATTCTGGAAAAAATTAATTAACTTATATTAATTAATTAACGTATAATTTTTCTGCCGGTCTCTCTGGCCGAGGGGTTGCAACACTTTCTCCGTAATCCCGTTTATCACGCAGAGTCTCGTAGCGGGCGAGAACTGGGAGCGGTTCGTCCCCTGCTGGTGACTTGTGGGATAACTGAGCCGGCCGCTCAGAAAGCAATGGCAAACTACTAAGCGTAATCACAGCTGAAAAGATGCTGCTGTTGACAGCGATGTCCTGTAAAGGATCAAATCAATCAATCATGTGCCATGCCGGAAAGCATTTCACTCGATCACCAGTGTCGTGGATCAGCTCAGTGTTCCTGTCTCGTCCATGCCATGTGGCCAAGCCATCCATGTATTTTCCTCTCGGTCTGCCTCTTGGTCTGTTCCCTTCGATCTTGCCAGTTGTCACCAAGTTCTCCAATCCATTTCTTCTCATAACATGTCCAAAAATTTTTGACTGTCTACGTCTAATTTCTCTAATCAGTCCACGATGTTCATTTGTCTCCTGTAGTACTTGGTCATTGGTTTTTCTGTCTGTCCATGGTATTCTTTGCATTTTCCTCAGAAACCACATTTCTGCAGCCATCAGATGTTTTCAGCTTGACTGCCCATTGTCCAAGTTTCACATCCATACAAAAGAACAGGCTCTATGTATCCCCTCAACACTCTTTTTCTCGTTTCAATTGACATCTTTTTATTGGTCAGAATGTTTTTCATCTTGCTAAAGGCTACTTTCGCCATGGCGATTCTTGTTCTAATCTCTTCAAGGCATCTCCCATCAGATGTTATGACTGTTCCAAGATAATTGTACCGATTCACTTGTTGAAGAATATTTCCATTTACTTGTATATTACATTGTGGCACTTCTTCCTTCCTAGTGACGACCATAACCTGAGTCTTTTTACAATTTAATTCTAACCCCAGCTGCTCACTGTGTACAACAACCGCATCTACTAATTGTTGCAGGTCCTGCGCATTGTCTGCAATCAATACTGTATCATCTGCATATCTAATGTTATTGATGTTTCGTCCTCCAATGCTGATTCCATTTATATCCTCTACATTTCTGAAAATATTTTCACTGTATAGGGAAAAAAGATCTGGAGACATCACACATCCCTGCCTAACACCTCTCTTAATTGGCTGATACTGTCCTACTTCATTATCAATCCTTATTGCAGCTTGTTGTTTCCAATATATGTTTTTTATAAGTCTAATGTCTTTCCCATCAATTTGTAGATCTGCAAGCATATCCACCATGTTGACATGTCTAACTCTATCAAAAGCCTTTGTATAGTCAATAAAGCAAAGATGTATATCCTTGTTTACTTCTATAGCACGTTCAATAACTGTTCGCAGCATATACACAGCATTTACTGTACCCTTTCCTTCTACAAACCCACATTGTTCTTCCCCTATTTCAGGTTGTATCTTCTTCCTCACTCTTTGCATGATAATTCTTAGCAAAATCTTTGTGATGTGACTCATTATACTAATTGTTCTATGTTGATCACATTCCAAGGTTCCTGATTTCTTTGGGATTGCAATAAATACAGAGTTACATAATTCAGGAGGTATATCTCCAGTATCATATAATGTGTTCATCAGTCTGGTGACTTGCTCTAGTCCAAATTCTTCTAAAGCTTTAATCATTTCTGTTGTGATGTTATCTGCACCGGGGGCCTTGCCAGCTTTCATATGCTTAAGAACATTTCGAACCTCCATCTCCAAAATTGGCGGTCCTTCATTATTAAATCTAATATCATACTGTTCGTCTCTGTTATCATCATAAAGGTGTTTCACATAATCTGTCCATACATGTAGAATCTGGTCTTTTTCTATTATGATTTTGCCATCTTTAGTTTTTAGACACCCTGTTGATGTACTTGTTCTTTTATTAGTAAGTTCCTGAATTCTTTTGTGCACTAATTTAGTATTTTGACTGTTGTGTTGGTTTTCAATTTCTAAGCACTTTTCCTCAAGCCTATGATTCCTTTGCCTCCTTACATAATATTCTGACTAGTCTGTGAATTTCTTCATATTTGACAGAATTATTTTTGTTGAGTCTTCTTGTTTCCATGAGGTGTAAAATTTCTTCAGTCATCCATTTCTTACGACCCACCTTCTTTAATTTTGGAATAGGTTGTTTCTGCAGCCACATTGATTGAATTCTTCAACGTTTCCCATTGATCTTTAAGCGAATCATGATGTCCTAGGCACTTTTAAAGAGGTAGTTTGCCGTTGCTGTCCTCTATGGCAGTTGTCCATAAAGGATATGCGAATTAAAAAAAAATGTTTCTATGTAGTCACCACTGCGTTCAATGCACACCCTGCAGCTCCAATGAAGTGTTAGAGTCCTGTAGAATAATCAACTCTGGGGTCAGTACTCAGTGTGCCTGACCCGGTCGTGAACGGTCCATCACAGAAGTCACGCCATTGTAAAACTTCCTACTCCACTCATACACATACTGGAAGACAGGCATGCATCACAATACTGAACCCTCATTTGCCGATGAAATTTATAGGTTTCACCACTTCATTGATCAGAAAACGGATAACAGAACGCTGCTTCTGGAATTGGATTACCACGACTTATGACTGAATCGAAATTGTCACATGTATTATCATTTGTATGTCTCATTACATATTTTGCATAGATTTTGAGCCATCTGCCGGGGGCAAAAAAGAAAATCCTAACCTGCACAGTTCGCGGCGATTGCACTAGCCAGGCGGCCTTAATTCTTCAGGCTCAAAGACCCCTCTGCCATACACCGCAAGGTACTATCTTGGCAGTCAATGACAGTTTTTGAGCCATATATTAGTTCTCTTTACAGCTCAAAATATAGTGTTCTTGCTTGCTTGCTTGCTTGTGTTCGCTGGCTATGAACTCCAGCGCAAGGTCCTGTATGTCGGATGTAAACATCATGTTGTCCAACATCAATGTGATGTCATACAGGTCTGAGGTTTGTGTGAGTATCCGTTGTCCCATGTCTGGTTTATTGGTGTGCAGACTGGTGGTTCCTCGCCGTGCAGGCAGATCTCTCCGACTTCGGAAGAATCAGCGATCCTATTACGTTAGCCAGGACCCCGAAAGGATCTGTTGCCCAGGACGCACGACTAGGACGTGTTAGTAGGTCTTGGCCAGTATAAAACCTGGCCCTGGAGCCCTGGAAACACCTCTGCCTCCCATTGTTCTTTTAAAAGCTACTCTGGCCAGAGCAATTCTCATGTAAATGGATACAATGTGCTGGAAACTCTAGATCCCGTGCTCATGTTCCACAATCGATGACGCTCTACACAGCCGATGATCTTACTATTGTCTATTGAGGAAAAAAGGAAATGTGCATTGTACTTTTTGCTTTTCTCCAAGATGGTTTTCATACTGAACATATGCTCCCTTGCACCTCTGCTCTGCTTGAAATTTGCCTGAACTTCTCGTAATTTACATTCTAGCTGTATTTTCATTCTCTCATTTTCTAACTGCATTAAAAAAAACCAGTCGTCATAAATACAATTTTGCACGATTTCTTGGTCTGCCTCTTTTCACCTTAATCTTTCCAGTTGTCACGATGTACAACAGCGCCCCCCCCCCCTCCCTTTTTTTTAAAAACAAAAAACAAATACCTCATCACGTGACCAAAGAAAGCAATTAGTCTCTTTCGTAGAGTTCTATATAATGTTCTAGTTTCACTAACCTCTTCGAGGCAATCGTTGTTTGTTACTCTGGCAGTCCTAAGAATTCACAAAATTCGTCTCAGAAACTACATTTCTGTTGCGTATAAGTTCTTCCTAATTTGTTAATTGATACTCCAAGATTCACTGCCAGACAGCAAACCGGGGTTTGTATAATATTTCAGCATTCTTTGTTACATTTAATGAAAGTAGCTTGAGTTGGGGCTGCTCACAACATCCTGCAAAGAGCATTGTTTATATACATTGACTTGACTTTGTGTGCACACTGTTTACATATATTGACCTGACTTCGTATGCACTTCTCAGCCTGGTCAAGCTGTACTTGTACGCTGCCCACGACACTTCCCTCACGCCCATGATGGAAGCTCTGGGCATCTGGGACTTCGCCTGGCCACCGTTTGCTGCCAACATCATTTTTGAACTGTACTTCCGAGAGCGGGATTCGCACTTCTTTGTGCGGGTGCTCTATTGCGGACAGGTATATCCCTAATGATTGTTTTGTTTGAGAATTTACTTTGCTGGTAATGGGCGACGGGGGAGTTTCTCATTTTGTTCATTCATGGGATGATTAATCGTCTTAAGCAACTTCCCGTATTTGACATGGGTTTATATTCAGTAGTTTTCCCTCTGCAACTCACTTTAATTATATACATAATTCAACAAGTCTGCTACGATATTATTAACTTATAAGTGAAGAGTGTTCTGTGCTATAAGTCATTGTCCTTGAAAGTTAGAAAAATAGTTCTTGCATGTTAGATAGAACCAATTTTAATATACGGCTGCTAATCCTGGGCAATTAGCAAACAGGCAAAAAATAATTGGAAGTCTTGGAGATGTGGTTTTATAGACGAATGCTGAAAATTAATTGGACAGCCAAAATGAGCAATCTGGATATTTTAAGGGAAGCTTCCTGGCAAAGACAACTTATCACAAACATCAGAAAGAAGCAGTCATCATTTCTTGGTCACATTATAAGAAGACACAAACTGGAACATTCTATGACAATCTGGAATATTTGTGGAAAATACAGGTATTTGTGTTGAAGACAGGCATGCTTCGTGCAGAGTCTCTTGCTTCACTGAAAAATAATGCAAAGATAGAATGCATTCGTTGAATCTTTTCTCTCAGATCATGCCGGTGTGTTGGGAAATGAGCAGACGGACATATTGACTGTATCTACACAGTTGGTTGGGGGGTGCACGATAAGGCGTATGTGGCCAGATTTCTCAGGGGTCATGTGTAAAGTGTCGAAGAACAGACACACCATCGTGGCCTGACGAGATTGGTGCTTCATGGAGTAACCAAAGGCCCTTAGTACTCCGAGGAAAATCCAGACAAAGACATAATCAGATTACATTTGATACCATTAGTACTGGGACTCTTGGCTGGTTGGTGAAGATGAGCTCGCGTAATGTGCATGGATATGTCCTGAGTGCTGTTATATCGGTTCTTTACTTAACACAACATACTGCTATTTCTTCTTTTGTCGAAACTTAGTAAAAAATGACACTACTTTGAAGATAAGTGTTTGTCGAAACTTAGGGGAAAATGATACTAATGTGAAGACAAGAGTTTGTCGAAACTTAGGGGAAAATGACACTACTGTGAAGACAAGAGTTTGTCGAAACTTAGGGGAAAATGATACTACTGTGAAGACAAGAGTTTGTCGAAACTTAGGGAAAAATGATACTAATGTGAAGACAAGAGTTTGTCGAAACTTAGTGAAACATGACACTACTGTGAAGACTAGTGTTTGCCGAAACTTAGTGAAACATGACACTACTGTGAAGACTAGTGTTTGCCGAAACTTAGTGAAAAATGAAACTACTGTGAAGATAAGTGTCTGTTTGTCACATCCTATTTGTTTATTCTTATTTTTCAGCCCAAGGTTCTTCGGGAAGCTTCGGGCTCATTGATATCCTTCAATGATTTCAGAAGGATTCTACAGAGATACAGATTACCACACTTCTTGTACAATCGCACCTGCATGATACAGTATATGACTTAGAATTCGATAAACGTCCCGAGATTAGTAAATGTGCTAACATTCAGTATATCTTCAGATCACGTAGATATCCCGGGATTAGTAAATGTGCTAACATTCAGTATATCTTCAGATCATGTAGATATCACGAGATTAGTAACTGTGCTAACATTCAGTATATCTTCAGATCTCGTAGCTATCCTGTGAAGAGTAAGTGTCCTAAAATTCACAGAATCGACTACAGTTCCGGGATAAGAAAATATGCTAAAAGTCTGTACATATTCAGATTGACTAACATTCCCTGGATCAGAAAATGTCCTAACATTCAGTATGTCGTTAGATTCAGTAACAATCCCTGATAAGTAATTGTGTTAACATTCAATGTATCTTAATTTGCAGTGAAGTGATCGGACATGAGTATATGTTTAGATTCAGTAAATGTCCGATATTAGTTCGTTTCCAAACATTCAGGATATCTGTAGGTTCAGTAACTGTTCGGGATTAGTAAATATCCTTACATTCAGTACATATTTACACTCAATAACTTTCTAGGAAACAGTAAATGCCCTAACATGTCACAAGACGGAGCAAAGATTGCAAGAATAGCATGGATTTTCTACTCAGGGCACGCAGGAGATGTGTGGGACAATGAACAGGATGATAGATCAGCTGCAGTTGCCCCTCTGGGAGCAGAGCTACTTTATGATAAAGTGTTGTCGTGAAAACTCTCTGGAATCGAGTGGAGAGTGTAGCTGGACAGACGAAGATTCCATTTATAGATAGACTGGTTCAGAAGGGAGTGAGCGGAAGGACTGACAATACTCAAAGCGTAGAGGAAAAGCCACGGGGACTTTTAATACAATGTCCCGTGGAATAATCATCAGAGGAACAGTTTAGTGGCTTTTGAAGAGAGGGAATGTGTAAGAAAGTCCCGAGTGCCGTGATGTTGATTCTTAAATTCACTATTCAGTATACATTGAGTACATGATTTCGGAATTATCAACGTCCTTACATTTGTTCGTGCTGTTTGCTTTAGTCGCTTAACAAGTCGCTTAGCAAGTCGCTTAACAAGTCGCTTAAAAGTCGACAGGGTCGACTTCATTGAATGGGTTTTATCCCATATGGCTCAGTCTCTTTCCGCAGCAAACTGCCGAAAGCATCACACAAAGCAGAAACTCCATAGCTCCAGCGACAACCCCCAGAAATCGTCGAAAAAAATGCACCCGTGAACCCAAGGACGCGGCCCAGAATCGAACCCACAACCTTCGAAGCACGAGTCAGACGGCTTGATCACTTCGCCACGGAAACTCCCTCTGTATGCTTTAGTGTAGGGCAGTACCATTAAGGACCTTTTCATGGGTCTCGGGTATATAGTGTTTGGCCTATATTTTTATAAACCAATCGGCATTAGGAATGGTGTGGTCATATCCATGCCGGCTGTCTTGATTTCCCCAAATATTTCCTGGTACACATTTAACTCTGTTTAAAAAACCTGTCTCATTGCGAATTCGTATCTATGATACGGTAGGTGATTGTCTGCCACGGTTACCCAGCGCCAAGAGACGGAATATAAATAATGTAACGGAGACTAAGACACAAAGACAGCTTATCACAAGGATCAGCAAGAGGCAGCAGATATTTGTTTGCCCTATCATGAGAGGAGAAAGACTGGAACGTGTTGTGACAACTGGAAACATTTGTGGAAAGAGGGATAGAGAGAATATTCCTGACAGTCTTGTGTCATGGCTTGGAATGGCGTCAGCACACGAATTGATACATCCTGTTCGAGACCACAGGTACGGAGAAATATCACCAAAGCCAATCGGCAAGACACAAGATGTTGATGATGTCAATGACAAGTTTAGTCACAGTTACGGCTAACGTTGCTAGAATAGGACAATACTTCCAGTGAGTATTTAGATTCTAGAATATTTAACGTTTCATGGAGACACATAGTCATAATCTGCGGGCTACGGGAGCAATCTGATTCTTTCATAAATTCCTGTAAGAGAGAGAGAAGAGAGAGAGAGAGAGAGAGAGAGAGAGAGAGAGAGAGAGAGAGAGAGAGAGAGAGCGAGAGAGAGAGAGAGAGAGAGAGACTGAGAGAAAGAGAGAGAGAGTGAGAGAGAGAGAAAGAGAGAGAGATAGAAAGAGAGAGAGAGAGAGAGAGAGAGAGAGAGAGAGAGAGAGAGAGAGAGAGAGAGAGCTCCTACAGATTGTGGCACGTGTTATAAACAGATTATCGTTGATCGATTAATCAATCAGTTAGTCAGTCAAGTGTATGAATATATCTTGCTTAACAGTCACTGTTGCAAGGTATGTTAATATTATATTTTTGATAACTTTGATTCTCGTTGGTGAATCATTTAATCAGTCGGTCAGTCAACCAGTTTTATGGACACTTCAAGCTTGGCGATCACTGTTTCAAGGTATGTATATATTAAGCATAATGACGTCGTTTCTCGTCAATCAATCAGTAAGTCGGATTTATGGACCTTTCAAGCGTAACAGTCACTAGTACAAAATGTGTATATATTGTATGCATTTTGTTAATAAATAATGTGAATTAACATAAATTTATAATATATCAAAGAGTGCTTACATTATATACGAAGGAATTTACATCGACAGAAAATGAGTTTGTGAGTAAATGATTGAGTAAATGATAAATGATTGAGTAAATGATAAATGAGTGAATGAGTAAAGGATTAGGTGCATAAACGAGTGAGTGAGTAAATGATTGATTGATATAACAATTAAGTGAGTAAGTGATTGTTGAGTGAGTTAATGTTTCAGTGAGTTAATGATTAAGTAAATAAGTGAGTACATTAATGATTTAAGCGAGTTAATGATTGAGTGAGTTATTGAATGAGTGAATAAATGACAGACAAATAATCAAAATGCAGCAAAGGGAAGTAAGCTTAACTGTTCAGTTTGGCGAAACTTCAAACAGAACCAACATCAAGTCACTATAAAAGGCAGCTCCGCTTGATGACACATAAGAATATTCTAAAAACTGCCCCACGAAGAGTCCAAGAAAACCACGAATCTTCAATGGAAACCATGCCACAATCAACGGGTAATTAACTCGTGTACCGTGCGACGCGATGTTGCATTGTTCTTGTACCCACCTTGGGGGTTTCAAATGAGAGGGCTGTTAAACTTGTCGAAAAACAAGGACCTTTTACACCTACCCGCGTACCTGTGACCCATAAACCAATCACATCAAGGTATGTAGAAGATGCGATTAACACCGCAATACTCAACAATCAGGTTTCCCCAATTATTCTTTCCGTGAAACCTTAAAAGACCCTCAGGTTACACGAGACTTGGACTGGGATTTAACCTTCTATTTCATGCTTACTGTTGGAAATGGATAATATTTTAGATTTTGAAAATGCAACCAGTTGTTAAATCATTGAAAAGGAAAGACTTAAATGGTTCGGTCATCTAGGAAGAATGAAGCCAATGCCACCAGCAGCAAGTGCATACAACATGAGGATAGAAACATCAAGCGACACGGGAAGACCATGACGAAGATATATCGACGGAGTCACCAAGACCCTAAAAACCTACAACATCTCAGCATACCAAATGACCGACCGAGCCCTAGTTCGTAAACCAATCATCAAAAAAGCCTGCGACGCCTAAAGGCAAAGGCAGTGAACGACAAAAGAAAGAAAGAAAGGAAGAAGAAGAAAGAAAGTGCAATATGATAAGGTTTTCCCGGCAGCTAAATGGATTTGGCTGCCTGCGGGCATTTTCACATTGCACACTCGCCAGACTCGGTACTGCTCGACCACGTCTGTCCCATCATGCACCAGTAACTCACCCAACGGTGCAGACCCACTGAGTCTGTCCGGCTGCTCGTTTGCCACCCCATCAGCATGTCCTGAGGAAAAGAGCCAACATATGCTTACTGACTTTGATTTGTTAATAGCATTTTCGTATTGCATCCATAATGTAACATTCACGAAATTATAGCTGACAACGTGTCAGAATGTTGTGGGAATTATTTGCAAAGAAAGGCGACGAGAATGTAAACTGGCTACTCTAATTCCTATGCCGTGACCTAGAATTTGTGAATGCTTTTATACATCACATAACAACAGCAGTATCTGCAAGGGAACTACCTTTTGTAAAATGAAATCAATAACGTGGCAGCAATATTATATATTTTTTACATGAAATCAACAACGTGTCTGTAATATTATATATTTTTTTAATGAAATCAAAAGAATGGCTGTAATATTATCATTGGCACCTTGCCGTCTTGACAGACGATAGTTTGTGCTTCAAAAAGGCATAATAACTTTTACCATGGCGGTAGCGAATGTGACTGGTAAGGCCAATTCGCGCATGTAAATGTTCGTTCACAGTGGGTGCATGTGAACACGTGGTTATTTCCACCATCATGCACCATCTTACGTCTCACACGCTCGGTGTGTGACTTATCTGCAATAATTTTCTCCTTTGTCTTTATTCCATTTCTGATGTTTGCCCTCCATGCAACACGTTCAGCGGCGACTTGCTCACAATGTGCATTATCAATGCCTGTATCAAGTCATGTCCCAGCTTACACACATCTTTGTATCGTAGTAGAGGCCGACCCTGAGATCTCTTACCCATCTGTAATTCACCAAAAAAGATGTCCTTTTGTATTCTACCATCATATTTCCTCCTGTAATATTATATATTAAAAAAAAATGTAATCAACGTGGCTGTAATATTATATAATGATATATTGATAAATGAAATCAACAACGCGGCTGTATTATTATTTATTTTTTAATGAAATCAACAACGTGGTTGTAATATTATACATTTTAAAAATAAAATCAAACGCGTGGCTGTAATATTATATATTTAAGATGTTTCTTTTTTATCTGAGGTGTGCTCGCTTTGAATTCAAGAGTAGTCCAATTCACGTACACTGGACTTAATTTTGCGTGTGGATTAGCTTTCTCTATTACCAGTGTCCCTTGCCATTAGGCGAGCCCGCCCCTCCTTCAAGGGTATTTGAACTCTACGTCCCCAAGTCAAGGACTATAAGTCAACATTTAGTCCAACTGATGGGTATAGGGGTTGAACCCGTTGCCACGACATCAACACACCAGATGTTTAAGAAAGGACGCTCTTATTCATTCCGTCGTGCTGGACTCCATTATTAATTATATAATAACATAAAGGAGACTATCAGTGATACAAGCCCTTGGCTGTCTAGCAGACATCTGAGAGTGAGTACTGTATTCATATGACCAGCGCGAGGAAGCAAACTTTTGTGGCAGATGTTTTGGGAATATCACGAAAGGAGAAGTCGCCAACCATTGAAAAGGATTTCTGTTCTCAAAATTGCTGTCTGATTGCTCTTGGGCTGAAATTATACAATGCCCTGTTTCTTGCTCGCCGTTTTAATGTCATCTGTGTGCATTACTGTGTGTAATAATAAGAACGGTTGTTATCCATCTTGCTTCGGATTCGGCAAGTCAGTTATAGTGAAGATCGCAACCAGGAATAAAACTCGCTTTTAATTTACGACAGAAATCATAGAAATAGACAGCCGGAGATCAGTAATTCCTATTGCCGTCTCTGTAATTTCTTCAACAGAAACAATATGATTTCTGTTCACAGTTTAATAAGTAAGTAACTGCTTCATTTTTTGACCAATTCAGAAGTCAAATCAAGTATAACCGGAACAGCACAAAATGATGAAATAATTAATATGCCACCAAATTACGAAGAAAATAGACACATTCTGAGTTGAAGCAACGGACGATGTGCTACCATTTTGTATTGTGATTGTACTAGATGGCTCGACAATCAGCAATAATTATCGCCAAAACGTCATACCCTTAAAAGAAAGTCATGAAGTCGGAGAAAAACGAAAAGTGCCCACGTAATGCACGTACATGTATTTAATGTACGATAATTACAAATGCGTAAATGATAAATTCTAAGATGAAGCAAGGAATTGGTACTGTTTTATATTGCGAATGATTTTGAGAACCGGCAAGCAGCAACAATTATCGCCAAAGCGTGAAAGCTTTTAAAGAATGCCATAAGTCGTAGAAAAATGAAAGAAAAAGTGCAACTAGGGCGTGCCACGTAAATGTAGTTAAATTAAAATACAATAATTACAAATGACTTTAACGGACACAACGGAAAAGGTTCTCAACAGAGAATGTTCAATTGTTTTAAAACACTGAATAGTAACGAAACTGATAATTCCATGTGACAATACGTGAAGCGAATTTTGGATAATCCACTACACATGTGCCGGCTTCGTGGCTTAGAGGTTAGCGACTTCTCTCCGTAATCTCGTATACTCTCGTAGGTAACGTGATGATGGTGAGAATCAGCAGTGGTTCGAATCGCATCGGTAACTTACGGGGTATGTGAGACGGCCGCTCAGAAAGCAATGGCAAACTACTGAGCGTAATATTGCCAAGAAATCAACAGACAGCTGAAAGATGCTGGTGTTGACAGCGATGTCCTGTAAAGGATATGCAAAACATACATACGATATTACACATGTCTGTAACCCTTATTGTTTTATATGAATCTAAAGATAATTTACTGTTAGAAAGTTAAAAATGCAACAATACATATTAATTTCACGTCTGCTATTTCTCTTAGTGTGGCCCTGAATTCCGCTTGAGTTACTTACGTAACTTACCTCATGAGATGGAAATGATGTATAGTTCGTCTGGTCAGCTCTTCGTGTACGTAAGGTCTTTCAGTGTGTTTATTACTATAATTGGATAGCCGAGAAAAGGTACAAATGATTGCTAGCGAAAATACGAGGGGGCTTGAAATGGAAATCTTATAGAATGGAAAGCAATGATGTACAGACCAGATGGAAACAGAGGAAGAGGACGACCACGCAAACGTTGGACGGAGGGAATAGCAGTGTCCATGGGAATATCGATATATGAAGCCCATAATCGGGCACTTTCACGATATTTATACTTCAATACTTCACCTCGACACCGCAAGGTACAAGAAGAACATGATGAGATGAGATGATATATATTTATATATATATGAAGGATATGCGAACAATATATAGTATATATATATATATATATATATATATATATATATATATATATATATATATATATATATATATATTGTTCGCATATCCTTTACGAGCCGGCTCCCTGGCCGAGGGGTTAGCAGCTTTCTCCGTAACCCCGAATACTCTCGTGTCGACGTGAGTGCATGAGAATTGGAAGCGGTTCGAGTCGCACCAGTGACTTATGAGAGTATGGAGCCGGTCGCTCAGAAAGTCGTGGCGTGCTGATGAGCGTAATCTAGCCTAGGAATCAACATACAGCTGAAAGATGCTGATGTTGATCGCAATATCCTGTAACAGGATGGAAACGCGAAAAAAAAAATCCTTTACAGAACATCGCTGTAAACATCAGCATCTTTCAGCTGATTGTTGATTTCTTGGCAAGATTACGCTCAGTAGTTTGCCATTGCTTTCTGAGCAGCCGGCTCAAATACACCGTAAATTACCGACCCGGAGAGAACGGCTACCAATTCTCACGCACGTCACGTTACTCACGATAGTATACGGGATTACGGAGAAAGTCGGGTAAGACCTAGACCAGGGAGACCGGCATATATATTTCGCCATGGCGAAAGTAGCCTTTAGCAAGATGAAAAACATTCTGACCAATAAAAAGATGTCAATTGAAACGAGAAAAAGAGTGTTGAGGGGATACATAGAGCCTGTTCTTTTGTATGGATGTGAAACTTGGACAATGAGCAGTCAAGCTGAAAAGCATCTCATGGCTGCAGACATGTGGTTTCTGAGGAAAATGCAAAGAATACCATGGACAGACAGAAAAACCAATGACCAAGTACTACAGGAGACAAATGAACATCGTAAACTGATTAGAGAAATTAGACGTAGACAGTGAAAAATTTTTGGACATGTTGATGAGAAGAAATGGATTGGAGAACTTAGTGACAACTGGCAAGATCGAGGGGAGCAGACCAAGAGGAAGACCGAGAGGAAAATACCTGGATGGCTTGGCCACATGGGCATGGACGAGACAGGAACACTGAGCTGATCCACGACACTGGTGATCGAGTGAAATGGCGAGTCATGACCGCCCACGCTTTCCGGCATGGCACATGATATATATATATATATATATATATATATATATATATATATATATATATATATATATATATATATATATATATATATATGTGTGTGTGTGTGTGTGTGTGTTGTGTGTGTGTGTGAATATTATATTTTGAAATAATAAGAACAATTTGATGTACCATTTTCGACGTAGTCACCACTGTGCTCAATGCAATTCCCCCAGAGCAGATAAAGTTCTTGGATTCCTGTAGAAATAAAAATTATCTTGTGTAACCACTCACGCACCACCTGCTGTATGTCTTCATTGGGCGGAAAAGTCTTTCCTCCCAATGACTCTTTGAGTTGTCCATAACAGGTGGAAATCACTTGGGGCTAGGTCTGGGTAATACAGTGGATGTAGTACATAACGAACGAACGAACGAACGAACGAAAATCTTTATTTTCAAAGGGTTAAGAATTGGGCACGCAGGCCCGTCTGACATTCTGCCCTTCTTCTCTATTTCCTCTCATACACTCCATCATTCAACATCTCTTATGAAGCAATTCTTTGACAATAAAAGAACAATAAGCATTAAAACGCATGAAAAATAATCAATAATACATAACTCGTTGAGGCAATGTTTAACATGGGCATCATAAATACCCAAGGTGGGTGTAATGTGCCACACAAATGGGAATGTTTTGTTTTTTTCTGGCTAGTTGTCGTTCGAGATAATTTACCATTATTATTGTCTTTGTTGCTGTTTTTTTTTTTTAAAGGGGGCATGTAGTCTGTTTTGAGGTAGTGTTCAAACAGGTTGCGACTGTATGTATAATGATTGGTGGTGTCTTTGATTTCTTGTGGAAGAGTATGCTAAGCTTGTTTTATATAAGTCTATCCTAGGTTTAGGGACTTGAAGTATATTTAGTCGTTCACTATGTCTTGCGTTATATTTAAAACAATGGCCACAGGTAGCTTGGGGCATTTTGAAATAGGATTTTGTGAGTTAGTTTAGCCTTATTAAAAAGTAGGCGTTTGTGGAGTGGCAGTAACTGAAGACGTTCATGTAGGTTAGAATTGTCTGTAAACTTATCACCATTGATTAGACGCACTGTCCTTTTCTGGAGCGAATAAATGCGTTTTGTTATTGATTTGTAGCATCCATCCCAGATTGTGGAGCAGTAATCAATATGTGTTTGTATGTGGGAAGCATAGAATATCTTTCTTGTGTTTTCGTCGAGGAAGTTTTTAATTTTGGCAAGTTGGTATACTTTTTTGGCTATTTGTTTAACTAGAGCATGAACATGGGAATTAAAGGATAGATTTTGATCTATGATAAGACCCAGTGCCTTGAGCTCGGTTACACTTTCTATAGGTGTGCTACCAATGTGCAGCTGAAGAGTTCCCTGCGAGTTTAGAGTGTGAAGTCTTTGCTTGCGTTCCGATTAACATAGATTTTGTTTTAGAAATGTTAATTTGCATGCGGTTCGCATGACTCCAGTTAACTACACTATTTATTTCCTGTTGCAAGGATAATTCTAGCACATTACGATCAATAGCGTTTGTATATACTGTGCATTCGTCTGCAAATAAATCGCAGGACGATGACAGATATAAGGGAAGATCCTTTATCTTTTTTTTTTATGTGCCCGGTCCCGGTCTCTCATAAGTTCAACTACCTCCTGTGTGATCCACGGGGGCTTAGTGTGATGTTTAACACGATATTCCTTAAATGGAACATGTTTATCAAATACGCTTAGAAAGGTCTTCAGCCAGTGGTCCAGAGCATCATCTGGGTCAGGAAGCTGGTAAACATAGTCCAGAGATGAGTTGAACAAGTCTTGTAAGAAGGCATCTTGATTGAAGGTTTTGTAATTTCTATATTGTATACTTATATGTTTGTGTTTGGGAGGTTTGGTACCTCTTTTGGACCACGTGCAACATACTGGGTAGTGATCGCTCATTGCATTAATAGGTACAGTACATTTTGTGATGTTGTCAGCATACGTAGTATAGATATGATCAATAAGTGTTGCAGATGAATTTGTTATTCTAGTGGCTTGTTTGACTATCTTTTGGAAGTTATATGACTCTATTATGTTTTCCCATGTTTTGTTTGATTTGTTAGTGTCTATGTTGAAGTCGCCTAGCAGTATTATTTCTCTAGCATTACTAAAGACTACATCCATCATAGTGGTGAATTTTTCATACCAGATATTTCTTGCACTGGGGTTTCGATAAAGATAGCCAACTATTAGGGGTATGCGATTTTGAAGCTTAACCTCAAGCCATACACACTCAATCTCACAGGTTTCAAAATCTAGCCTACGGTGGGCAATAAGCGAGGTAGAAATATAAACTGCAATACCCGTCTCTTGCTTCTGATGGGGATCTCTTCTAATGGTTTTAAAGCCTCTGATAGCAATGTCATCATCTGAGATGTTGCTATTTAATCGACTTTCGCTAACGCCGAACATGTGAAAATTTTGATTAACTATAAATGATAGTTCAGCAGCTTCCCTAATAGATGGCAGATATTTAAATGCCTTATTCTGAGCCCATTATTACTGAGCCAGTGTTCGTACTTATTAAACATTTTAACAATGCGTAATCATGAATATTTTAAAACACAAAATGAATACAACTTACGTCCTTTATAACAAATACACACTCTAAAGTACAGAGAAACAGTAATATCTCTATCAATATAAATACACACACACACACACACACACACACACACACACACACACACACACACACACACACACACACACACACACACACACAATAGTATAAAGCTAAGTAAGGATGATCAGTGAAGGCCCCCTCACTCAGAGTATAAACACGATAAAAAGTATTATAAAAGATATCTAACTAAGTGTCAATCTCTGTGACTTCAATACGAGTCAATGTTTACAGCCACGTATAATCTAATGCGTTGCTATGTAAAACAATAACCAAGTATGCGCATAAACTTTCTAGGAGAGGCTCTTTTTTGTACCGAGATCCGGTGTTTCTTTGTGCTGAATTGCTAGTAAATACCAGGCTGTGTTGGTCCTTGGTACAGCGACATCATAAATGTCTGCCGAAGTGAAGCTGGGCTAAACCGTGTGAGGTATAACAACTCTAGGTTACAATGGAATGGATACTGTTGATTTCTCACGGGTATGTAACGACTTCCAACTAAAGGCTCTGATTCGTGGCTAACAGGAGGCTGTGGTGGCACGTTGTTGTTACTACTGGATTGATCCTTGCTGCGGAGAAGAGGGAACGTATCTTCATAATTATCACCCTCCTATGTGAAAGAGGGCGTATTGTACGGATTTGGTGTGGTGGAAATATTCCGTCTGGCTTCGATATCAGGTGCCGTGGTTATGAGTGGTCTGCTCTCTTCTGGCCTATTGGTACTTGATGTGGCGGCAGTATGTCGTCTGGCTTGAGTTTGAGGTGGTGTAGCTAAAAGTGTCCTACACGATCCAGTATTGGATGTAGGTTGTGTACGTTCTGGGTATTTAATATTTTTGGCGAGCAAGCTGGTGTCCAATGTAGACAAATGTACTTGATCCTTATAAAGTCGCTTTTTAGGTGTTCCAGACTGTGAAGTAAACACCGGTGTGTTGTTGATGAACTGTATGTTGTTGTGAGAACAAAACTTCTGCAATATGTTGTTGTTTATGTCAGCTAGACGACGCTGGAATCCATAACTCGGTGATATGATGGAGGAGAAGAAAATGGACGAGTTAGGAAAAGTGTGACGTAATCCGTTCAAGAGCGCCAGTAGTTGACATGTTGTGATTTGCTTGTTGTTCATGGTGTCATTGATACCAATATGAACGCTTGCCCTTTTTACGTAAGATTTACAGCCAACCTCCTAATCTTGTCTGTTAGCCGGTCAACACCAGCCCCAGGCAATGGAATTATGGAAACAATGTCTTTGTCTGAAGTGGCCATCCTGTCGGTGTATAGACCTTTCATTAGAGAGTCGCCTATTATAATGTGTGTACAGTCGGGTCGTGCTGTCTGCACATGTTGGTTGTCAGTACGCCTTGTCCGTTGTTTCTCCCATTTAGCAGCAGTCTGTACGTCTCCATGTGACTCTCCCTGTGTTTCATGGAGGCGTGTGTTGTCTGTTGGCAGTGCACTATAGCACTGTACGTTTTCTGGCGAATTTTCTTGAAGCACGTCGAATCTGTTGCTTATTTTTACACCAATGGGATAGACTGCTTGTGGCGTTTTATCTTCCTCTGCAGGTTGAGGTTTTTTCGCGTCTTGTTGTGTTATTTGTTTTTGGTGAAACTGGGCTTCAAGATTCTCCGAAGTTGATACAGCTGCTTGGGAATTACACGCTTGTTCAGTTGGGTTGGTGGTGGACTCGTGCTGTAAAGTTTCTATTGTTTTTCTTAGCAACAGATTTTCCTCTCTCGGGAGCGTGATTTCTGCTTTGAGAGCAGTGTAGTCACTGCTTGTCTTGCTATTAGTTTTAATGTGCGCTGTCACAGTAGCAGTGAGTGCCTTTAAGGATTGTTCTATTACCTCAATGCGCCTATGACAATCGCACGGTGGCGTTTTATCTTCCTCTGCACGTTGAGGTTTTTTCGCGTCTTGTTGTGTTATTTGTTTTTGGTGAAACTGGGCTTCAAGATTCTCCGAAGTTGATACAGCTGCTTGGGAATTACACGCTTGTTCAGTTGGGTTGGTGGTGGACTCGTGCTGTAAAGTTTCTATTGTTTTTCTTAGCAACATATTTTCCTCTCTCGGGAGCGTGATTTCTGCTTTGAGAGCAGTGTAGTCACTGCTTGTCTTGCTATTAGTTTTAATGTGCGCTGTCACAGTAGCAGTGAGTGCCTTTAAGGATTGTTCTATTACCTCAATGCGCCTATGACAATCGCACGATTGTCCATTGATAGTTGGCGTGTTATCTAAGGCTGGTATTTCTTCTTCTACTCTTAAGTTTGTCGCAACGTTGTTTTGGAGGTGCTCCATTGGATATTCAATGGCCAAGAGTACTGATGGGGTAGCTGACCTCGTGTTGATGGTATTGTCCTGTTAATTGATTGTATGTGTTAGTTGAGAAACATTGTCTGCTGTGATGTCCACAGCTGTAGTTGTGGGCTGTGTAGATTCTGAGTCCTCACTCGAGACAAGCATGTTGATGATATCTTGTGTCATTGATATGTCTCTACTCGTGAATGTAAGTATTGAGTTCTCCAGCTCGACAAAGTCTAATTTTAGCCAAGAGTTAATGTTTTCAACGCTGCCCTGAGCTAGTAACTTGTTCTTCGAATGATACAAATGTATTGTAAGGACTGGCGTCGTAATCAGATCTTCCACGTAGGCCCCGCTTCTATCTTGTCTGTGTTGGATTCGTTCAGGCTTGTAATAATTGACGAGGCATGTTCGAAATGCCTCATAATGGAGTGTATTGTTAAAGGATACTGTAACACATTGGCCAGAGTTGGTGTATTGGGCGACTCGGCCGACTGGATTCACACACCTGGCTAGCTTGGTCTTCACCGCCTTCTCTTTGTTTAGTGTGTATGGTTTATTCACGGCCGATCGTAAACCGGATCTTGTTTTAACACCAGTCACCTCCAGAGAGGCCTCTCCTATCGATGGCATTACTGCATCATGTTATCAAACCCGTTTGAAGAATGCAGCGATCTCATTGTAGTGTAGACGCGCTGCGGGCTATTTGAAGTCATGTGAGCTATCACTTGAAATGGATATTGTGTGCTTGGCAACATACTACGCGCTAACCACACGTTGTCGTTAATCGATAATTGGTAGGTTTCAAAATTGAATGACCTTACCGTCCATTTATCAAAGAAATCCTCATTTCACTAAACCACAGTCACATAAACATAAGATATTAATTCGTATTAGATCCAGTTTTAGAACTAACACAATGATATACACAGCATCTCGATTGAAATAGGCAACACTTTGATAAATTCTATAAAAATTGGGAGAGCTTGTGAAAACGCGTCCGCTCGTAACCGGAAGTTGACAGATAGATCTGAAAGATAACTGAAAATGGAGGTCACTGATGAAAATACGGACAACAGAACGTTTCTTCTCTTTGGTGCATGTCAAAAGTGGGTCTGCCATCTTTAACCTGTCCTTATGACGTCACCATGTGCGTCTGCACCGCGATGTCACGTGCTCAACACTCCTGACACCCCTAACAACAATATTCACAGGTTACAAGGCAATGGCATGGCTATTGTATTTTCTATCACAGTTTAAGATATTCATTTGAAGCTCCCTCGTATTTGTGTTATTATAGGGAGCTGCTGTGGTGTAGTAGCTAGACTTTCGCCTGCCGACCGGTGGTCCTGGGTTCGATTCTCATCAGGGCCGTTTTGAATTTTTTAAAATTGAAATGGGCTCCCAGATCGACCCAGCCAAAAATGGGTACCAGGCTATTTATTGGGAAGTAAATACGGCCAACCTGATACGACCACATCAACCACTGAGTGCCGTTTGGTCTGTACAAATGTGGGTCTAGCTCTACATTCCCAATGCACCATGGGCGTAAGCGTGGCTTTGTTTATTATATATCACACATTAGGTCATATAGATACACGTAACACGCACACGTAGCCGAATGGGTCGGACCTAGACATTCCTCACAGACATCAATCATTAATTACTAGTTATAGAATACAGGGAAGGCAAAGTGGCTCAGTGACATGCACGCTTGCCTTTCAGCTCAGTGGTTACGTGTTCGAATATCATCCCGGTGCGAATTTATTTCAATGATCCTTTCTCCCAAGTAGACACAGCTTAACAAGATGAGAGCGGGAAGTTATCTGGAGATTAAAGGCGGCGGTGTGATATTGACCACAGCGCAACCGACTCCCGTCTGGTCTAAGAAAGGCGGTTAATATAGGATGTATTGTTAATGACTGCAGTGTTTGAAAATATTGCCGGTCCAAGTTTTGTATTTACCTATTATGTTGCATGAACTTTACAGAGGGTTAATACAAAATTTGGACCGGCAATATTTTCAAACTCTGCATAGTCATTACAAATACACTCTATAGATGTTACTCAGTGACATAAACTTCCAGGCTTACCTAGCCGTGGATAGGTACCATGAAATGCCTTGGAATATAAAAGCAGCCGGAGTGGTAGTGATCACATCACCCATAGAGGACTATGCTTTTGGGGTCAAAGCATTTAGCACCAAGTCCGAATGGCATCCTGTATGCAGACATAGCGAGAATACCAGACGGAGGAATGAATATGCGTTAAACCTCAACATTAACAGAGATGTGATTAAGGAAGGCTGGAATCATGGTTTTCTATTGTCATTGTTTAAAAAAAATACTTTATTGCATATCCTGTACGGGACATCGCAGTCAACCCCAGAATCTTTTGCCTGTTTGTGATTTCTTGGCAAGCTTACGTTCAGTAGTTTGCCCTTGCTTTCTGAACTACCGGCACACATACCATTGTATGAAAACCAACGCAAGGTAGTCTGCTGCCATATCGCCCTTAGCTGTGTTTCGAATCCGTTATGCGGGAATAGGAATTGCGACCATAATTCCAACGCCACAGCCGGCTTAAAAAATAAGTGACTTCTATAAGAGATCACTATGCAATAAATTATGTAACACGCATCAAACATTTCCTTGCTGGAGGATGTCTCTGGAACTACGGAATTTGTGATGTGTGCGACGCTTTCGGAAGGCCGGCCTGAGGAAATACAGCCAGTCATAGGGGCCCGGTGCATTGAAGTTAATGCTCTCTCTCTCTCTCTCTCTCTCTCTCTCTCTCTCTCTCTCTCTCTCTCTCTCTCTCTCTCTCTCTCGTGAGAGATGAGTGTATGGTTGGGGGATGTGTGTGTTTGTGGGAAGATGTGAGTGAGCGGCGGATGTGTGTGGGTGGGGTATATGTGGGTGGTGGGTGTGTGTGGGTGGGAGATGTGTGTTTTTTTGGGTGTTTATGGGTGGGGGATATGTGTGGGAAGGTGGGGAGATGTGTTTGTGGGTGGAGATGTGTGTATAGGTGGGGGATGTGTAGTTGAGAGGTGGCGGTTATTGGGTGGGTGAGTGGGTGTAGGTTGGCTGATGTGTGTTTGGGTGGGTGGGGAAAATTGTGAGGGTGCGGGATGTATGTGTGGATATGTGCGGGATGTGTGGGTTGACGGGGCTATGTGTATTTTGCTGGGTGGTTGCGGGTGTGTGCGTGGGTGGTGAAGAATATGTGGGTGGGTGTGTGCGTGCCGGTTATGGGATGGGTGGGGGATGTATGTGTGGGTTGGGAAATGTGTGTGGGTGGGGGATCAGTGGGTGGGTGGTGGCATGTATGTTTGATGTTTGCCTGAGTCTGTGTGAGTGCGTGGAGGTATGTGTGGGTGGGTGGGTGTGTGATGGGTGGGGGACGTGTTGATGGGTGGGGTGTGAGGGTGTGGTGGTTGGGGGATGTGTGGGTGGCTGAGGGATGTGTGGGTGGCTGCGGGGTGTGAGATTGGATGGGGATGTGTCTCACAACATTGCAATATGCACTGTTTATGTTTACAACTTTCATTTGACAATGTTTTTTTTGTTTTTTCCTATGTGAATGTACCATGCGTAATATGCATTATGCTTACAAAGTCCATTTGACAATGTTATTTTTTCCCTATGTAAATGTAACATGCACATTTGATGAATGAAAGATGAGTGATCGAAAGGGCTGAATGTAAGACGGGCCTGCGTGCCTAATTTGTTACTCTTTTAAAATAAAGTTTGCTCGTTCGCCCGTTCTCTCTCTCTCTCTCTCTCTCTCTCTCTCTCTCTCTCTCTCTCTATATATATATATATCTCTATATATATATATATATATATATATATATATATATATATATATTCTCTTTCTCTCTCTCTCTCTCTCTCTCTCTCTCTCTCTCTCTCTCTATATATATATATATATATATATATATATATATATATATATATTCTCTTTCTCTCTCTCTCTCTCTCTCTCTCTCTCTCTCTCTCTCTCTCTCTCTCTATATATATATATATATATATATATATATATATATATATATATATTATATATATATATATATATATATCTGTCTCTCTCTATCGCTCATCAGAGAAAGTAGAAATTGTTACAACTGCACCGTTGAAGGGTTTGAGAGGCAGGGGGAGACTAAGGGAGAAGATACTGGATAATTTGAAATCAAGGCATGGAGGCACAACAGTATCAGAAATAGTCGGCAGCACACGATATAGAGGGCTGATAAAGTACATGACCACAATGCCACACGGCATGGAGAATAAGAAGGAAAAATATTGAGATCATCTATGACATATAATGATGGTCTGATTTCGCCTAGTAATGTTCTGATTCCATTGAATATATCTCCACTCATACTTGTAACGTTAAATGTTATATTGTGTTACAGGTATTCATAACACACTGTCGTGTCTTCTCTGATATGTCATTTCATCTGTGTGTGTGTATATGTATGAGTGTGTTTGTTTCTGTGTGCGTCTGTCTGTGTGTGTGCCTGTTTCAGTGTGTGAGTGTGTCTGTGTGTGTGTGTGCGTGCGTGTGTGTGCTCGCGTCTGTGTGTGCGCGTGTGTGTATATCTTTGTGTGTGTCTGTGTGTACGTTGTGCTTCTCTGTGTATGTGTGTGTGTGTGTGCGCGCGCGCACTTTGTACGTTATAATATACTTCCTCATCGACTGTTAACTGTCCCCTTTTTTCTGTTGCCTAAATGTTTCCATTTTGTATCAATCCCTGCTTATTGTACACTTTAGCAAGTAATGGTATGTCGTGCAGATGTGATAAGAATGTCTGCCTCTTCTGAGGCTAACTGACTAGGTGCCATGTCATAGTTTAGTGCCAACTTCTCGAATGTATTTTTAACTTCAGTGTTTTATTCAGTCGGTATATCAATTTGATGAAACCGCAATGGCCGTGCTTTTGTTATCACATCTTTCTGTTTTATCTTGGAATCTGCATCTAGTAGTTCATTAATTATGTCACAGTTTGTTCCAGGCAGTGTCTGTGTGGGGTTTTAACAATCCCCCCCCCCCCCATTTATATTGAGTTCAGTTAAATCAGTTTGGTTCCTGCACTTATCATCAGGTGAGGACTAAGTGTAGAACTTTCCTGAGAGTGTTCTTTACATATGGTTTTTGTGATTGAAAGAGTTGAGTTGAGTTAACAACCGAGATAACAGCACTCGGGACATTTCTATAGTATTTCGTCCTCATTTTCAACAGCCAGTGAAGAGTCCCAGTACTAATGGTAACAAATGTAGTCTGATTATGTGTCCACGTGCCCGTCCACGGGAATCCATGTTGTTTCTGACTCTCCTTATCCCAACGCTACTATTTCTCTGACGACTTCTATCTCCATTCTTTCGTCGTCTCCTCTTCACTTTCTCTTCGCTGGCTGTTGAAGAGGTAATCAAACACAGAGCACGAACTCTGTAGCCCCGACAATGATGTTTATGTGTAGATTCCATGGAAGAATTGGCTTTAATGCAAAAAATAAGGACATACATCCTAGTATAGCCTCATTGAAATGATGTTTCTGGAGAAAATATTCGATTAATTTCTACCCTCTTTCGTTTCAGCAGATAATTTGTTAACGTGTTGTGACTCAGATTCTGAAACTTCTTTGTTGTAATTTTTCTACTAAAGGGACTACATTAATTGAAAGTACTGTGCGAACATGTGTATATTTCAGCTTGAAGGATTTATCTAGTTATTCTACTTTATGTTGTGTGATTTCTGCAGTATGTACCTGAAGAGATGCAGCGAAATATGCCAGCCAACAAATTATGCAATCTATTGTTTGTGTCTTCGTTATTTAAAGGGACTAACTCGAGTTTTCTAAAGATCCACATTTTATGTCTTAGTTTAGGCTTGCATTGTTGTGTCAAGATTCATGTTTCCACTCCACAGGACAACTTTGAAAATATATATCATTTTATGAGTCTCAGCTTAAGTATCCTTAATACATGCTTCATTCTGTGGAATGCGTGTTATTTTCTAGGAATTGTCCGGGGAGGAAAGGCGGCTAGGAGGTAAACCTGCTGAATCACCTTGGTGGGACCTGGCTACCAACATAAGAAGGTTGAAGGCTTCACAGTGAACCATAAATAAGAACATCTGAAGCCCCAACACTCCAAACACTGCCTACCACAACTCTGCCTTCCCTGATTTGTGTGTTCAGAATACACCGGTGTATCAGTAATACGAAGAGATACAACACATGTCGCCCAACGCCACTACGGTGATTGTGGTAAGATCCGAACTGACGCCTTCCCTACTTCTCAGTGAGGAGATCGCTAACAGAATATATCAAGTATTCCGCTATGTGCTCTTTCCCTGTGCCAGTGTGTTAGGGATAGTGGGGAATGTGACCAGTATTGTCATACTGTCCCGGCAGGGATTCTGGAAATGTTCCAATGTACTTCTCATGGCCTTGTTTGTCTCTGATGTTTTATTACTGGTAGGTGTAAACAACATTCCAATGCACATATATAAAGAAAATGTTCCACAAGGATTCGTATTTTCTAACACTATCAATTACATATTGTTCATAATCTGTATGCTGTTTATATGCTCCCACATTGTGGGTCTTCAGTCTGCAATGATCATCCCCGTTTTAATAACAGGAGAACGTATATTAGCCATATTGTGCCCACTGAAAGTATACTTAATTATAACGCCTAAGTGTTCAATAATTACAGTTTCCTGTGTGTTTATTTTAAACGGAGTGTACTGTTTGTATAATTATATATTATGTATGGGGTTTAAGCAATTTGTTATACGTAACGTCTCTTTAGGGCGCTTTGCTTACACTGATATATATGTTCACGGTGTAGGCAGCGGACTATATATGTCACTTCAAAACGTTGTTAATTTCTTGACAGGCATCATGCCTGTATGTTTTGTATGTGTTGGGTGTGTCGTTATTGGAATTCAGGTGCTATTAATAACCAACAGACGTAAACAACTCACTTCAAATCAAGTAAAAGTGGCAACAAAAAGGGTCACATCGAAGACAACAAAGACCTTGCTCAGTATTTGTGTCTTGTACGTCTCATGCAGTGGCTTTGGGTTCGTTATTATGTACATTGCGGACATGAACGCATTGAAGCAGGAATTACCACTAAGAATTGTCTTAGAAGCTGTCCGAGATTTCCTATTGTGTATGAATTGTATCGGGGATTTCATTATTTACGTCGGTGCTAACAGAGGCTCCAGAAAGCCGACAAAGAGCAGTATGGGATATTCCCACAGTAAAGCTACGTGATTTTGCTGAATCTATATATATAAAAGGCAATCTCCGTCTGTCTGTATGTATGTCTGTCTGTATGTATGTCCTTTATGCGTTCGCGAACGGTCCATCCGATTGAGATGAAATTTTCTACACGTCTTCCTCTCATTCCCGCGCTGCCAACTGTCATAGTTATTTAGTGTAAAAACGGTTATTTACTTAATATTATTTAATATTTCAATTTACATTATAATTTATATATAGCGAGGAGACATAACTTTTAATAGCATTGCTATATATGTAAAATTGTTGCATATTTCTCAAATAGGTGGACCTTTTCGCTGCAGTTATCTACAGGCATATGCGTTATAATTCTCCTCCTCCCCCTCCCCCATCCTCCTCCTCCCCCTCTTCATCACCCCTCCTCCTCCCCTCCTCCTCCCTCCTCCTCCTATATCCTTCTCCCTCCTCCCCCTCCTCCTCCCTCTTCCTTCTCCTCCTCCTCCTCCCTCCTTCTCCTCCCTCCTCCTCCTAATCCCTCCTCCTCCCTCTCCCTCCCTCCTCTTCCTCCCTCCTCCCTCTCCTCCTCCCTCCTCCTTCTCCCTCCTCCTCCTCCGCCTCCTCCTCCCTCCTCCCTCCTCCTCTCTCCTCCTCCTCACTCCTCCTCCTCCTCCATCCTCCTCCCTAATCTCCTCCTCCCTGTTGTTCCTCCTCCCTCCTCATCCTCCCTACTCCTCCTCCCTCCTTCTCCTCCCTCCTCCTCCTCCCTCCACCTCCTCTCTCTCCTCCTCCCTCCTCCTCCCTCCTCCTACCTCCTCCTCCTCCTCCTCCCTCCTCCTCCCTCGTCCTCATTCCTCCTCCTCCCTTTTCTTCTTCTGCTGCTGCTGCTGTCGCCGTTCCATTTACCCAAGTTAATTGTTGGGGGAAGATGTAAAGCTCTTTCAAGTGCTCTTTCTAATGCTTTTTGTAAGTTGGTCTTCGTTTATCTAAGGTTGTTCTAATTGCAACCAATAAATATGAATTAAATGAGATACTCCCCGCTTTCGGAATGGGAACGGGAAGCCGGGCCGGGTCAGACAGACAGACAAACAGACAGACAGACAGACAGACAGATAGTCGGGAACGGGAACGGGAGCTTAAATGACTACTTATATGATTTAAATGAGATGCTCCCCACCAGGGACTGGGCGAAGCCGGGCCGGGTCAGACAGACAGACAGACAGACAGACAGACTGACAGATAGATAGATAGATAGATAGATAGATAGATAGATAGATAGATAGATAGATAGATAGATAGATAGATAGATAGATAGATCCCCGCCAGGGACTGGGCGAAGCCGGGCCGAGTCAGCTAGTATCCAATAAACAAATTGCAAGTAACATCCAGTGTCATTCTTTTACCATACTCAATTGTGCTGCATTTGTGCTGGATATTCTTTATTTTTATATACTTCTTGCCGTTGTCTATGCCGTGTGACGTTGGTGATTACGTCTGTTCACAGCCTTCTGTCTCATGTACCGCATATTACTTCTGATACTGATGTTCCTCAATGTCATGATGTAAAACTATCTATCATTTTCCTCTTGGTCTACCCTTGCTATCCGCCCCTCCAACTTTCCCGTTAGTGACGACATACTCAAGCTTTCGCATTCTTATAACATACACAAATAATGTGTACCTTTTTCTTCTGATACGAGAAAACAATTCATTTTCATATTTGGTTTACCTTACATGGTATTACAATATTTATCTTCAATCGTGCCAGAAATGATTTCTCAAGTACAGGTGGTCCTCATTTTAAGCCCGTTCTATGTACGCCCATTTCCAATAAAGCTGCTTACTAATTACGAAGTGATTATTTGTTTGTTTGTAATGGCATTTATTTTTGTATATGGACTGTAAGCCGATTGTATGGCGATCATCAAACTTCAGAATGCCTGTTACAGCTAAAGCTGTATTGTACGACATTCATCAAACTTCAGAATGCATGTTACAGATAAAGTTATATTGTATGACATTCATCAAACTTCAGAATGCTTGTTACAGTTAAAGCTGTATTGTCTGTTTTAAAGTTGCACGTCGTTAGAAGGAGGTTGAGAGCAACCCCTAGCCAGGCTGAATTACTATGCATGTTTACTTTCAATAATTTGCCATTTGCTCACCAAACCCGACTTCCCGTTCTGTACAATGACGTCGGACGGAGGAGAGCAACTGGGAGGGTGAAAGCCTTATCCTGGTGCGGGGAATTGCAACCTAAAGACTAAATGTCGTGGCATAACAGACCAGGCCCTAAGCCTTGGTGGGCAACTGGTCTAGAATCGAAGCTCCGACACGTGGACAGTTAGAGCACTGCTTTTCTGACCCGGCAGCTTCTGCAGATTGTCTTGCTCCAGATGTAGTGGTTTTACCCTTCTTCTGGAGTAAACTAGGCAGGCCGAGAGGAGGATCGCTGCATGGGCAACACATGATATCTACAATTCAGCCCAGGCGTTGTGCTATGGAGAGATATAACTCCATCCCAGGTCTTAACCGGTGTCGGAATCAACGCGAGAGGTGGCAGTTACGGATTATAAGTCCCTGTCAATTGGCGTAGACATGGGGCACCACGGGTTGCCTCTGACGGTGGGAAACACCTACAGTACAGATGTCACGGATCAGCTACCGCCCGCCTCAAGCTGGGACAGCTCCCTGCCAATTGGGTGCTGTTCCGCCTCAGCCTGCCTGCTTAAATGGGTGCTCGGGGCTACGACAAAATCCGAAACGCAGGATGTAAAACCAATGCACCAGACACAAAACAGAAAAAATAGAAACCTCAAGCTACGGCTTGCAACCTGGAACATAAGAACCATATGTCCAGGGATTTTTCACTGACCTGATGAATATTGACGATGTGAGAAGAACGGCTGTGATTGATGCCAAAATCAATTTCCTTAACATTGATATTGCTGGCCTGCAGGAGATTCGCCTCGCTGAGGAAGGGTTACTCAGGGATAACAATTACAGATGGATATCATGAAAGACTCTTATCCCTGCGTATGGCAACCTCTTGTGGTTTTGCCAATATTATAATTGTATTTTCATCTTTATTGGTGAATTACAGATGGGTAGGAGATCTCAGGGTCGGCCTCTACTACGATACAAAGATATGTGTAAGCGGGACATGATTGATACAGACATAGATAATGCACATTGGGAGCAAGTCGCCGCTGAACGTATTGCATGGAGGGCAACTATCAGAAATGGAATAAAGACAAAGGATAAAATGATTACAGATAAAGCACACACAGAGCGTGAGAGACGTAAAATAGTGCACAATGGTGGAAATGACCATGTTTTCACATGCATCTACTGTTGGCAAACATTTGCAGCAAGAATTGGCCTTACCAGCCACACTCGCCACCGCCATGGGTCGTAGTTATTAAGCCTTTTTGAAGCACAATGTACCAAACTATCGTCTGTCAAGACGGAAAGGTGCCAATGTAATTGTATTTGCACTGACGCTCACTTCCTCTGACGATGAGAAGTATTCATTCTATGAGGAGTTAGAATCTGTGTTCAAGGCAGTTCCAAAATCTGACTACATTTTTGGTGGTTTCAATGCTCCTGTGGGCAAGGACTCGAGTTCATGGCATGTGTGCCTTGGACAATGCGACATCGGTCGCATGAATGAAAATGGGCAAAGGCTGCTGGAGCATTGCACCAGAAACGACCTATGTATTACAAACTCCATTTTTACAAGAAGAGAGCGACATAAGGGCACATGGAAACATCCAAGATCCGGCCATTGGCATCAACTAGACTTCATCATCAGACAGAGACAACATTTGAATCAAACATTATTGATTCGAAATTATCACAGTGCTGATTGTGATACTGATCAATCTATAGTAGTGTTGAGTTGAGCTAAGAACCGACATCACTGCAATCAGGACAATCCCATACGCGCTCCGTCCACTCGATCAAGAGCCGCCAGCGAAGAGTCATATTACTAATCATTCCCATCGCTATTTGATTGAAGGTTCTCATGGTCTTCCCTCTCAGTTTTGAGATTCTTCCAGAACCCCTGCCGACCCCAGCAATTTCATTATTTCCACATACGGGTTCTCAAGCTGCTCCCCCGCAATCTCCACCTGGTCCCTTGCCACATAGCTATTGCAGAAACACATGATGCAGAGAAAGAATAAAAGGAAAATCCCTAAGTATACACCAAAGTGGATAGTAAACTAAGAGATACGAGATACGTCACACGACAACCAAGGCAATACGCTGTGGAGCCATCTTAGTGAGCGGTTGTGTATTTCGATTGTGGAACCACATTGGTGTGGCAATTGGATGTTTGGATGTAATTGGACAGTGGACTTCAAGTGGATAACAAGAGGAAGCATTCGTTGAGAAGACGCCATGGATCTTAGAACAGTGGACCGAAAATTAGACGAATTTTGGATGAACATAACGGCAACGATCTGAAAGGACATTGGAATAAAAATAGGCAGAGTGTCAAGGTGAATGATGATGCTGATATAGATATTATTTGTGGATGTTTTAAGTAGACGTTGTCCCGGTCTAAACGGGAGCGCTACGAGGCCACTAGAATTATATGCTATGATTCTGTAACACCGAATTAAAAAGGTATTGAACTTTTGCCGGAGCTACGTTCGTTATTTCGCATTCTCAGGTTCTTTAGGTGAAACTATTGTTATTGTTCCAATTAACGAGTTACTGCGTTTTGTAGATTCTGAATACGTTATCATGGCACAGCAGACGCAGATCTACATCGTAGCAATATGGGGACTCTTCTCGGGCCGAATTTATTGTCAACATTGCTCCCGCCACTAACCACAAGTGAATTAAATAAATTGGCTTGCGCATCAGAAATAGTCCAAGAGTCACAAGGTGTGCACGGAAAGAAAGTTTACACACCATAAAGGAAAATGCACACCGAAATACAGTGGGACGCACCGTGCAACACGTTCCGGAAACATCTGTAACGCTCCAATCGAAAACAGTGCAAATGTTTGAAACATCGTACAATTTGCAAGTAATTTATGAATATATTGTTTGTTTTACGATGGCCTGCACAAAGAAATAGAGCAGAAGGTAAGAAGATAATTTTAGTATCCTTACACACACAGTGTCGTCTCCGTACACAAAAAATACAAAACTGTACACACGAAAGACGACGGAGTACATAGTGTCGGCGCAAGGAAATCGTTGTCTCTGTCCCTCAACTCTATTACTCAGTACCGAACACACATTATACGCACTAGTAACTTATTTGTGGACAGACAAGATGCACATTGAAGTTGTCGGAAGTGATACAGAGAACTAGCCACGTGACATTTTTGATCGATGATGCCAGTAGCTGAAAAATGAGCACACTCATGAATCTTACGTCGTACACATTTTGACGTCATTACAAGGAGTAGTGAAGCAGTTACTATCGTCATTCCAGTAATCAAGGTCGTCACTGGGACATTGTCGCTAGCTGAACGGTGAAGCAGTATCACGATATCACTTCAAGTTATTGGACCGACACCTTACTCATCCAGAATCAACGCACACGAGTATACATAGAATGTCAGAAGCTTTATCCTTTACACTTCACACATACGTACCTTACAACGGACAACAGGACAGAATACTACACGTGTCACTACATACGGCCTGAGGCAGCGCAAAGTCTACGATTATTCTACGCGTTGATATAAAGTGACACCGCCATCGATTAAGTTTACGACCGGGTCGATGATAGGCTCTGTGCCTCGGGTGTCACAATTATAGAATAACTGCACATACCGCTACCTCTGCAACACATACAGGAACAACAGTAATCATTTTTAAAGTCCAGTCACCGATTAATCCCAGTATCTAGTAAACAGATACCACCTATTTAATTCAACGCTGTTATTTGGCTACGAAGCACGCCAACATCAGTACATAAGGCCAGTACAAATTTCGGTTTGTTGATTGTTGCGTTCATTCTTTTTAATTGGGTGCAGCTGTACGATATATTAACTATTGTTATTGATGCCTAAGTTCGCACTAAATTAACGGCGGGTGGTTGGGAGGTCGCTCTTCTTAAAAATAGCTACGATCACGTCATTATTTAAGAAGACGTAGTGTACTGGCAATCGTCAGGTCGGCACGAAGCCATTTGTATCGATCTCACGCGATGTAAGTACTAATTGTTGTTTTGGATATGTATATAGCAATAAGTTTCTGAATTTCTTTATTGTTCAATTCTACATTGTTGTTGAGTTACAGATGACATTTTGTTCAACATTTGTTATAGTGTCTACTCTGATTTGAACGTACTTGCATATCATCGAGTCCTTTGCATTTTTTGCACTCCTCTACATTTTTTCAGCTAGAGTAGTGATAACTAAATTAGAATAACATGTCGACAAGACAAGACTTCAAGATAGGTAAGGAGTCATCCAACATAACAGGTACAGAACTATTGCAGATATACAGTCAATTTCTGGCTCAACAGGAGATTGCAGAAAGATTAGCAGCGGAAGAAGAAAAGGAATAACTGTTAATATATGATGCAGATATAGATATTATTTGTGGATGCTTTAAGTAGATGTTGTCCCTGTCTAAACAGGAGCGCTACGAGGCCACTAGAATTATAGTCTATGATTCTGAAACACAGATTTAAAAAGGTGTTGAACTTTTGCTGGAGCTACGTTCGTTATTTTGCATTCTCAGGTTCTTTAGGTGAGACTGTTGTTATTGTTCCAATTAACGAGTTACTGCGTTTTGTAGATTCTGAATACGTTATCATGGCACAGCAGACGCAGATCTACAACGTAGCATCCATTAAGCGCACGACCATCTCTCCATTGTTCCATATGTAATCTACTACCAAGAGGTGCATTCTCTGCCGGCCTATCAACCTGTTCATTCCCCGGCACCCCTCATGACCAGGGCAAAATATCAACACAGTTCTCACAATCTGTGACCTCTGAAGCGCGGGTAGCCATTCCACACGAAATATTCCTTTTCCCACATTACTAAGCTTACTCCTTGAATCCGTAATAAATACAATGCGTGTTGCAGTGGTCTCATTTAACCAACAGAATGCCACTGTTACTGCTTCCACCTCCATTCTCATACTGGATGTCGCAGTCTCATATGCCAGACTCTCCTTTTTCAAGACTCGTCCGTTAGCCTTCTCAATGAAACCCCGACCATAACGTCTGTTTCTGTCCACGGACCCATTGGTGTAGATCACTATGTCACCTTGATGTGTGTTATTTAGTTGCTGCAAAGGTTAGACTGAGACCAAAGGCTAACCACAAATCTATCCCCAAAATTAATATTATCAAAACAAAAGATCCTGATAAGTGCTTTGAGTTCTAACAGCAACTTGAAGACGTTGTCACTAATACACCAGGAAATTGATTAGCAAGTGAAAAGTGAGGTGTACTTAAGCGAACTCATTATAAAAAAAGCGATATGGATTTATGGCACTGTGGAACATAAGAGGCAGAACTGGTTTGCAGCAAACAGCCAGACACTGCAGCCATTGATTGATAGAAAGCTGATAGCTCTGTTAAGAAACAAGGAAAGAACAACCCGAAACACAGTCGGTGAGCTGAAGCAAGCTAGGAAGGATGTGCAAAAGGCTGCCAGGCAGTGTGCAAACGACTATTAGATCAAGTTATTTGAGAGCATTTCAAATGCAAGTGATACGGGAAACACCAGAAACATGTATGAAGGGATGAAGAAGGCCTGCGTTCAAATGATTAAAAGAAGTGCACCATTGAAAACCTTGACTGGAGAAATTATCACGGATAAGAAACAACAGATGGATAGACGGGTAGAGCATTATTTGGAGCCCAAGCGAGACTAAACTAGCGGGTGATGTACTCAACGCTATGCCCACTCTTGACCACCTGGACACACTTCCCACCATAACAGAAGATAATTGTGCCATTATTGAACTTGTGTCTAACAAGGCTCTAGGTAAGAATGGGATTCCAATAAAGGTTATCAGGAGTGGGCAAGACACACTCAGTCTTCAGATCCACCAGCTAATAGAGCTATGCTTGAGAGAAAGACAAGTCTCACAGGATTTCAGAGATTTAAGCATCATAACACTGTACAAGAACAAGGGGGATCGGAGTGACTGTAACAACTATAAGGGTATGCCACTTCTATGTATCGTTGGGAAAATACTTGCCAGAATTGTTCTGCACAAACTTCAAGTCCTAGGAGATGAAGTCTACCCCGAATCACAGTGTGGCTTTCTACAGAACCGGTCTACCATTGATATGATATTCTCATTGCGACAAATGCACGCGCGCACACACACACACACACACACACACACACACACACACACACACACACACACACACACACACACACACACACACACACACAAATGCCGTGAACAGAATCAACCACTGTTTATTGCCTTCATCGATCTCACAAAAAGCGTTTGAGTTGGTCAGTCGTGAGGGCACTATAGAAGATCGGCTGCCCGTCAACTTTTCTGTCCATTATGGAATCCATTCACACATGCATGAAGGGTACAATCAGGTTTAATGGTGCAACTTGAGAAGAGTTTGAAATCAAGAGTTGAGTTAAGCAAGGTTGTGTACTAGCTCCTGCCCTCATTGGAATATAATTTTCGCTTTTACTGAAACATGCCTTTCGTGAACATGATGGTGCTATATACATTCACTCATGCTTAGGTGGCGGCCTCTACAATGCTCAGAGATTAAAGGATAAGACCAAAATTAGGAGGGTACTGATCAGAGTTGTGTTTTGCAGATGATGCTGCAATTACGACCCACTCTGATGAGGAATTTCAACGTCTACTATCTGCTTTCTCAGATGCTTGCTTTTAATTTGGTGTAACAATTAGCAGAAATAAGACACAAATTATGTCACAAAGTGCACACGGAGTATCATCAATCTTTATTGACGACGCCGAACTGGAGATAGTAGACCATTTTACATATCTAGAACATAGATAAACAGTAAATTATCGCTAGATCAGGAAATTAACATCATGATTGGTAAGATGCAACAACAATGAACAGGCTACCAAAACGAGTCTGGGAGAACAGGAAGCTTAGCGCAAAAAAAAGTACTGGTCTATTAAGCATGTGTCCTTAGTACTCTTCTTTGTGGCAGTGAAGCCTGGTCAACTTACTCACACCAAGACAAACAGCTTTCATATGCGGTTTCTGCTAAAAATACTTGCTATTAAGTGGCAAGATAAAATCACAAATACTGAAATATTGAAAGATCAGGTCGTGTGATGGTATATTCCATGCTCAGTCTTCGTAGACTTAGATGGATAGCGCACATTAGGAAGATGGATGATGCTAAACTACTAAAGTACATCATTTTTGGTGAATTACTGATGGGTAAGAGATCTCGGGGTCGGCTTCTACTACGATACAAAGATGTGTGTAAGTGGGACATGATTGATACAGGCATTGATATTGCACATTGGGAGCAAGTCGCTGTCAACGTGTTGCATAGAGGGCGAAGATCAGAAATGGGATAAAGACAAACTGGATAGTGTCAATCCGTGTGGTTGTACAATGTCTTTGATGTCGTCAATCCATTTTCTTCTTAGACGTCCTCTTGGTCTCGTCGCAGATGATCTTTGATGTAAGACCAGTGATGGTAGTTGTTGGTGTTGCTTCTAACGACATGGCCAAACCACTTGATCTTCTGTTTTTCAATAAATGTGGCACAATGTGTTGATCCTACTGTCTGTCTGATAACAGTATGTCTTACTCAGTCTCGGATTGTTAAGTTGGCAGCTCTCCTCAGGATCTCATCTCGCAGGTGTTGATTTTGCGAAAGTGTCATCATCATCATCATCATCATCATCATCATCATCATCATCATCATCATCATCATCATCATCATCATCATCATCATCATCATCATCATCATCATCATCATCTTCTACTTCTGCCGTCAAGCGTCGTGGGGAGGAATAATTTGCGTTCTAGCGCCCGGTGGGCGGCACTGGATAGTTTCATTCGTAATTTGGATAAAGTCCAGGTTAGAGATTGGTAGCATAGGGTTGGTGTGAACATGCTGTTTATTATCTGCCAGTGTATACACAGACATATATGGTATCAGTTTACAGTTATTGAAAGCTGAGATACGTTTATTAAAAAGCTGTTAATTAGTTAGTTAGTTAATTAGTTAGATAGTTACTTAGTTTGTTTGTTAATTAGTTAGTAGTTAGTTAGTGATATAGTAAATTATGTAGTTAGTTAATTAGTTAGTTAGTTATGTAAATAGGTGTGTAGTTAGTTAATTAGTTAGTTAGTTACTTAAATCTCGCTCCGTGACGAAGACGTTACGGACGCGGTTCGTGATCCCGCATACCCGCGTTCGAAACAGTAGACTTCGTTGCGTTGGTATTTCACAAAATGGTATGAGTTCCGGTCGTTCTGAAAGCAATGGCAAACTACTGAATGTAAACTTGCCAAGAAATCACAACAGCAAAAAATGTTGGTGTTGACTGCAACATCATATAAAGGATATGCAACTATCGTTTAGTTAATTAATTACTTAGTTAAATAGTTATTTTGTAAGTTATATAGTCAGTTATAGTTAATTATGTAGATAGTTAAATAGTTAGTTAATTAGTTATCTAATATGTTACGTAGTTAGTTAGTTAGTTAGTTAATTAGTTATGTTGTTAGTTATATAGTTTGTTAATTAGTTAGTTAGTTAGTTAGTTAGTTAGATAGGTAGTTAGTTATTTAGTTAATTAGATAATTAGTTAGTTACTTAGTCCGTCAATTAGTTAGTTAGTTAGTTAGTTAGTTAATAGTTAGTTAGTTAGTCGGTCAGTCAATTAGTCAGTCAGTCAGTCAATTTGTTGGTTATCTACTTAACTATTTGTTAGATAAGTAATAAGTTGGTTGGTAATAAGTTAATTGCTGGCTCCGTGTCGAACGCGTTGCGGACGCGATTCGTAATGCCGCTTACCCGCGTTCGAAACATAGCGGTTACCGATTTGGTAGGAGATCGTATGGCGCTGGTTTTAACGTGTTGGTATGGGAGCCGGTCGTTCATGAAGCAATGGCAAATTTCTGAACGTAAAACTTGCCAAGACATCAACAACGGCAGTAAAATGCTGGTGTTTACTGCAACGTCCTGTAAAGTATATGTAACTTAAAAAAAGATTAATTAATTATGTTGTTAATTAAATAGATTATGTGGTTGTTTCGGGATTTGAAATTTAAATATTGAGCACAACCCACTACTGGCAACGCCGATCGCATTCTGTTAGTTAACTGTTAGTTAACTAGCTAATTAGTTAGTTAGTTAGTTAGTTAGTTAGTTAGTAAGTTAGTTAATGTGTTAGTTAGTTAGTCTGTCAGTCAGTCAGTCAGATAGTCAGTCTGTTAGTCAGTCAGCTAGTTAGCTAGTCAACAGACCATCTTCACTGCCCAAAAAAACTATTAGTCCATAAGTGCTAAAATTCTTTCACAAACAGTGACAAATGCTGAAGTTGATTGCGACGTCCCTGAAGTACAAATGGCTAACTTTTCAGAAAATTAAGCCAGACTTCAGAGGTGACGTATCGACTTTTATGTGAATGGTCCCGGTGATAATCACATCCTGAGTCCGTTAGAAAGTCTATATACGTTGAAAGAGAACTCTATCAGCAATCCAGGTAAACGTTAACTGAACTGTCTGACTGATATTGCCACAGGTTTCACGTGTCAATTCCTGAGCCAGACTTGCTGGATCCAACGTTGAAACAATCTACAAACATAAATCATGTCACACATTTTACTCGGCATTTAATACAATTGAATGTGATGAATTTATAAAAATGTTTCAGGATGTTAAAGTTGAAAGAAATTTTAAATAAGTCAGCTTCTTGTCGTTTGAGCGACGTTGCAATCAAGCTTAGTATTTATTGGCTTATTATGACTTTCTAATGTAGTTTAGCTCAGTAGTCTGTCATTTCACTACGAACGGCCGACGCATCATATTCATTGAAAACAACGTAGGGCTGCCTGCTTTCACATCTTCCCCGCTATTTTCGAACTGCTGATTCGGTATGTTGCGAAATTATGTTTACACATATCATCATATAACACATACACACACACCCACACACACACAAACACACACACACAGACAGACAGACAGACAGACACACACACACACATATATATATATATATATATATATATATATATATATATATATATATATATATATATATATATATATATATATATATATATATATATATATATATATTGTCACGCAGGCGCAGACTTCAAGTCCTAGGAGATCAAGTCTACCCCGAATCACAGTGTGGCTTTCGACAGAACCGGTCTACCACTGATATGATATTCTCATTGCGACAAATGCAAGAAAAATGCCTGTGAGCAGAATCAACCACTGTTTATTGCCTTCATCGACCTCACAAAGGCATTTGATTTGGTCAGTCGTGAGGGTCTGTTCAAGGCACTAAAGAAGATTGGCTGCCCACCAACTCTTCTGTCCATTGTGGAATCGTTCCACACAGGCATGAAGGGTATAATCAAGTTTGATGGTGCAACTTCTGAAGAATTTGAAATCAAGAGTGGAGTTAAGCAAGGTTGTGTACAAGCTCCCACCCTCTTTGGACTATACTTTTCACTTCTACTGAAATATGCATTTCATGATCAGGATGGTGGTATATACATTCACTCACGCTCAGATGGCGGCCTCTACAATGCTCAGAGATTGAAGGCTAAGACCAAAATTAGGAGGGTACTGATCAGAGAGTTGCTTTTTGCAGATGATGCTGCAGTTACGACCCACTCTGAGGAAGAATTGCAATGTCTACTATCTGCATTCTCCAATGCTTGTTCTGAATTTGGTTTAACAATTAGCAAAAAGAAGACACAGATTATGTCACAAGGTGCACATGGGGTACCATCAATCTTTATTGACGACGCCGAACTAGAGATAGTAGACCATTTTACATATCTAGGATCAGTGGTAAATAGCAAATTATCCCTAGATCAGGAAATCAACATCCGGATTGGTAAGGCATCAACAACAATGAACAGGTTAAGAAAAAGAGTCTGGGAGAACAGGAAGCTTACTGCCAAAACAAAAGTCCTTGTCTATCAAGCCTGTGTCCTTAGTACTCTTCTCTATGGCAGTGAAACCTGGACAACTTACTCACACCAAGAGAACAACTTAAATAGCTTTCATATGCGGTGTCTGCGAAGAATTCTTGGTATTAAGTGGCAAGACAAAATCACAAATACTGAAGTATTGGAAAGATCAGGTTGTGTGACAGTTTATTCCATGCTCAGTCTTCGTAGACTTAGATGGATAGGACATCTTAGGAGGATGGATGATGGTAGAATACCAAAGGATATCTTTTTTGGTGAATTACAGATGGGTAAGAGATCTCAGGGTCGGCCTCTACTACGATACAAAGATGTGTGTAAGCGGGACATGATTGATACAGGCATTGATAATGCACATTGGGAGCAAGTCGCCGCTGAACGTGTTGCATGGAGGGCAAATATCAGAAATGGAATAAAGTCAAAGGAGAAAATTATTGCAGAAAAGTCACACACCAAGCGTTTGAGACGTAAGATGGTGCATGATGGTGGAAATGACCACGTGTTCACATGCACCCACTGTGAACGGACATTTACAGCGCAAATTGGCCTTATCAGTCACACTCGCTACCGCCATAGTTAAAAGTTATTATGCCTTTTTAAAGCACAAACTATCGTCTGTCAAGACGGCAAGGTGCCAATGAATATATTGTCACAGACCCACGTACTACCTAGTATAGCCTAGGGCAGCACTGACTAGACACTGGACAGGAGAGGCAGGTTAGTGACAGTGACTGCAATGTAGTAGCCATAGGTAGACAGGTGCACTAAGAAAGGTCAAGGCTGTTTGTGTCTAGTGCAGGTGAACCTATAACTCGGGCTAGACCAGGGTCCATCGAACCACGCCAGGTGACACCAAATTCACGAGAGGTAACAATCCGTGATCTAGATGAGCGTGCCTAAATGATTGAGACGGAGTTAAGACTAGCGACACGGACGGACGTAGGGTTGCGACTGTGGTTCCCGAATGTATCGTTTGATAGCAGGATTGAATGCGCTTGTAGATACGATAATGAATTAGATGGCGAGCCCGAATAGCGAGTGCGCGCTGATAGTCAATTAATGCTTTGTACATATAATGAGGGTAAGATAACGATGTTACGATTTCCACAGTGATTGTTACGTGTTTATGAAACGCAATCTCTGCGAGATTGTGCACGTGTACTTTACAATCGATTAAAAGTGTACTATATTGCACGGCTGTTAGTACGAGTGCTATCTTGTGTGCGTGCAGTTGTTCACCTCTGTCTCAGACTTCGAGCCAGGATTCATAAGAACGTGTGAAAACATGACAGATAGTGAAGTGGGTGGCTCGTCCTCATGAACCCGATGGGGGAGAGAGTAAAGAGTGAGAGAGTGAAGTGGGTCGCTCGTCCTCTTGAACCACATAGAAAAAGTGAGAGAGTAAAGTATATGACTCTCTAGTTGAACTGTTTGAGTAAGAGAGAGTCAAATAGATCGCTCGTTCTCTTGAAACACATTATTAACAAGAGAGAAAGTAAAATGTATTTTGCATTCTCCTGAACGGTATGATTGAAAATGTGTATTAATTAATACCACGACCATCGGAGTGAGAAAGTGCTTGATATTGTGTGTTGTTTGTCCATCAAGAATGATGATGACCATTCATTTCATCCAGTGGGGTTGAAGGTATGGAGCCGTGGGTTCTAAGATGGCTGATAAGGCCTATTTTGGCTCGAAATGTTCTTTGACAATGTGGGCAAGGAATGCTTGACGTTTCTGGAGGGGGATTTCCTGCAGTGGTTTTTCTGTCCTGCCTTTTCTTCACAGCTCTTGCAGTCCTGGTTGCCTCACATATGACTGCACCCTTGCGTAATTATGCACGCCACGAATTTCGGTCTCTGGCTGCAGCCTCCCAGGTGTCATGATGAATTCCAAAAGCCTTCAGTGAAATTTTCAGTGTCTTTAAAGCGTTTCATCTGGCCACCTTGAGAGCGTTTACCACAACGCAGTTCGCTGTAAAAAAATTCGTTTAGGGAGCCTGTGATCTGGCATGCGAGTCAAGTGACCAGCCCAGCGAATCTGATTCTTCATCAGTAGAGTGTGGATACTGGGCATGGATGCTCTTTCTAGGACTTCAGTGTCTGGAATCTTGTCTTGCCATTTAATCTTCAGTAGCTTCCTTAGGCAGACTGTGTGGAAGTGGTTTAATTTCCTAGCGTGTCGCTGATAAACAGTCCAGGTTTCACAAGCATATAGCAGTGTGGATAATACAACTGCTTTGTAGACTTTTAGCTTTGTTTGCAGGCTTATTCCAGTTCTGTCCCATACATTCTTGTACAGTCTGCCAAAGGCCGCACTGGCCTTGGAGATTCTTGCATTCACTTCGTCATCAATTGTGGCAGCTTGTGACACAGTGCTGCCAAGATAGGTGAATTTGTCCACAACACTTAGTCTATGATCATTCACTTTGATATTCGGCACAGTGTGATTATTCCCTGGAGCTGGCTGGTACATAACTACAGTCTTCTCCAAGTTGATATTGAGCCCAAAGTTGGCACAGGCATGTGAGAAAGCTGAAACATTATGTTGCATGTCCGCCTCTGAGTTGGAGTACAGAGCGCAATCATCAGCAAACAGGAGCTCTCTGACGGTGTCGCTGTTAATTTTGGTTTTCAGCTTTCAGCCTTCTGAGATTGAATAACTTTCCATCCATACGGTAGTTGATGTCTATTCCAATGTCGTCGTTCTCGAAGGCATTCATCAGCATGGCTGAAAACATGAGGCCGAACAGTGTTGGTGCCAGGACACATCCTTGCTTCACTCCATTGGTGACAGGAAAGGGTTCAGACAGTTCGCCATTTTCCTGTACTCTTGCCTGCATGCCATCATGAAATAGCCGCACTATTTGGACAAACTTTCGTGGACAGCCATATTTTGCCATAATCTTCCACAGTCCTTCTCTGCTGACTGTATCAAAAGCCTTGATAAGGTCAATGAAAGTGGAGAACATTTCGCAGTTCTGTTCCTGACATTTCTCTTGCAGCTGCCTTGCAGCGAAAATCATGTCAACAGTTCCACGTTCTTTTCTGAAGCCACACTGACTCTCAGGAAGAAGACCTTGATCGAGATGGGCTGTGAGGCGATTGAGAAGAATTCTGGCGAGTATCTTCCCTGCAATTGAAAGCAAGGAGATGCCTCGGTGGTTGTCACAGGATTGTCGGTTTCCTTTACGTTTGTAAAGGTGGACTATTGACGCGTCCTTGAAATCTTGTGGCATGGTCTCGTTCACCCATATGTTTGTAAAGACTTGGTGAAGCTGCTCTGTTAGGACCGGCCCACCTGCCTTGTATATCTCTGCTGGGATGGAGTCAGGACCAGGTGCCTTGCCGCTGGAGAGTTGCTGGATGGCTTTATTTTCTTCCACTATGGTTGGCAGGTCATCAAGTGTCTCATTGGTAGGAACTTGAGGAAGGAAGTTGATGGTTTCATCAAATAAAGAAGGAAGTTGCATTTAAGATGTTGCTGAAATGCTCTGCCCAGCGTTGAAGGATTTCTTTCTTATCGGTGATCAATGTTACCCCATCTGCACTGAGGAGGGGAACTATGCCTGGTGATGTAGGACCATAGACCGCTTTCAGTGAGTAGTAGAAGTTTTTCATATCATGTCTGTCAGCAAAGCCCTGAATTTCATCAGCTTTGCTGCTCAGCCAGGAGTCCCGCATGTGCCGAAATTTCTGCTGCACTACTCTCTGAATGTTCTTGAAGGCATCTTTTTTTTATGTTGACTTTGGGTCATTCAAATGTGCCTTGAGGAGAAGATGTTTCTCGGCCAGCAATTGGTTGATGTCTTCGGAATTTTCATCAAACCAGTCTTTATGCTTTCGGGGGGCTGCACCCAGGATTTCCATAGCAGTGTTGTAGATTATGTCCTTTAGGGCTCTCCATTCTGTTTCTGTATCCTGTTTAGCTGCAGCATTTGGCTTGAGGTGGTCTTCCAGCATATTTTCAAACGACTGCTGCATTTTCTTGCTGTTTAAGCGGGTGACATTTAGCTTTTTTTGCATTTTCACCCCTTGAGGACGCCGTGGGGGCCTGATGTGAATGTTTATTTTCGAGACAATGAGACGATGGTCTGTCCAACATTCGGCACCACACATGGATTTTGTCACTCGGACGTCTTGTCTGTCACTCCTCCTGACAATGACATAGTCAATGAGGTGCCAGTGTTTCGAGCGAGGGTGCATCCACGATGTCCTATTTCTCATGGGGAGACGGAAAATTGTGTTCGTAATCAGGAGATCATGTTCGGCACATGTCTGAAGGAGGCGGAGTCCATTGCTGTTACAATTTCGGACTCCATGCTTTCCAATAATGCCACTCCAAGAGGTGGTGTGCTTGATATTATCATCCTACTGATTTACAACCACAGACAGTAGAAAGTATAACATCCATAAACTACCAACCACATTAAAACCTATACACATACAAATCAACGTGTCAGACACGACAAAAGTACATATACAAGCTTGTCAGAGCCTAACATGGTATAGCTATGCAGCAACATCGTTACGACACCCGGCGGACAAGAATTGTCGGCTGGCAAGATTGTTACCTGACACGCGTCCAGCGGTCAGGCTGACGACAGACGCACGCAGGCCACGTGACGCCACTAGAGGCGGTGGGCAGTTTGCGTGCTAGCCTCAGACCGAGCTGGGACCTGAGACTGGACGGACGTGTGCGATGAAAGCAAGGCGTTTGTGTGGATCTCTGTGGTTGAAAGCCGAACGACTGTCATCTTGAGCGTCAGACTTGTGAGCTGTATTGTGGTTGTGAGCGTCGTGAGTTATATATTGTATATTGTTGTAATTATCGTTCTGTATTTAATATGGCAATAAATCCATAGAACGTTGTGTCGTTGAGTCTTACGTCGAATCACGTTATACTTGTACTGTCTCACACGTGTTAGCTAAACGAGCCAATTCTAAGATCCTGACATGTGTGGACGTGGGTTGCTCGTCCTTGTTTAAGAACCTAATATATGTAGACGTGTGTTGCTCGTCTTTGTTTAAACCATACGTCATTAACGATTTAAAACTATAATTCTTGAACTTGTAAAATTTGTCAAGGTTATAGTTATGTAAATGTGATCGTAAAAGTCTCATTGTGATCCATTACTACATTGTTTAAATATGTGTAAAACCATTAGTAAATGTACAGTACATATTGTTTGATCCTGTAAGCGTGTAAAACATTTGTGATTTGTGAAACTTGTCACCGTTTGACCTTGTCGACATTGTGATTTTGTCGCCATTTTGACCTTGTCGCCATCTTGTAAACTTGATGTCTATGTCCTTACTGAATGTCATCTTGATGTAAGTGATGTGTCATCAATGTTATTGAGTGTTCAGATACAGATAGATTGTCTTTGTGCATTGAGTTTGTGGAACGCAAAGAGTTTTGGAAAGAGTGTAACTTCTGTTGAGAAAAACACTGTTGACGGACAAACTTACGACATACAATTATACTCGACGCCATCCAAACCTAATCAACACTTAGTGACTTGCAGGCACACACCAACAAATAGACGCTAACTTATTTTTCTCCAAAAACAAAGCAGGTTTTTCCGTACCATCCATAACCTTGCCGTAGAGGTCATTAGTGGTTCCGAAGTAACGACCCTACAGTTTTCCTAGCCCGATTGTCCAACCATTCGTCACCGTATCCAAGGGCACTTGAGTATATTTTTCTATACTTTAACTTTACGTATGCATCAGTGGGCACGCATCGTATAGTAAAATCAATTGTAAATTGTTTACTACTAACCATTTATAACATATTTTGTGTGGTTGATTTTCATTGACGTATTTTCTCCATCATGTCGTCATTATTTGATTTCATCGATATGGGTATTAAATTACGTCTTACAGGTGATGAATTAACAAAATGGAGTGAGAACAAATACGCTGAATATCTCCTGGTACAAGAGAAAAACAATGAACGCGAAGAAAGAGCAGCTGAAAGAGCCTTGAAACAGGCAGAGATTGAAAAAGCTGCCAAGCAAATAGAGGCAGAAACAGCTCTAAAACAAGCAGAAATGGCTGCCAAGCAAGCAGAGATTGAAACAGCATTAAAGCAAGCTGAGATAGACAGTGAACTTAAGAAAGCAGAAATAGCAGCTCAGAGTAAGAGAGAAGAACTAGAGTTACAGTTGAAAATGAAACAACTTGACACTGAGACTGCAATGAATAAAGAGTCAAAGAAATCTGAAAGACTGGAAAAAGAAAACCAGTATAAGAAGTATCAAGGTATCGTACGTAACTATACCTCGGGTGACTGCATAGCAGCCTTTACCCAAAATTTTGAGACTTTAATGGAACATTACCAAGTTCCACTTTCTGAATGGAATATTCTATATATGAGGAGTCTATCTGGGGAACCTCTTAAAGTCATTGAAACCATCCCCAAAGACCTCAGAAAAGAGTACCATTATATTAAATCTAAGATAATGGCACATTTCATGTTAGACGAGGCAGGTTACAGAGAACAATTCAGTAAATTGAGTCCAAAATCAACTCAAACGTTCTCTGACTACCTCTGTTTAGTCCGAGATGTTTTCAGCAAATGGACTTCAGCAGCCAAAATTAACAAAAGTTATGATAGATTAGAAGATCTCATCATTCGAGATAAAATCATTTCTTCTATCCCATCATCTTTTTCTAAGTTCTTACAGGAGAATGAATGCACAAGTGTGGAAGAAATGGAAAGACGTGGGTCGGCCTATTACACGGCCAACAAACAGTGCTTTGCCACTGAAGCTACTGACAGTAACTGGGTAGCAGCGGCCAACTATGAGAAAAACTATAGTAGGCAAAAACCAAACAGGCCTACCTCTGAGAAATTTAGACATTGCATTCACTGCAAATTTTCTCACCATTTGAACGAGATGTGCGATAAAAACCCAGGGTACCAAACATACTTGCAAAATATGGTAAACAGACAAGACAGAGAACGTAAATCGTTCAAAAGTTTACGTAAATGTTTTCTCTGCAAGGCTTACGGGCACCATCGCATGGATTGTAGAGGCAGGCATATGACCAACAAAGCCAATGCCGCCTTGTTCGATAGCTCAGCGTCAGAAGACGAAAATCCAGAGAAACATCCTGTGAATGCAGCACAGGCTTGTGATGTATTTAGTGCTAACAAATGCACTGTCTGTAACACCTTCTATGAAAATGGTATCTTAACATGCGGGCACGCCATCCCTATTGCCAATGAGGAAGCTAACTTGGTAATAGACTCAAAAGGCAGATTAGACATCTATCACGGGTATGTTAATGGCAAGTTTGCTACAGTACTTCGCGACACCGGAAGTACACTTATTGGCCTGAAAACAACATTCATAACGCCTACAGACTATACAGGCAGGCACATTACATGTAGAACATTTTCAGGCAATATTGAGAAATATCCATTAGCATGGGCATACATTGAAACACCTTTCCTCACCGGGAAAGTAAAGTGCGCTGCACTTACAAACCCAGTGTGTGATATAATCATAGGAAACTTACCTGAGGTGAATGACAAACCTCATAACCATGACATAACATCACTATGTATTGATGATAACACAACATCACCACCAAATGTCATCATTGAAAATGTCATATCACCTATTGAATGTATGTTAGCTAATGCAGCACTAAGTTCTCATCACATCATTAACGATATCATTCCATCATCATCTGATGTCATTGAGTGTGGGAACGCAGTAACAAGAGCTACTGCTAGAATGCAAGATGAAAGTAACCAAACTGAGGCTATACAAATGCTTAGCCCAGAATTACCACCTAGTGACTCTATGAAGGAAGCATTCATAACAGCTCAAAAAAGCTGATCCTTCACTGTCAAAGTACTTTGACCTGATCGGCAAAAAGGCAAGAGTAACCAAAAATGCGAAATGGCATTTTGCTTTACACAATGATATACTCACCAGGTATTACACCAGAGGTGACATTACAACAAAGCAAACTGTTTTGCCAACTACTTATCGCAAGCAAGCTTTACATCTTGCTCACGATATACCTTTTGCAGGTCATATGGCATATGTTAAAACCAGGTCAAGGTTATTGACACAGTTTCATTGGCCAAAATTTTGCAATGACATAAAAACATATTGCAGAAGTTGTGATACATGCCAGAAACTAGTAAAAAAAGGTAAACACCCACAGGCAAAGTTACAAGTCACTGACTTAGCCAGTCGACCTTTTGAAAAATTATCAGTTGACATTGTGGGCCCTCTTAGTCATACAACAACTAGAGGGAATAAATATATTCTAACTTTTATTGATCAATGTAGCCGCTGGCCAGAAGCTATTCCTCTAAAGAACATTACTGCCAACGACATCATGGAAGTGTTCTTCCATATCTTCTCTCGAATCGGGTTTCCAGATACTATCCAGTCTGATAGAGGCACTCAGTTTATTGCCGCATCGACCCAAGCTTTCACCAAAATGTTAGGAGTGAAGCAAGTCTTCAATAGCCCCTATCATCCTCACTCGAGCGGGATAATAGAAAAGCTTAATGGGGATCTGAAGCACATGCTTGCAAAAGTAACTCAAGATCACCCCAATAACTGGGATGTATACCTACCAGCTAGTCCTTTTTGCTTATCGCGAGGTACCACATTCTAGTACCGGTTTCTCTCCTTTTGAACTAATCTATGGTGCCAAACCACGAGGCCCATTAACAATTTATCACCAAATGTTAACTGACTCTACTCCAGTACTTAAACCCATATCATCATTCTTGTATGTAACATCATTGCGTGAAAGGATTATTAAATCATGTGAAATTGCTAAAAATGCACTAAAACTATCTGGTGCTACTTACAGACAGTACGCAGACAAAGGTAACAGGACTATAACATTGACACCTGGACAGGACGTTCTACTACTACTACCTAGTGACAGACAGCTACTGACTGATTCTTGGCAGGGACCTTTTAAAGTGACAAGACAAATCTCACCTGTAGACTACGAGATCCTAATAAAAGACAAACACAAAATATTTCACATAAATATGCTAAGACCATACCACAACAGAGACAACGAACAAGACGATACGACAGCTTGCACCGTGATAATAGATCACGAAGATGACGATTCTAGCGACGAGATTCCAACACCTACATTAGACACGACAAACTGCTTGAATGAGATCAAGATCAATCCAAACTTAAGTCAAGCAGAGACAAACAGTTGCAAACAGTTGATACAACAGTACAACACCATCTTTTCCGACAACCCAGGACAAACAGAATTAGTACAGCATCACATCACACTCACATCAAACACACCCATAAGATGCAGACCATACACCATACCATTACATTACAAGGAACAATTACATCAAGAAATCATCAACTTAGAAAAAAACAACATCATCAGACGATCCCTATCAGACTTCTCTTCACCCATGGTCATTGTACGCAAAAAGGACAACACAATACGACTTTGCATCGACTACAGAAAACTGAACAAAATAACTGTTTTAGATCTTGAACCAATGGCAAACACTGACGATCTTCTGACAGAACTGACTGACGCTAAGTTCTTTACGACGCTTGACATGTCTAAAGGTTACTGGCAGATAGCTGTACATGAAGACAGCAGACATCTAACAGCTTTTGCCACGCCTTGGGGACTGTACGAATGGTGCAAACTTCCATTTGGGCTAGTCAATGCCCCAGCCACATTCGTACGCATGACACGACTCCTCCTAGCTGACATTCCTAATATTATTTGCTATATCGACGACATCTGTGTCCATACAGAGACAATGACGGAACATATAAAGACACTAGAACAGACACTAGAACGTATCAGACAGCACGGACTGACAGTGAAGCCTTCAAAGGTGAGCATGGCTTACCAAGAGATATCATTTTTGGGGTACAGAATATCCAATGGCTTTGTCATGACAGACAACAAAATTGTCTCCAAAATTCTAAAACTGTCACTTCCAACGAATAAGAAACAAGTCCGCAGCTTGTTGGGACTGATCAACTATTACAGGAGTTTCATTCCTGATTTTTCAGAACTGACCGAGGTTTTTACTAATTTACTAACTAAGGATAAACCTGAAAAAGTTGTACACGATGAATGCCTACGAAATGCATTTCATAAAGTTTTGGCATACTTTTCTGATAAGAATTCGAATAATCTCATCCTTAAATTGCCCAACATCCGTTTACCTTTCAGATTGAGAACAGATGCTAGCTCCGTTGCGATTGGGGCAGTCCTGTTGCAGGAATACAACAACATCCTGCATCCCATTTGTTTCATATCAAGAAAACTAAGGCCTCGAGAGCGTGCATGGTCCATTCCACAATTAGAGGCACTTGCCTTAGTAGAAAGTGTGACGAAGCTATCCAGATACCTTCTAGGACGTCACTTTATCATCGAAACTGACAACAGTCCATTACGGTATATAAATGCCGGAGTACCATCCAACAATATGATTGCTCGCTGGTCCTTGAAGCTTCAAAATTACAGTTTCGAAGTTCGACATATTCCCGGCAGAATCAATACAATTGCCGATCTTTTGTCCCGTTGTCCGACCGACCCAGTAAGCAATGTCTGAGTGCACTGTGTACTAATACACTCAGACCAACACAGCCACCAATGAGTGAATTTTGTTGCTATTCACCTACTGTGTAAGGTCTATAATTGTAATTGTGATACGGTTAAAAACCGACATGTATAATATACTCATTTTAATTAAGCCATGTAATGAGTGTAGTATAATTGTGTAGTGTGTGTTAGAAAGAGAACATTATTAACTGTAAATATACACCAAGAACAGTGTCACAGACGCTTAACCACTTACCAGAAGCGAACTTTACCAGTTAACAGTGACAGCTGTGTGTGAATTTCTTCACCGTGATATTTTAACGACGTGTGCAAATGTGGACTGAACAGTGACTTCTACACCACCTTTGCAGCGAACTTAATCCAAAATGTTCGACATTTGAACATCAGAAATAAGAACAGTCGATCATTATCCAGAAGTTGTGAACACATCGGAAATAAGAACATTCCATCATAATCCGAAAGTTGTGATACTATAACATCAGACACGAACTTTGAGAACATTTTACTATCCGTTACAAAATAAAACCGGAGCAGTTGTGTTCAGACAGTGTAACAGCAACTAAATTTTGAGTTTCGTGTGTACTTCCTGTGTAATTTAAAAAGTATACCAAAATTAGCAGACGATATACAAATATTCAAAAACTTATGACGATTGTAAAATCCTTTTGAATCTATAAAATATAATACACCAATTGGGTACTTATTTATTTTGATTAGTGTAATCTTAGAATCATATCTTGATTAATGTATTCATATTACCGACTTTTTCTCGTTAATATGAAGAAACGTCAAGCAATGACGCTAAGAAATTAAATAATTATTGTAATTTATTGTATTTCTTGAATGTCAAAATTACTTCCCTTGCATTTATGAATTACACCAAGGGCCATAATTTGAAACATATTCATTAATGTGTATTGTATAAATAGACATTTTGTTGCTCAAATGGCTAACACAGCGGGTAGGCGTCCACCAAGCATGGCAGAGAGCTGCCAACATTGCAAACCAACATAAGAGCTCCTGGCCAAATGAGGTCAGAGTTTGAGTGTTTAATACGACTCATATAAAGCCGTATTTCAGTCTGGCTAGATGGCTGTTGCAAAACAACCATATTATTACGTTTTTTTCAAATTGCTGCGAGGTAGATGCGAGAAGCTGGTACTACTGATCTGACTGGGTATTATTGCAATTGAGGTAACCAGCCATCAGGGGGATGAAACCTGATTTGTGTTAAAAGTTGAACTTCATTTGTCATTTCAATGCAACTTACATTTATCGTATATATTTCTATGCCATATATGTATTTTCATGCATAACACAGGGAAAGGGTAGTCTCTGACATGAAGTTAACACTACCCCAGTATATACATACATCATGAATGAAAGATGGCATCTTTCATTGAGGTACCCGGGGAGAATGTCAGAGCCTAACATGGTATAGCTATGCAGCAACATCGTTACGACACCCGGCGGACAAGAATTGTCGGCTGGCAAGATTGTTACCTGACACGCGACCAGCGGTCAGGCTGACGACAGACGCACGCAGGCCACGTGACGCCACTAGAGGCGGTGGGCAGTTTGCGTGCTAGCCTCAGACCGAGCTGGGACCTGAGACTGGACGGACGTGTGCGATGAAAGCAAGGCGTTTGTGTGGATCTCTGTGGTTGAAAGCCGAACGACTGTCATCTTGAGCGTCAGACTTGTGAGCTGTATTGTGGTTGTGAGCGTCGTGAGTTATATATTGTATATTGTTGTAATTATCGTTCTGTATTTAATATGGCAATAAATCCATAGAACGTTGTGTCGTTGAGTCTTACGTCGAATCACGTTATACTTGTACTGTCTCACACGTGTTAGCTAAACGAGCCAATTCTAAGATCCTGACAAAGCTACTAATATATTTCCTTTCACAACCAGATATATCTGTAAACATTTACAGTACAGCGGAAATTCATCACGCCTATCAACCACCCTTTTTGCGAAATTCAAGTCGAAAGAGAAAACTTCAAACACGATCGGCAGCTAAGTATTTATTCTTATTTTTGCAGGAAGTTAGGTCTTTACTTTATTTTTATCCCATGTATAAATAGATTACATTATTGTGTATTAAGATATTTATTGTATATTGATTGAATATTGTAATGTTTGTGCCGTTGTAATCATACCTGACAACAATTATGGCTACTTTAAATGATTTCATAGTGTCATGCATGAAATTAGGATATACGGGAAGAGAACTGACAGACTGGTCTGAAAGTAAACTAAAAGAACAGGTTGATAGAGACGAAAGAACGAAATAAAGAGATGAAAGAACAAGTGAATGAGAGTTAAAGAAAGCTGAATTAGAAAATCAAGCTAAAATTAGAGAAGCAGAAATCAACGCCCAAACTAAGAAAGAAGAAATGGAAACACAACTTAAATTAAAACAATTAGAATAGAAGCTCAGAGCAACTCAGAAACCAGAAAAATAGAGATTAAGGAGAAAGAAAACAAATTCAAGAAATATCAATTTATTGTGAAAAATTTTACCACAGGAGACTGTATTTCGGCATGGACCCAAAATTTTGAAACTATCATGAAACATTATGATATCCCATTATCAGACTGGAATATTATTTACATGAAGAGTCTCTCTGGGTAACCACTAAAAGTAATAGAAATCACTCGACCAGGACTAAAGAAAGACTACGAATTCATTAAAACCCTAATTGTCCAACATTTGTTTAAATGCAGCAGGATATCGAGTGCAATTTTCTAAATTACCTCCTAAACCTACACAAACTTTCCTTGACTACGTCTCGGAAGTGCAAGACAGTTTCAGTAAATGGCTCTCCGCAGCCAAATTAAACAATAATTTTGAACTTTTGAAATATCTGATCTTAAGAGACAAACTAATCTCTTTAATACCTATACCATTTTCAAAGTTTCTGCAAGAAAGTGAATATAAGTCTGTGAAAGAAATAAAAAAGAAGGTTCTGTTTACTATACTGCAAACAAAGCTATTTTTTCTAGCTTAGCCAAAGATACTGATTTCATTGTAGCAGCAACCTTTAACAGATCAAGAACAGAGAGCTACACTAAAACCAAAATGCTATAAATTTTACCAATTATCAGTGAAAATACCTGTCCCAACAAGCACAAAGAACATGAAAAGTGCAACAAAAATCAAAATTACCAAAGTTACCTACAACAGATGATAAATAAAGAAGAAGATAAACATAACCATTACACAAGAGTAACAAAATGCTATTTTTGTAAGGCCTTTGGGCACTGGAGAAGATCGTGTGAAGGGAGAAAGCTTGCAAGGAGAGCGAATGCAGCAATTTTAGATAGCTCATCTTCTGAAGATGAGGAAGAACAAGAACCAATAATACAGTGCAAAGTATTTATGTAATTAACGTAGACAAATGTACCACATGTAATCAATTTCATACTGATGGTATTTTAAATTGTGGACATAGCATGGCAATTACAAACGAACAGGCAAACGCAGTCATTGATGTTAAAGGAAAGCTAAAAATCCATCAAGTCTTTGTAAACAACAAATTAGCCAGTGTTTTGCGCGATAGCGGCTCTACACTTACAGGTCTGCGAAAAGAATTCCCACACCCATCAGATTATACAGGAAAATTGGTTACATGCAAAACCGTTTCAGGAAATATTGAACAGTATCCACTTGCCTGGGCATTCATTCAGACACCTTTTCTATCCGGCAAGGTAAAATGTGCAGATCTTGATAACCATGCTGCGATCTCATCATTGGTAACCTACCTTATGTAACAGACATTTCAGAGCAGAGCATCACTGTCTGGAATCATAAATTTATACCAGCTAACGCTGTTACAAGAGCTACAGCAAACATAGAGTCTGAGAGAAACCAAAGAGACACTCTACAACAAATAAGCTCAACTATAGCTTCACCCAAAATCATGAAAGAAAAGTTAATCAAATTACAGAAGTCTGATGAATCACTTCAGAAATATCTTATACTTGATATATATCTTATATCTTATACTTATCTTAAAAAAAAAAAAAAAAAAAAAAAAAAAAGTGAGATAACTCCAGCATCCCAAATCAAACAACAACAGCCAAAGCAAACCAAGCCATCTCAAAATAAGGTCAAACAAAAGCACGCCACGAAACACACATTATACCAACCCTAAGAAAATTGAGTTACAGGCGTACACAATAGAAAAGCTACGCCATTCAGTTTCACGATGCAATCACAGCAAACTACAACCAAGCGCTACAACAACTATGCCATTAACAACACGAGAAACAGAACACGAAAACGAAATCAAAATAGCGCAACATTATTGCTATCATTGTTTTGCTGCATAACTATGCTTTCACTATGATATTGTTTTACCCTTAAATTATGTCATTGTAACTATATGCCTCATAGAAATCTAGAACAAGACTCACATTTACAGCCCTGTAACGTAAAACAATCAACCGACGACCGCCATGGCAAAACCACCAACACAGCGACTTTGATCCCAAGACACACCATGTTGTTACGACCCCAGGATAACAAGGAACGTAACGAGACAATGATCACCAACACAAAAGCCGACCATACACACGCGGACAAAACATACAAAACACTACTCCCAACAATACACACAGAACAATATATCAGACAAACGACCCAAAGCAGCCAAGACCATTTGCTTTACCTTGGTGCTTACACCAATGGTTATATGTGACATTAATTCTAGTCCACACGCACATAACTTTCCTGAGAAAGACGAGACGCTTGCTTAACTACATCTGCATCAGCACCAGTAAGTTGACAGAACACATAGGGACGCTGCGACAGATCTTCGACTGCATTAAGCAGCATGGTATGACTTTAAAGCCCAGAAAAGTCGAAATAGGTTGCAGAGAAATTAACTTTTTGGGTTACAAGATTTCTTACGACAACATTTCAAGTGAAAATAAAATTGTGTCCAAGATTTTTAATTTAAATACCCCAACTACGAAGAAAAAAATACGAAGTATGTTGGGCTTATTAAACTGTTACAGAAAATTCATTCCAAAATTCTCAGAATTGACAGAAATGTTTACCAACTTGTTGACTAAACGTCAAACAAAAGTAATTGTAAAAAGTGTAGACATAACTGATGCTCTTGCAAACATAAATATGTATTTCTCTACACTCCACCCCCACCCCATTCTCAGACTACCTAATATTAAACTATTACTTCTTACAGTCATAACTGATTCAAGCGGCATCGGACTGGCAGAAGTGCTTCTACACACGAACGAGAACATCTGATACCCCGGGTTATACGTCAGCCGCAAATTAACCCCATGCGAGAAAAGATATAGCACACCAGAGCTTGAGTGCCTTCTACTAATTTTTACTATTACGAAACTTTCAAAATATCTGCTGGGAACGCATTTTATTGTGCAATCTGACAATAGTCCACTCGGAGTCCTATATTAAGGCAAACCATCAAACCATCGAATTGCTAGATGGGCACTTCTACCACAGAACAACAGCTTCAAGATACAACACATCAAGGGCACATACAAACACACTCGCAGACCTACTGTCTAGACTTCCGGCCGATAACTCTACAAGTGTCTCTACGACATCTGAGCACAGCTGATGAATGTTATACATTAAAGCGCATAACTACTCAGTCATATACTAGCGCAAGGAACTAATCCATCACTCGATAGCGCTAATAATATTACTCAGTTATTATATTTAAATTAAACATTTTTAAATTAACCTCACTTACAATTTTAACATTGATATACATGTTTGTAGTGAATGTATTAAGATGGAGACCACGACATTTGTAACATCACTTAAATGTGCCAGAACCTTTTATTTGCTATTTAAACTGTGTTAGATTCAGTAACATTGTGTTCACTTATAACCTTTTTTTTACATGTTTTAAAATGAGTTTTAAAACCTTCTGCATTTGTGTTGTTAGTTTTTAACAGGCGTTCTGCGTGTATGGTATTTGTGTAGGTCTGTTTAACAGAGCGTTTGTGTGTTGAATTTGTGTGCAAATGCGTTTCAACATCAAATTACAAAATATATTTAAATAATATGCATAAAGTGTAAGCCATAAGTTAAAGTTAAAAATATCTGGCTAAATAGGAAACTGTGGTTTGGCGTACGCTACCACTCATCTCATTCTTACGTGATTGATAGTAATGGTGATAATAATGGTGGTGCTAATGATGATGGAGACGACCACGACTATGATATGGTGATTTCTTTCCCTCATTCACCTTAACCCATCCTTCTCGCACACTTAGAGTCCTTTCACACACCATGCGTTCTTTGTCGCCCGCCCCCTCCCATTATATGCATTAAATGAGATAGAGGTGTCAAGGGCGAAACGACAAAGAGACCGTCCCACGCCGTCCTCACGTGCCACGGCATGGGTATCGGCTGCCTAGGAAGCAATGCAAATCTCTTAGAAAACCCGAGGTTAACCGCCATCTGAAGCATACGCCGCCAACTCCTACACAAACATTAATTTATATAAAACTAGCTGACCCGGCCCGGCTTCGCCCAGTCCTTTTTGGGGAGCATCTCATTTAATTCATATAAGTAGTCATATAAGTTCCCGTTCCCGTTACCGACTGTCTGTCTGTCTGTCTGTCTGTCTGTCTGTCTGTCTGTCTGTCTGTCTGACCCGGCCCGTCTTCGCCCAGACCCTGATGGGGAGCATCTCATTTAATTCATATAAGTAGTCATATAAGTTCCCGTTCCGACTATCTATCTGTCTGTCTGTCTGACCCGGCCTGGCATCGCCCAACACCTGGTGGGGAGCATCTCATTTAATTCATATAAGTAGTCATATAAGATCCCGTTCCCGACTATCTGTCTGACTGTCTGTCTGTCTTGGGTAAATGTAGGAGGGAGGAGGAAGAGGGAGGTGGAGGAGGGAAGAGGAGGGAGGAGGAGGGAGGAGACAGGAGGAGTAGGGAGGAATAGGAGGGAGGAGGAGGGATTAGGAGGAGGGAGGAGTAGGGTGGAGGAGGAGGCGAGGAGGAGGGAGGAGGAAGAGGGAGGAGGAGGGAGAAGGAGGGAGGAGGAGAACGCAGGAGGAGAAGGGAGCAGGAGGAGGAGAGGGAGGAGGAGGGAGGAGGAGGAGACAGTAGGAGTAGGGAGGAGGCGGAAGGAGAAGGAACAGGGAGGAGGGAGAAGGAGGAGAAGGAGGGGGAGGAGGAGGAGGAAGAAGAGAGGGGAGGAGGAGGGAGGAGAGGAATGTGAAAGGAGGAGGAGGGAGGAGGTAGAGGGAGGAGGAGGAGGAGGGAGGCGGAGAGAGCTGGAGGAGGGAGGAGGAGGAAGAGGGAGGAGGAGGAATGTGAAGGGAGGAGGAGGGAGGAGGTAGAGGGAGGAGGAGGAGGTAGAGGGAGGAGGAGGGAGGAGGAGGAGGGAGGAGGCGGAGAGGGAGGAGGAGGAAGGAGGAGGGGGAGGAGGAGGGAGGAGGAAGAAGGAGGAGGAGGGAGGAGGAGTGATGAGGAGGAGGGAGGAGGAGGAGGGAGGAGGAGGAGGGAGGAGGAGAGAGGAGGAGGGATGAGGAGGAGGGAGGAGGAGGAAGAGGGAGGAGGAGGAATGTGAAGGGAGGAGGAGGGAGGAGGTAGAGGGAGGGAGGAGGGAGGAGTGAGGAGGAGGAGAGGAAGGAGGAGGGGGAGGAGGGAGGAAGAAGGAGGAGGAGGGAGAAGGAGGGATGAGGAGGAGGACGGAGGAGGAGGAATGTGAAGGGAGGAGGAGGTAGAGGGAGGAGGAGGAGGGAGGAGGAGAAGGAGGAGGAGGGATGAGGAGGAGGAGGAAGAGGGAGGAGGAGGAATGTGAAGGGAGGAGGAGGGAGGAGGTAGAGGGAGGAGGAGGGAGGAGGAGGAGGGAGGAGGAGGAGGGAGGAGGAGGAGTGAGGAGGAGGAGAGGGAGGAGGAGGAAGGAGGAGGGGGAGGAGGGAGGAGGAGGAGGAGGGAGAAGGAGGAGGAGGAGGGAGGAGGAGGAAGAGGGAGGAGGAGGAATGTTGAAGGGAGGAGGAGGGATATGGAGGAGGGGAGGGGAAGAGGAAGAGGGTAGGAGGAAGAGTGGAGAGGAGGAGGGAGGAGGGAGGAAAAGGGAGGAGAGAGGAGGAGGAGGGAGGAGGAGGAAGAGGGTGGAGGAGGGAGGAGAAGGAAGGAGGAGGAAGAAGGAGGAGGAAGAGGGAGGAGGAGGATGGAGGAGGAAGAGGGAGGAGGAGGAAGAGGAAGGAGGAGGAAGAGGGAGGAGGAGGAAGAGGGAGGAGGGAGAGGGAGGAGGGGAAGAGGAAGAGGGTAGGAGGAGGAGGAGGGGAGAGGAGGAGAAGAAGGGAGAAGGAGGGAGGAGGAGAAGGAGGAGGAGGGAGGAGGAGGGAGAGGAGACGGAGGAGGCAGAGGGAGAAGAAGGAAGGAGGAGGAGGAAGGAGGGAGAGGAAAGAGGGAGAATGAGGAGGGGAGGAAGGAAAGGGAGGTGGAAGAGGAGGAGGAGGGAGGAGGAAAGAGGTAGGGGGAGGAGGAGGTAGAGGGAGGAGGAGGAGGAAGGAAAGGGAGGAGGAAGAGGAGGAGAAGGGAGGAGGAGGGTGGAGGGAGGAGGAGGAGGTAGAGGGAGGAGGTAGGAGGAGGAAGAGGGAAGAGGGAGAAGGAGGAGGGAGGATGATGAGGGAGAAGGAGGCAGGAGGAGGAGGATGGAGGCAGGATGAGGAGGAGGGATGAGGAGGAGGGAAGATGAGGGAGGAGGGGGGAGGAGGCGGAGGGAGTAGGAGGGAGGAGGATGGAGGAGGAGGGGAGAGGAAGAGGGAGAAGGAAGAGGGAGAAGGAGGAGGGAGGAGGAGGGAGAAGGATGAGAGGGAGGAGGAAGAGGAGGAGGTGGAGGAGGAGGTGGAGGGAGGAGAAGAGTGGAGGAGAGAGTTCGCCATTCCGAATTCATACTCGTCTAGTTCTTCCCTTCTACACGACTGTAGATAACTTCCTTACACATAAAAAGATGAATTGTTATTGATATTGCCGTGGCATGGAGGAATATCAGCAGCAGAATTGATCTAAAAAACCAAAGACTGAGATCTACGGAGAGCCATGAACGCCTACGCCAGCCGGCACGGCACTTGATGATGATGATTGCCGTGTGACGATTCTGTGTAGTCACGTCATTTTCTTCCCTTCCCCTAGCGTTTTGGTTCGGGGATTCTTTCATCATCATCATCATATATTTACGTACGTATTCTGGGAGGGGGAGGAGGGAGGAGGAGGAAGAAGAAAAAAAAAAACTATGACAGTTGACAGCTCTGGAATGAAAGGAAGGCGTGTAGAAAATTTCATCTCAATCGGATGGGCCGTTCGCGAACAAATAAAGGACATACATATTTACATACATACATATATATATACATACACTTTGTTTTATAGATATATAGATAAGTCAGATATATGTATATCTACAAACATCCCGGAAGAGTAAAAGGGACATAGCTGACATTAATTTAGCGCTTGATTGCCATTCCTCTCTCCAGAGGCTTGTTGCAACAATTTTTTTAATTACATACAGATAGATAGATAGATAGATAGATAGATAAATAGATAGATAGATAGATAGATAGATAGATAGATAGATAGATAGATAGATGGATGGATGGATGGATGGATAGATAGATAGATAGATAGATAGATAGATAGATAGATAGATGGCGAGAATGCTTGCGCGCGTGTGTGTGTGCATGTATGTGTGTGTATGAGAGAGAGAGAGAGAGAGAGAGAGAGAGAGAGAGAGAGAGAGAGAGAGAGAGAGAGAGAGAGAGAGAGAGAGAGAGAGAGAGAAAGAGAGAGAGAGAGGAGTTTAGAGCTGGGAAAGAGTGGGTTTGCTGGCGCAACATTCTAGAATTTTGAAGTTAGCTGTGCCTGAGCGAAAACGGTCGCTAACACAATGAACACAAGAATGCATAATGAGTTAGTGGGGTGGGGAGTTTGAATAGGAATGCTGCCGTGGTGAGAGTTGATTTGGGGGACACGACTTTGACCTCCTCTTTGTTCGGTCTAACCTAAAGAAAAAATTCTTTCCCCCCACATTCCTGCTACAAAGAATGAAAATGTGTTGACTCCTAGCGTCTGTCTCTGTTACTTATAAATGGTCTTTAAATGAAGAAAAAAAAAACACCTTTCTGTCACGCTATTTATGTACTTATACATTTACCCACGCATGACAAGGGGACATACATATCTCCACTCAGACACAAAGGAGAAGATATATATATAATATATATATATATATATATATATATATATATATATATATATATATATATATATATATATATCATTGGCACCTTGCCGTCTTGACAGACGATAGTTTGTGCTCTAAAAAGGCATAATAACTTTTAACTATGGCGGTAGCGAGTGTGACTGATAAGGCCAATTTGCGCTGTAAATGTCCGTTCACAGTGGGTGCATGCGAACACGTGGTCATTTCCACCATCATGCACCATCTTACGTCTCAAACGCTTGGTGTGTGACTTTTCTGCAATAATTTTCTCCTTTGACTTTATTCCATTTCTGATATTTGCCCTCCATGCAACACGTTCAGCGGCGACTTGCTCCCAATGTGCATTATCAATGCCTGTATCAATCATGTCCCGCTTACACACATCTTTGTATCGTAGTAGAGGCCGACCCTGAGATCTCTTACCCATCTGTAATTCACCAAAAAAGATATCCTTTGGTATTCTACCATCATCCATCCTCCTAAGATGTCCTATCCATCTAAGTCTACGAAGACTGAGCATGGAATAAACTGTCACACAACCTGATCTTTCCAATACTTCAGTATTTGTGATTTTGTCTTGCCACTTAATACCAAGAATTCTTCGCAGACACCGCATATGAAAGCTGTTTAAATTGTTCTCTTGGTGTGAGTAAGTTGTCCAGGTTTCACTGCCATAGAGAAGAGTACTAAGGACACAGGCTTGATAGACAAGGACTTTTGTTTTGGCAGTAAGCTTCCTGTTCTCCCAGACTCTTTTTCTTAACCTGTTCATTGTTGTTGCTGCCTTACCAATCCGGGTGTTGATTTCCTGATCTAGGGATAATTTGCTATTTACCACTGATCCTAGATATGTAAAATGGTCTACTATCTCTAGTTCGGCGTCGTCAATAAAGATTGATGGTACCTCATGTGCACCTTGTGACATAATCTGTGTCTTCTTTTTGCTAATTGTTAAACCAAATTCAGAACAAGCATTGGAGAATGCAGATAGTAGACATTGCAATTCTTCCTCAGAGTGGGTCGTAACTGCAGCATCATCTGCAAAAAGCAACTCTCTGATCAGTACCCTCCTAATTTTGGTCTTAGCCTTCAATCTCTGAGCATTGTAGAGGCCGCCATCTGAGCGTGAGTGAATGTATATACCACCATCCTGATCACGAAATGCATATTTCAGTAGAAGTGAAAAGTATATTCCAAAGAGGGTGGGAGCTAGTACACAACCTTGCTTAACTCCACTCTTGATTTCAAATTCTTCAGAAGTTGCACCATCAAACTTGATTATACCCTTCATGCCTGTGTGGAACGATTCCACAATGGACAGAAGAGTTGGTGGGCAGCCAATCTTCTTTAGTGCCTTGAACAGACCCTCACGACTGACCAAATCAAATGCCTTTGTGAGGTCGATGAAGGCAATAAACAGTGGTTGATTCTGTTCACGGCATTTTTCTTGCATTTGTCGCAATGAGAATATCATATCAGTGGTAGACCGGTTCTGTCGAAAGCCACACTGTGATTCGGGGTAGACTTGATCTCCTAAGACTTGAAGTCTGCGCAGAACAATTCTGGCAAATACTTTTCCAACAATACACAGAAGTGAGATACCCCTATAGTTGTTACAGTCGCTCCGATCACCCTTGTTCTTGTACAGAGTTATGATGTTTGAATCTTTGAAATCCTGTGGGACTTGTCCTTCACGCCAGCATAGCTCTATTAGCTGGTGGATCTGTAGAGTGAGTGTGTCTTGCCCACTCCTGATAACCTCTATTGGAATCCCATCCTTACCTGGAGCCTTGCCAGATGCAAGTTCATTTATAGCACACTTAACTTCTGTTATGGTGGGAAGTGTGTCCAGGTGGTCAAGAGTTGGTAGAGCCTCTATGGCGTTAAGGGCATCATCCGCTAGTTTGGTCTCACTTGAGTAAAGCTCCAAATAGTGCTCTACCCATCTGTCCATCTGCTGTTTCTTATCAGTGATGACTTCTCCAGTCAAGGTTTTCAGCGGTGCACTTCTTTTGATCACTGGACCACAGGCTTTCTTTATTCCTTCATACATGCTTCTTATGTCTCCCTTATCACTTGCGATTTGAATGGACTCACATAACTTGATCCAATAATCATTTGCACACTGCCTGGCAGCCTTTTGCACATCCTTCCTAGCTTGCCTTAGCTCACTCAGAGTGTTACGCGTTGGTCTTTCCTTGTTTCTTAAGAGAGCTTTCTTCTTCTTATCAATCAAGGGCTGCAGAGTCTCACTGTTGGCCGCAAACCAGTCCTGCCTCTTATGATCCACAGTGCCGTAAACCCCTACGGCAGTTTTATAAAGAGTTTCCTTAATTTGACCCCACTTTTCATTTACTGTACAATTTTCTGGTGTATCAGTGAAAGCGTCTTCAAGTTGCTGTTGAAACTGAAAGCACTTTTCAGGATCATGAGTGTTAATAATATTAATCCTGGGGCTAGATTTGTGTTTAGCTGTGTAGATTCTCTTTGGTCTCAGTCTAACTCTTGCAACAACCAAAGAATGATCTGTATCACAGTCAGCACTGTGGTAACTACGAGTCAATGATATATGGTTCAGATGTTGTCTCCGTGTGATGATGAAGTCCAGCTGGTGCCAATGGCCGGATCTTGGATGTTTCCATGTGACCTTATGCATCTCTTTTGTTTTAAAAAAAGAGTTTGTAATACATAGGTCATTACTGGTGCAATGCTCCAGCAGCCTTTGCCCATTTTCATTCATGCGACCGATGTTGTATTTTCCAAGGGACACTGGCCATGAACTCGAGTCCTTGCCCACACGAGCATTGAAATCACCGAGCATATAAATGTAGTCAGATTTTGGAACTGCCTTGATCACGGAGTCTAACTCCTCATAGAACAAATCCTTCACATCATCAGAGGAATCGAGTGTCGGTGCATATGCAGTAATAATGGTGGCAAACCCACAAGAGGTTGCCAAGCGCAGGGATAATAGTCTTTCATTTCCTCCTGCTGGAATTTCAATCATTCCCAGTAGCGAATTCTTCACTGCAAAGCCCACACCGTGTTGCCTTTTTTCTGCCTGCCCTCTACCCTTCCAGAAAAAGGTGTAGTTGTTTTCCCTGAGTGACCCTTCCTCAGCGAGGCGAGTCTCCTGCAGGCCAGCAATATCAATGTTAAGACGATTGAGTTCGGCATCAATCACAGCCGTTTTTCTCACATCGTCAATATTGGTCAAGTCAGTGGAAAATCCTGGACACATGGTTCTCACGTTCCAGGTTGCAAGCCGTAGCTTGAGGTTTCTATTTTTATTTTTGTTTGTACCTGGTGCATTGGTTTTACAGCCTGCGATTCAGATTTTGTCCTAGCCCCAAGCACCCATTGAAGCAGGCAGGCTGTGGCGGATCAGCACCCAATTGGCTGGGGGCTGCCCAGCTTGAGGCGGGCGGTAGGCTGATCAGTGACACCTATAGGTGTCTCCCACCGTCAGAGGCAACGCGTGGCGCCCCATGTCTACGCCAACTGACAAGGACTTATAACCCGTAACAGTTGCCTCTCGCTTTGATTCCGAGACCAGTTAAGACCAGGGATGGAGTTATTGCCTCTCCATAGCACAAAGCCTGGGCTAAAATATAGAGATCATGTGTTGCCCATGCAGCATGATCCCTCTCTCGGCCTGCCTAGTTCACTCCAGAGGAAAGGTAACACCCCTACATCTGGAACAAGACAAGCTGCAGAAGCTGCCGGATCAGCAAAGCAATGCTCTAACTGTCCGCCTGTCGGAGCTTCGATCCTAGACCAGTCGCCAACCAAGGCTTAGGGCCTGGTCTGCCCTGCCATGACAATTTTGTCTTTAGCTTGCATTTCCTCGCACCAGGGTAAGGCTTGTACCCTCCCAATTGCGCTCTTCCGCCCGAAGCCGTTGGCACAATGTGGGGTGTCGGGTTTGGTAAGCGCCGCCCAACGTTCGGCGCTAACAGAAACCAGGTAGTACCGTCTACTGTTATACGGTAGCTCAGTCATATCTGACTAAGACCTGACTGACATATATATATATATATATATATATATATATATATATATATATATATATATATATATATATATATATATATATATATATATATATATATATATATATATATATATATATGTGTGTGTGTTTGTGTGTGTGTGTGTGTGTGTGAAGTACATCGATACGGCTCAGCATGATGATGCTGGTCTGATGTAACGACTAGAACCCCTGACCCTTAGCTGGTGCATGCTGGGTAATAGACCCGGCGGAAAATTGGCGCACTATTTGAATCGGCAGTTTAGTTGAGTGGGAGCCCCCGCTGAAGGCGGGCGCGTCAGCCTGAACTGAAGTAAAGAGGGAGAAAAGAAACTATCCCCCTCACACCACCTCCATCCAGAAGATTGATTGAGATACAAGCACGACCAAGTTGGGTCACAGAATGCTTGGTGGACAAGTGCCAAATTACAATGACCTCTAAGAGGCAGCTGAACCCGCAGGGCATTTCTGCTGGAGCTGGAGTACAGTTGAGGTACGCCTATAAATTGGTAATGGTGATCTAAGTTATAACTAGCCATGCATTTAATAATTGTGTATAGTTTTTTAACAAGTATCTAAAAAAGTCGCTGAAGTTAGGGGATTAAGTGTTGGAATAATGTTAAGCGGTAGGTAGATTGGATAATGAGGCCTCCCCCGAATAAAATGGAAACAGCGAATAGGTCATACCTATTAATAGATCGCCTGTCAGTTTCTTACTGCTAGCATTACCAGGCAACCAAGAGGGAAAATGTAAACAAAGGCCAAGATTAGTGTTTTAGCTAAAATAAGAAGTTACTATTAGGTGTAAGTAACGTCTATATGTACAGGAATATGTGTTGGTGTAGCTTAATAAATAATGGCCAGCTGGGTTCACTTCGTTGACACCTTTCAGTCTTTACAGACCAAAGTATGTGAGTTTCAATGTGGCCAATATTCCATCACAATGTCTGGGCAGAGCTTCAGAGGATCATGTGGCGCCCAAACGACATGACCTCTCTCTCGGCCTAACCTTGTGTTGTCCAGAGGAATGGGTAACCAATACGTCTGGCACAAGGTAGGCTGCAGACGCTGGCGGCGCAGCGTCAAAACCACAGCGACCTCGCCACCACGAGCAGGTGGCGAGTTATGGCCAGACCCTGACACCCAAGGGACCCGGCTTAGAGACGTTCAGCCAAGTCCCACAGGTGAGGGCCTCGTACGAGCCCGGACTATTAGGGCGCGCACATCTGTCGATCACAAGTGTCCGGATCTGTGTAAAGCGTGCACTATCGTCAGACTCTTCACCTGACTTCAAGCGGACCCCGCGACCTGCGGGAATAGGCCCGCCAGAGCTGCCGCAGGAGATATTGCCTGTCTATTGCAAGCAAATCCCCCATCCTTCAATTGTGCGGATCTCGCGACCTTCGAGAATAGGCCCGCCGGAGATTATGCTCGTCTGCTGCGAACAAATCTCTACCGAGACTGAATAAGCAAAGAAACGATAAAAGTAGTGGTATTTCAATTTCGCTTGCGCTCCCACCGATGCTACACCCTTCATGTGTCTTCACAAAGTCGGACTAGAGTCAAGCTCAACAGGGTCTTCTTTCCCCGCTGATTCTACCAAGCCCACTTAAAATGGGGTAAATCAGGTGTTTATGCTGCCAAGCAGCGGCATTGTTCTGGGCACACAGATAATGGATTGTTGTTGTGATTGCATTTCAAATGCCATTTGTTACCCACATCATGTAATTAATCATGTATGTAGCACTGGTTGTTTTGTTGTCCTGTTGAGGCTGTATATATGGTATGTGACTGGCTGCTGTGTCCTGGCTGTCACATGCATCATGATGTTGTCGTGCCACTTGTTGGTTGTCATTACTGAAATGTGATGTTCAACTGTCCCCATGTATGTTGCTGGTGCAGGGCTTCACTTGGTCAGTGTGAATAATGTGACAGACTGTGTCTGAGTGAGCAGCAGGGGAATGTATGTGTACATTATTAATTCACATGCAGTTGTTTTATAAAGTTAAATATTTTTGTTGTTGTTTAGTTTTGTTGCAGGATGTAACTCCTCGATCATAGCCACCGGGAGGAACATGCCTGGGTCCTTGTTTACCCCCCATTTTTCCTTACCTCTATCTTTGTTTATCCCCAATTTTCCTCACCTCCAATTTTCCCTTACCTCACATTCCCCCCTCCCAACTGATCCCATAGTCGAGCTTTCCATACCTTAGTTTGTTACTGTGCGGTAGGTCTTAGTCAGATATGACTGAGCTACCGTATGACAGTAGACGGTACTACCTGCTTTCTGTCAGCGCCGAATGTTGGGCGGCGCTTACCAAACCCGACACCCCACATTGTGCCAACGGCTTCGGGCGGAAGAGCGCAATTGGGAGGGCACTAGCCTTATCCTGGTGCGAGGAAATGCAACCCAAAGACAAAATAAGTCGTGGCAGGGCAGACCAGGCCCTAAGCCTTGGTTGGCAGCTGGTCTAGGATCGAAGGTCCGACAGGCGGACAGTTAGAGCATTGCTTTGCTGATCCGGCAGCTTCTGCAGCTTCTGCAGCTTGTCTTGTTCCAGATTATAGGTGTCAACTTTCTTCTGGAGTGAACTAGGCAGGCCGAGAGAGGGATCATGCTGCATGGGCAACACATGGTTTCTTTATTTTAGCCCAGGCTTTGTGCTATGGAGAGGCAATAACTCCATCCCTGGTCTTAACCGGTCTCGGAATCAAAGCGAGAGGCAACTGTTACGGGTTATAAGTCCTTGTCAGTTGGCGTAGACATGGGGCGCCACGCGTTGCCTCTGACGGTGGGAGACACCTACAGGTGTCACTGATCAGCTACCGCCCGCCTCAAGCTGGGCAGCCTCCAGCCAATTGGGTGCTGATCCGCCACAGCCTGCCTGCTTCAATGGGTGCTTGGGGCTAGGACAAAATCTGAATCGCAGGCTGTAAAACCAATGCACCAGGTACTAATAAAAAGAATAGAAACTTCAAGCTACGACTTGCAACCTGGAACGTGAGAACCATGTGTCCAGGATTTTCCACTGACTTGACAATATTGACGATGTGAGAAAAACGGCTATGATTGATGCTGAACTTAATCGTCTTAACATTGATATGATGGCCTGCAGGAGACTCGCCTCGCAGAGGAAGGTCACTCAGGAAAACCAATTAACCTTTTTTGGAAGGGAAAGAGGGGCAGCCGAAAAAAAAGGCAACATGGTGTGGGCTTGCAGTGAAGAATTTGATACTGGGAATGATTGAATCCCAGCTGAGGTAAGGAAGATTATTATCACTGCGCTTGGCAACCTCTTGTGGATTTGCCACCATGTCTCACTGCATATGCGCCGACACTCGCTTCCTCTGATGATGTGAAGGATACGTTCTATGAGCAGCTAGGACTCTGCGATCAAGGCAGTTCCAAAATCCGACTACATTTATATGCTCGGGTGATTTCAATGCTCGTGTGGGCAAGGACTCGAGTTCATGGCCAGTGTGCCTTGGAAAAATACACATCGGTCGCATGAATGATAATGGCAAAGGCTGCTGGGAGATTGCACTAGGAATGACCTATGTATTAACAAAACTGTTTTTTTTAAACAAAAGAGATGCATAAGGTCACAGGAAACATCCAAGATCCAGCCATTGGCATCAGCTGGACTTCATTATCAACACGGAAGATCTAACATCTGAACCATGACATCATAACTCGAAGCTACCCAGTGCTGACTGTGATAACAGACATCTTGTTGTTGCAAGGGTTAGACTGAGACCAAAGAGAAATCTACACAGCTAAACACAAGTCTAGCCCAGGAAATATACTAACACTCACAATCCTGGAAAGTGCTTTGAATTTCAACAGCAACTGAAGACGCGTTTCAAGATAATCAGAAAATTGTATAGTAAATGATAAATGGAGTAAAACTTAAGGAAACTATAAAACAGCGGTAGGTGTTTACGGCACTCGTGGATCTAAGAGCAGGACTGGTTTCGGCACAAACAGCCAGATACGCAGCCTGATTGATTAAAAAGAAGATAAGCTATCTTAAGAAACAAGGAAAGACCAACAGCGTAACACTCTGAGTGAGCTGAAGCAAGCGAGGAAGGATGTACAAAAGGCTGCCAGGCAGTGTGCGAATGACTATTGGATCAAGTTATGTGAGTCCATTCAAATCGCAAGTGATAAGGGAAACATCAGAAGCATGTATGAAGGGATAAAGAAAGCCTGTGGTCCAATGATCAAAAGAAGTGCACCGCTGAAAACCTTGACTGGAGAAATCATCACTGATAAGAAACAGCAGATGGATAGATGGGTCGAGCACTATTTAGAGCTTTACTCAAGTGAGACCAAGCTAGCGGATGATGCCCTCAACGCCATAGAGGCCCTGCCAACTCTTGACCACCTGGACACACTTCCCCACTATAACAGAAGTTAAGTTGTGCTATAAATGAGCTTGCATCTGGCAAGGCTCCAGGTAAGGATGGGATTCCAATAGAGGTAATCAGGAGTGGGCAAGACACACTCGCTCTACAGATCCACCAGCTAATAGAGCTATGCTTGGCGAGAAGGACAAGTCCCACAGGATTTCAAAGATTCAAACATCATAACGCTGTACAAGAACAAGGGAAATCGGAGCGACTGTAACAACTATAGGGCTATCTCACTTCTGTGTATTGTTGGGAAAGTATTTGCCAGAATTGGTGTCCTGCACAGACTTCAAGTCCTGGGAGATCAAGTCTACCCCGAATCACAGTGCGGCTTCCGTCAGAACCGGTCTACCATTGATATGATATTCTTATTGCGACAGATGCAAGAAGAATGTCACAAAGGCATTCGATTTGGTCAGTCGTGAGAGTCTGTTCAAAGCACTAATGAAGATTGGCTGCCCACCAACTCTTCTGTCCATTGTGGAATCGTTCCACACAGGCATGAAGGGTATAATCAAGTTTGATGGCTCAACTTCAAAAGAGTTTGAAATCAAGAGTGGAGTTAAGCAAGGTTGTGCACTAGCCCCCCGCCCTCTTTGGGATATACTTTTCACTTCTACTGAAATATGCCTTTCGTGATCAGGATGACGGTATATACATTCACTCACGCTCAATTGGTGGCCTCTATAATGCTCAGAGATTGAAGGCCAAGACCAAAATTAGCAGGGTACTAATCAGAGAGTTGCTTTTTGCGGATGATGCTGCGATTACGACCCACTCTGAGGAAGAATTACAACATCTACTATCTGCATTCTCCAATGCTTGTTCTGAATTTGGTTTAACAATTAACAAAAAGAAGACACAGATTATGTCACAAGGTGCACATGGTGTACCATCAATCTTTATTGACGACGCCGAACTGGAGATAGTAGACCATTTTACATATCTAGGATCAGAGGTAAATAGCAAATTATCCCTCGATCAGGAAATCAACATCAGGATTGGCAAGGCAGCAACAACAATGAACATGTTAGCAAAAAGAGTCTGGGAGAACAGGAAGCTTACTGCCAAAACAAAAGTCCTCGTCTACCAAGCCTGTGTCCTTAGTACTCTTCTTTATGGCAGTGAAACCTGGACAACTTACTCACGCCAAGAGAAACGTTTAAACAGCTTTCATATGCGGTGTCTGCGAAGAATACTTGGTATTAAGTGGCAAGACAAAATCACAAATACTGAAGTATTGGAAAGATCAGGTTGTGTGACGGTGTATTCCATGCTCAGTCTTCGTAGACTTAGATGGATAGGACACGTTAGGAGGATGGATGATGGTAGAATACCAAAGGACATCTTTTTTGGTGAATTACAGACGGGTAGGAGATCTCAGGGTCGGCCTCTACTACGATACAAAGATGTGTGTAAGCGGGACATGATTGATACAGGCATTGATAATGCACATTGGGAGCACGTCGCCGCTGAACGTGTTGCATGGAGGGCAACTGTCAGAAATGGAATAAAGACAAAGGAGAAAATGATTGCAGATAAAGCACACACAGAGCGTGAGAGACGTAAGATGGTGCAAAATGGTGGAAGTGACCATGTTTTCACATGCACCTACTGTGGGCAAACATTTGCAGCAAGAATTGTTCTTACCAGCAACACTCGTCACCGCCATGGATCGTAGTTATTAAGCCTTTTTGAAGCACAATGTACCAAACTATCGTCTGTCAAGACGGAAAGGTGCCAATGAAAAATGGTTAAAGGTGCAGTTGCCGGTTCAACGTATTTCAGCTTTTCACACTCATGTTTATATTTCTATTTGAGGAGTTGTGGTCCTGGAGTTATGCAATCCCAAAGAAATCAGGAACCTTGGAATGTGATCAACATAGAACAATTAGTATAATGAGTCACATCACAAAGATTTTGTTACGAATTATCATGCAAAGAGTGAGGAGGAAAATACAACCTGAAATAGGGGAAGAACAATGTGGGTTTGTAGAAGGAAAGGGTACAGTAAATGCTGTGTATATGCTGCGAACAGTTATTGAACGTGCTATAGAAGTAAACAAGGATATAATCTTTGCTTTATTGACTACACAAAGGCTTGTGATAGAATTAGACATGTCAACATGGTGGATATGCTTGCAGATCTACAAATTGATGGGAAAGACATTAGACTTATTAAAAACATATACTGGAAACAACAAGCTGCCATAAGGATTGATAATGAAGTGGGACATTATCAACCTATTAAGAGAGGTGTTAGGCAGGGATGTGTAATGTCTCCAGATCTTTTTTCCCTATACAATGAAAATATTTTCAGAAATGTAGAAGATATAAACTGAATCAGCATTGGAGGGGGAAACATCAATAACATTAGATATGCAGATGATACAGATAATTTGATTGCAGACAATGCACAGGATCTGCAACAATTAGTAGACGCGGTTGTTTTTCACAGTGAGCAGCTGGGGTTGGAATTAAATTGTAAGAAGACACAGGTTATGGTCGTCACTAGGAAGAACGAAGTACCACAATGTAATATACAAGTAAATGGGAACATTCTTCAACAAGTGAATCGATACAATTATCTCGGAACAGTCATAACATCTGATGGGAGATGCCTTGAAGAGATTAGAACAAGAATCGCCATGGCGAAAGTAGCCTTTAGCAAGATGAAAAACATTCTGACCAATAAAAAGATGTCAATTGAAACGAGAAAAAGAGTGTTGAGGGGGTACATAGAGCCTGTTCTTTTGTATGGATGTGAAACTTGGACAATGTGCAGTCAAGCTGAAAAACATTTGATGGCTACAGAAATGTGGTTTCTGAGGAAAATGCAAAGAGTACCATGGACAGATAGAAAAACCAATGACCAAGTACTACAGGAGACAAATGAAAATCGTAGACTGATTAGAGAAATTAGACGAAGACAGTCACAATTTTTTGGACATGTTATGAGAAGAAATGGACTGGAGAACTTATTGACAACTGGCAAGATCGAGGGGAACAGACCAAGAGGAAGACCGAGAGGAAAATACCTGGATGGCTTGGCCACGTGGCATGGACGAGACAGGAACACTGAGCTGATCCACGACTCTGGTGATCGAGTGAAATGGCGAGTCATGACCTCCCATGCTTTCCGGCATGGCACATGATTGATTGATTGATTGATGTCATTTAACCGCAACTGTCTGGCATTCCTTTTCCTAATGATTGCTTCTTCACATTTTTGATTGAACCACCTGTTCTTTCTATGCATGGGTAACACACCGAGACATTCTTCTGCTGTAGTTTGAATTGTATTCTTGATGTTCAACCAAGTTTGTTCAACGCTTTCCTCCAACGGGATTTGTAGAATTTCAAGTTTACATTTTATTTCATCTCCAAATTTCTCTTTGACTATACTTTCTTGTAGTTTTTCTTTGTTATATGTTGCGACTAACCTTTGTAGTTTAGCATAGAAAGCTCTCTTAAGTTTTATTTTAAATTTTGCTCCAACAAGGAAGTGGTCTCGTTGGCACTCAGCACCTCTATAACTTCTAACTTGTTGCATGTTTGATGCATTATTGTTGTTAATTAAAATGTGATCTATTTGATTATAGGTTCTCTTGTCACATGATTTCCAAGATTGTGTATATATATAATATATATATATATATATATATATAGATATATATATATATATATATATATATCTATATATATATATATATATATTATCTATATATATTATATGACACATCCTGACAGTTAAGGTCAGTGTCCTGGATAGCAATGGTACGCATAAATAAGTTCACGAGGTAAAATTGGGCCTGGTAATAAGTCCCCCGGAGGTGGCATATGAGGAGACAGTGTAAATTGTGGGGGCGACAGTTTGAGCTGTGGGGTAGTGTGTGTGGAGCCTAGGAGGGCTGCAAGAAGGGTTAAACAGACAGTGGGAAACATTGACGGGGACAGTTGAAGTGGAGACCAAGAGAGGGTCGGATCGTTTAGGACAGTTGAATTGAGACCCGACGAGGAGTAGGTCGGTGGTCTGAGAAAGTGAAGAATCGTGACGGTGTTAGGAAGAGAACTCCGCACTGTGGTTTTCCAGGGATAGTGAGTTGAATTCGAGACCCAGAGTGGGTTACATTGAGTCGGGCCTGGAGAGAGGCTAGTATACCTGTCGTGTGGGATGAGATTTAGTAGGCCTTGAGAGGCAGTGTTATTCGAAGTGTTCCATTGGGATGAAGATATATTCTGAGAGAATTATTGTTCCTGGATTTATATGTTACGTGTGTCCGTGTTAATTCAGAATTAAAGGAATATTATGTGCGCAAATTCAATCTTATTCACTGAGTGATGGATGTGTGCTGCAGTGGTGACTTGTAGTGTGATATAGGTGGATAGCTCAGCTTCCACTCTGCAGTGAGATAGTAGAATCATTAGACCTAGACAACACATTCTTCGTGTGGTACTAAAGAGTTTGTGTCATATATATATATATATATATATATATATATATATATATATATATATATATATATATATATATATATATATATATATATATATATATATATACTAGCTGCCCGGCCCGGCTTCGCCCAGGCTCTGGCGGGGATCTATCTATGTATGTGTGTATGTATGTGTGTATGTATATATGTATGTGTGTATGTGTGTATGTATGTATGTATGTATGTATGTATGTATGTATGTATGTATGTATGTATGTATCTATCTATCTATCTATCTATCTATCTATCTATCTATCTATCTATCTATCCGCATGTGATGACATGTGATGGCATGTGTTGACACACTCGCGGCCAACTTTTAAAAAAAAAAAAAAAAAAAATCGAGAATATACCCATTTAATTGTGTACTGACCTTCTCTCTGCCAAGCGAACGGAAAAAAACAAATGCTTCGATTATTATTTGAAAATGCCTTAAAGATTATATCACTATATATTATAACTCATATGCCTGTAAATAACTATAGAAAAGAGTTTATAAATCTGTGAAAACAATGCAACAATTTATACATAAAATAATAGTGATGTTATTAAAAGTTATGACCCTTGAAATAACTTTTCTTATGTTAAGTCCCCTTGATAGAAATGATAAATATTAACTGCCCGGCCCGGCTTCGCCCAGGCTCTGGCGGGGATCTATCTATCTATCTATCTATCTATCTATCTATCTATCTATCTATCTATCTATCTATCTATCTATCTATCTATCTATCTATCTATCTATGTATGCATCTATCTATCTATCTATCTAACTATCTATCTATCTATCTATCTATCTATCTATCTATCTATCTATCTATCTATCTATCTATTTATCTATCTATCTATCTATCTATCTATCTATCTATCTATCTATCTATCTATCTATCTATCTATCTATCTATCTATCTATCTATCTATTTATTTATCTATCTATGTGGAGCATCTCATTTAATTCATCGTAAAGCGAATGGAAAAAAAAATGCTTCGATTCCTTCAAAAGTTCCACTCCGAAAAAAGTACAGAAATAAAATTCTAACGTATCTAAAATAAATCCATTACTTGTAATGAACACTGGTTTTAAAAACATAAAAAGATGTGTTAGAAAATTTTCACTATTTAAATAGATGCATTACTTTTATGATATTATGAAAATGCCTTAAAGATTGTATCATTATTTATTATAACTCATATGCCTGTAAATAACTATAGACAAAGAGTTTATAAATCTTTGGGGGGAAAAAACCCCCGCATTTTAACAGTATTTTAACAGGCGTGCTGCGTGTAAGGTATGCATAAAGTATGAACAACACACACAAAATTAACTTAAGAATGTCCTTCCAGACACCATGTGCTCTCTTTCACTAAAATAGAAAATTAGATTTTTAACTAACTATTGCATTTCATCTGAATCTGATAAAGGGCACACACACACAAACAAATATTGTCTACATATATAGTAGAGGATATTGAAATATGGTACATGGCCAAAAGAAAAAGGGCAACCTGAAACTACTAAACGTAAATGCTGGGTACTTCAAAGGATAGGCTAAAAGAGTTTATAAATGCAACAATCTATACATAAAATAATAGTGATGTTATTAAAAGTTATGACCCTTGAAATAACTTTTCTTATGTTAAGTCCCCTTGATAGAAATGATAAATATTAGCTGCCCGGCCCGGCTTCGCCCAGGCTCTGGCGGGGATCTATCTATCTATCTATGTATCCATCTATCTATGTATCTAATTTGACAGTTACCTTTGTTTAGCCGGCCTCCCTGGGGTAGGCGTTATCGACTTTCTCTGTAATCCGGAATATCCACGTGAGGAACACAACTGCGCGAGATTCGGCAGCGGATCGCGTCACGTTGGTTACTTAGGGGTATGTGAGCCGGTCGCTCAGATAGCAATGGCAAACTACTGAGCGTATTCTTGCCAAGAACATCAACAGCTGAAAAATGCTGGTGTTTACTGCAACGTCCTGTAAGGCATATGCAACTTAAAACAAAAACCAAAAAAAAAAAAAAAGTTAATCTAGCGGGTATCATTCTAGGACGCTACGCTGACAAAGGAAGGACCAAGTTTCGATTCCTGCACTCAACGTTTGCTACGGGAAAGAAATATTGGTCACCTATTCCCCCGTGGACACAAGTCTAAAGAATGTGATGGTCCTGGCACTTCCAGCTAAGAGACTCTTTTTGTGGTATTTCCATTTGTTAATGTGGAGACATCTCACGTTATTATAGTAAAAGTAAAAGGCACAGGGTCTTTTCTAGGCCTTTACATGTGCTGGGTAAATGGTGCTAGTTTCATATATTTATAGAACAACTGGCAGTCCAGGAGTGGTGTAGTATATATCACACTGGGCGCCTTTACTTCCCAGACTATTTCCGTGTTTCCATTTTAGGCTGGGAGACCTGTGGGGTCTAGTCAATGGAACAAAATAGGCACCCTCGATGGGGATTCGAACCCATGATAGCCAGGCCATCAGGCCAGCCTGCCAGTCACCGTGCTGTCTCATCTCCCACAATGCTATAGTATCTCTCCCTAATATTTTGTGAAACAGTTTCAATAACGGTCTTTTCTGATTGTTATTATTTTTCTTTGGTGACTAATTACAATTGCTGTATTATACAGAATTACATTTTCATTTATTGAATTCATGTCCATGTTTTCATTTGTTGCCAACTCTATGTGGAGTTTTGAGAACATGCAGCACTGTTAGTAATCACGCCTACTTTGCTTCATAAAGAACACACTTGTTGAAAGGCAGGAGCTCCCCGTTTCCTGTGCTGTGTATGTCATCTTCCGGCGTAGCCTTGCAGACCTAATTTGTCACAGGCAGCTTTGAATGACTGTAGTTTCTTTCTGAATCGTCTTGCCGTATTGCTATGTCGTTAGGGAATGAGATGAATGATAATATGCTCACCTACAGTAACATTTAAGTTTACATTTCGTTACAATACTTACAAACAGCATGGCCAGGAAAATGAAAACGTTAATTGTGTTCATGGTTTGAGCTCACGGAAGACACACACTGATATGTCAATGTGAAAACGACTATGTTTATATAATGGTTACAGTCTTTTCTAGCCAAAATCGTCTGTCACGTGAATCACGATACGTTGCTACAGCTGTTCCACATTATGATAAGTGTTTCAATGTTGTTTTATGCTTCCTGTCTCATATACAAAGGGAAAGATTTAAGTTGAATGCATACACAACTAATTACACCATTACTAGCGCTTGTGTTGCAGAGAGTTGAAAGGCATACATACTTTCGGCAATATACAACAACAGCGTAATTGTGTATTTGTATGTTAATGATTGTGATTTGGTTATTCTTGACAACACAGTATCATTCTCATGAAGATGTATGTCCTGTTTAATATATGAAATATATTCATATGTATTCATTTACGCACGTAAACAGCAGCAGCTGCGTGAGGAACTCAAAGAGCGAACGAATAACTGTTGTAGATGAGTGTTGTCATCGGATCTATTCTCTCTCTATAGCGACGTAACACTGATAGAGAGATCAAAGAGAAGACAAGAATGCCAATCATCAGTGTTTGATAAATTGTGATCTTGGTGTTACGAGATAGCCCTAGTGTTTTGTCTAACCCCTAAGGGTCTAGAGTATTCGACGAGGGACCGTCGAAAAATTGGGGGTGTGATGTGTAATCGTCTGTCGCGATACATGATGATGATAATGTTACCAGTACCAGCATCCCTTGCAGTGCCCTGGGGTACGATGGGAAGCCGCTCTGGAAGCGAGGATAAATAGAGGCGCGTGTCAGTTTCCTGGTCTCTCCAAACCAGACAACCGTGGCCGAAGGAGCGATTATGTAGATCGCTGTAGTATAGAATAGGGAGGCTTTAACCAGCCCTCCCCAGTCACTGGACCAGAGCAGGGAGTCACAAATGCCTCTAGATTTAACCATGACTGGCTTGTGTGGCCCACACACGAGGACCGAGGAAATCCATCAAAATGACTGGCAATTTGTAAGCCCACTCTTGGTAGTGACCCCTGGCCATGGTTGTGGTTGTAGAGCAAACTTGAGCACCGGCTCTGGTTAATGTCGTAGGCCACTCACATCCCCTTCGTATACCTGTTTATGCGTGTTTATGCCACTATATCTCTGCTGTTAGGGTTATAGTTTTGTTACTCGTTATGTTATGGTTTTTCGCTGTATCTGGTCCCAGTCGACTTATGTGATGCGGGTGTCTTGTGTGGGTATTGAGGGTGCCCTTCGACTCAACTGAACATGATTGAGGTCTCACTGTCATTTAGAGACCGCCCCTGTAGTCAGTGCTAGGCAGCAGTTATCTCTAACTGTGGGATTTCAGATTCCCATTTCTGTATGTACCAACTGTCCATGAGTCCTGAGATGATTACAATAGAGAGTCCATACCTGCTGTTACCATTGTTGTTTACGTTAAGGCTCTGTTGTTGCCATGTCCTTGTTGGGTTGTGGAGATAGGTACCTAGTCATGTGCATAGCGATGTTAGGCAGCAGTGATTACTGTGGGAACATAGGTTCCCATTTCTGTATATGTCAGTTATGTGACATGCCAGGATGCCTGTTTGTCACTAAACCATGCAGTTCTGTCAATAAAAACCTAATTTTGTTGTTCTTAATTTGTTTTGTTTAGTCTGTAGTTTGTTGTGTAAACTCATTGATCCTGTTACAGTCCAGCAGTGTAATCTTCTGTCTGGGGTGTACAACAGTACATCCCCCGCCCTAAGAACTCCTGGAATCTTCTGTCTAAATTCTACCCCTTTTCTTGTTAACAGAGGAGGATATACACAGTGCTCTTTCTCTATTTCTCCTTATTGTCCTTTTCTTCTCTGGCCCATTAAAAGTCAGTGTTGCGCTTCTTTGTCTTTGAGCACTTAAGTATAGGAAATTACATCTTCCTGTCCTTGATATTCCACCTCCTATGACAAATCACACCCCCAATTTTTCGACGGTCCCCGTCGAATACTCTAGACCCTTAGGGTTTAGCCAAAACACTAGGGCTATTTAAATAAACAATCAGTCAAGGGGGTTTCATCACGGGACTTAAACCTCTCAGCGTAAAATTGTTACCAGTTATATTTTCTGAACCTGCCTTAAAAACATACATCAGTGACAATTTAAAAAGATCAGTCCCTGACAAAAGATAATACCATATCTTATGAGTGGCCATGAGGAATATGCAGTCTGCATACAAAATAAACTAGCAACCCTGACATCAACATCAACACTTAGCTCCATGGATGCAATACGTAGGGGCACCAAAAAAAATTTCACACAGGCATCCCCTTAAATTTACAATCCCTACTTGTAACCCAAAAACAACAATGACCGGAATAACATGCATGCTATCCACTAGATCACCTGCAAACCAAGATGCAGACATCCCTGCCACTGAAAAAAAAAATATAATTCCCATGACTATGCAGGCAAACCCAGTTTTTGTTTTCCCGGTCTGATTCTGGTAGCCCCGCTTCAGCCAGCCGCATCCACCAGTTCCATGGGATGAGTCGGTAATTTCTCAGTTGTCACCATGGTACCCAAATGAAGCGGGGTAGGAAAATACCTGTACATGGGGAAAAAAACAAAGCAAAACAAACATGCTGGAAGACATGGCGTCTTAGACTCACTTTCTGTGCGTGGGGATTCCTAATTCGAATTAATATTGCATGACACAAAATAATTAACTAGTAATTAATTATGTGTCCATAAAGTGTGTCGCAGAAATATATAACGAATGTTTCTGTCTGATGATGCTCACTGGATATCGTTTCCTCCCACTATTATGTGTGTCTTTTGAATTGTCTTATGCACAGGGGAAATATAGGAAATCAGTTCATTCACTGCTCGATGATTCTCGCTGGATGCTATTTCTTCTCACTGTCTATTATGTGTCGCTTTTAAATTTTCTATGCACGGGGGAAATATAGGAAATCACTGTTCACTCGACCCGCAACACTCAATATGTCCACCCATGACATCATGAACATGGACGAACACGCTAGTATTAACTCCTCTGCTTCCGCCTATAAGGAAAGGATTTTCTTATCACCACAGGTAACATTGTCTTCTGTCACTTCAAACGGACATGGTGAACTGATGCACAATAAGGGAAACATCCCCCTCGATGATCTCAGGTGATGGTGCCACCACTGGGGATTGAATATGGATGTCCAGCGCTCTGCTGCTGGTGGGACACACTGGCGGGCTGGATTTCTGGTGTCCCCTCTTCCAGACAAACAAGGGAAAGGTACTTCTATGGATGGCCCCAGATGTTGGCACTGCTGAAATCAGTCGCATGAACAGTCCACAACTGTTCTCCCGAAAGAATCAACAGCATTTATCTCTTAGGCAAGCACAGCCCCAGCCTCTATTGAATGTGGGAGCATTCTGCTCTCATGGAGTCGTCAACCACCTCTGTAGCTTTCTGAGTAAAGCTTGATGGTTTCAGTAGGAATATATATGCATATTCCAAAAGACTTTATAGCTAAAGTTTGGTGACCTTCATTGGAGTGTTTGCACTCTTAATTTATACCAGCGGACTCAGACTGAGCGCCGGCTGGGTGGGAAACTTCGGTTCCCTAGACAATGAATAAGGTCTCCTTTAATTTCGACGACTTGAGATGTGGTGTAGGTCTGGAGGCTCTTCTCTCAATGCTGTGCTTCTTGGAGACAAGCTCGCCACTTGTCATAAGAGGAAAATATCAAGGACAGGAAGATTTAATTTCCTATACTTAAGTGCTCAAAGACAAAGAAGCGCAACACTGACTTTTAATGGGCCAGAGAAGAAAAGGACAATAAGGAGAAATAGAGAAAGAGCACTGTGTATATCCTCCTCTGTTAACAAGAAAAGGGGTAGAATTTAGACAGAAGATTCCAGGAGTTCTTAGGGCGGGGGATGTACTGTTGTACACCGCAGACAGAAGATTACACTGCTGAACTGTAACAGGATCAATGAGTTTACACAACAAACTACAGACTAAACAAAACAAATTAAGAACAACAAAATTAGGTTTTTATTGACAGAACTGCATGGTTTAGTGACAAACAGGCATCCTGGCATGTCACATAACTGACATATACAGAAATGGGAACCTATGTTCCCACAGTAATCACTGCTGCCTAACATCGCTATGCACATGACTAGGTACCTATCTCCACAAACCAACAAGGACATGGCAACAACAGAGCCTTAACGTAAACAACAACTGGTAACAGCAGGTATGGACTCTCTATTGTAATCATCTCAGGACTCATGGACAGTTGGTACATACAGAAATGGGAATCTGAAATCCCGCGGTTAGAGATAACTGCTGCCTAGCACCGACTACAGGGGCGGTCTCTAAATGACAGTGAGACCTCAATCATGTTCAGTTGAGTCGAAGGGCACCCTCAATACCCACACAAGACACCCGTATCACATAAGTCGACTGGGACCAGATACAGCGAAAAACCATAACATAACGAGTAACAAAACTATAACCCTAACAGCAGAGATATAGTGGCATAAACACGCATAACAGGTATACGAAGGGTATACGAAAGGGGATGTGAGTGGCCTACGACATTAACCAGAGCCGGGGCTCAAGTTTGCTCTACAACCACAACCATGGCCTGGGTTCACTACCTGCAATGCATGACGAGGTACAACAACTAATTAATAATCATCAAAGCATCATTATTTGCATCAACACATGGACTTCACAGGACAACAACTACAGCAACGGTGTATGCAAACAGTGTCCTTGTGGCACAAACATAGACATGGACTGTGTAAGTTCACACCAACCACATGATACTTCAACTGGACAACAATGACATGGATAGGTTATAGGATATACTCCACATAAAATATAAACAGAGCACACACGCTCTACAGCATCCTTCGGAGTGATTGGGCCCACAATTAATGCAACAGCCACCACCATATCATGGGACAATCTTAATGTGAGGGCGGATCATCCCTCGTCACAATGCTCGCAGCCTTTCCTGGCTTCTCATCTAACTCAATATTTACTTCTTGAACACTCTCAGTTCAGGGGGGTCATTACCTACAGATCTCTGACACAACACAACTTCTCATCCCCAACACCACAGGCTGAGAATACCACTCATAAATGCCAATGTTACACAGCAACACTCATCAACTAGTCAAAATCAACACCGAACACAACTCAGCTACACCGGTGTACCACGACTCTAACAGGACAACACCATTTGAACATGTACATACAGGACATAAATACAGTCCAATGCACCAACAGCAATCAAGCAGACATAGGATATGCAATTCAACATGACATCACCAACTAGATGTGTCATTGTACTGATGACAACTAGACAACATCACTATACCAGAAGTACAGTTCTACACATAACACCAGCAACAATCAGGACACAGGCTATAACATAAGTCACCGCCAACAACTCAGACATATAACACCACATAAAACCATCACAATCACCACCCCAGTCATTTTAGCCGACATCACTACATGGTCACCCTCACCATGACAAAGCTCACTCAATAATACCCCAGATTCATTATGGGTGCCTTATTCAGCACCTCTTGCTGGTCATCAGACTATTCTTACTAAGTTCACATGTGTCCAACCTGAGCAACACAGATCATTATCCCCATGAACACTATTATAATCATAAACCACCCTATCATGTGTAGTGTTCAACCTGGCACCTTCATCACTACACCCAGTCATGAATAATTATTACCATAGCTCCATTTATCTAGAAGAACATAACATACATTGTCATCAAGCACCATATATCTATTACTTTCACCGTGCCACTCTACACCTTCGTACGCCAGCAATCACTATAGGTTTGGCGTTCTTGAGTCATGATAAGTCATCTGACTTCAAACAATATAACATAATGGAGGCGTCTCTCATCCCCTGGCACCCTTTACTTTCCATTACATGTGAGATATCTCAATACCTCAATACATTATAATATAAAGACACCGGTCCTTCCCCTTTGTTGTGGGAAGTTAAATCATAAACACATCTGTACCATGTTTCCAGCTCAACTTCATGTTCCTCATTATAGACCAGACTGGTATAACCACCCAATGATGTACTTTGCCTCCCTCTTGCTGACTGTACAGTCCACCTGGAACAGCCCTGGTTACCCCAGGCCATTCAATCTACTGTTATCTTCAACCTCACCATGCTACTATAATAATGGCATTATATTATATATATCCTGCACACCTAATCTGGCCACCTTCATACAGGAATACCACCCAAATAGAATTAATCATAACCTAATATTTTATTCAACAATGCTCCATATTTTCCTCTTACTGTTGTAAACAGCCCCGACCATTATTTCATTATTTCTCTTTTATGCTAGTGCTTCATATTTTCCTCTTGTCAGATCACAGACTTTATAGAAAAATACATCCTCCTCTACTCTGGACTATGATACTACATATTTTTAATACTGTATTGAATCGTGGCTATATCAAATTCTATAGAACTACCAAACACAGTACAGTATCGATATTTGATTACTTCCAATCCGTACTGCACTGTCTGCTACCTTAAATCTAAAAACCTACAAATATACACACCATCGTATGAGAACAACCTTTCTCCTGCATCGTCACTGAATACCCCTGGTACTAGTTTTCTTAATACACCCCTGCCAGTCTGCAGAGTAGCACTTTTACAATCATTAATTGAAGCAAACTCATGTTGTTGTCATTCTGCTGGTCATCGCCATTTTACATGAAGATAACTCTACTAATTTTAGTCACTCAGGAACAGAAGAGTTCCTCAATCTAGGTAAAACTATAAACCGAACTACACCGAATTGTACCTCAAACCTGTGGATGTTAAGTTTGGAGCTTCCAGTTGGGAACTAGCAAAGGCACCACTATCCTATCTTTAATTAAGCTATCTAAATAAATTTAACTCACCAAGAGTGGGCTTACAAATTGCCAGTCATTTTGATGGATTTCCTCGGTCCTCGTGTGTGGGCCACACAAGCCAGTCATGGTTAAATCTAGAGGCATTTGTGACTCCCTGCTCTGGTCCAGTGACTGGGGAGGGCCGGTTAAAGCCTCCCTATTCTATACAACAGCGATCTACATAATCGCTCCTTCGGCCACGGTTGTCTGGTTTGGAGAGACCGGGAAACTGACACGCGCCTCTATTTATCCTCGCTTCCAGAGCGGCTTCCCATCGTACCCCAGGGCACTGCAAGGGATGCTGGTATTGGTAACATCATCACCATCATGTATCGCGCCAGACTATTACATATATATATATATATATATATATATATATATATATATATATATATATATATATATATATATATATATATATATATATATATATATATGCTGAAGACATAAGACATACAGATGGCAGTAAACAGGGATGGCCGAGTGGTGCAGGCAGGGGTCCGTTATAAACTCAGACAAGGCATCGGTTGTGTGGTACTCCCTGGTTAACCGGATCGTCAAGGCAGACGTCTCATGCAAACTATTGAATGGACGTCCTTTTAGTAAAGAGAGTAAATTGAAGTATTAAGGGACTTAATGCCTCGAGGGCGATGGCAGCAACCGAGTTTGAGCAGAGGATGGTTTACAGGCTCTTTCAGCTGTCAATAATTTATGTCAATGAGTATGGTTTGGGATTGCTGGCATATCAAAGCGCCACCTTGAATGGCTGGAACGCATACAAAATGTGGGTGATCCTGCGGTGCACAAAAGACACACCAATTATATACATGAGGCACGTCCTGGCGTTACTAAAAATGACCGACAGGCATAGGGTAATTCAAGCCACATGGTACCTGAAAGTTGCTGCAGATAGGGATCACCCCAGGCATGCAACCATGGATATAGTCAAGGGTCATACACTAAGACGAGGCAGGTCCTGGACGACACAGGCAGAACTATCTATACGCCAGGTGTATGATTTAGAGACCATCAATCGTGAAAAGGAGTGGGTAAAAGTACCGGAAGACATGACGGACTGGCAAAATGTAATAGTAACACTGGGTCGCGAATGCCGAGAATGGCCAGCGGCCGGAAAAAGTTTGAGGTGCAAAAACTAATCCAGAATACCACACATCGAGGTGACATAGTGATTTACACCGGTGGGTCAGTGGTGAGAAACAGGCTTTATAGTGAAGGCTAATGAACGATTCAAGAAAAAGGAGAGTCTAGCAAATGAGAATACGACCTCCAGCAGGAGAATGGAGATAGAAGCCGTGAAAGCGACATTCCGTTCGTTGGAGGAGACCACTGCAACAAACAGTGTATTCATTACGGACTCAAGTTGTATGCTTAGTAAGGCGGAGAAAGTAATGTTTCGTATTGAATGGCTATCCTTTCTTCAGAGGTCACAGATCGTGAGAATTGTATGGATATTTTGCCATGGCCATGTGTGAATGTGGGGGAATGAACAGGCTGATAGGCTCACAGGGAATGCACCTCTTGGTGGTAGATTACCTATGGACAAGGCCGTGAATCTGTGGGACTAGGTTAAAAAGGCAGGGGAACAGGAAACCCGTATGTGGCAAGGATGAGATTACGAGGGATCGGCAGGGTCTCTGGAAGAATCTCAAAACTGAGAGGGAAGACCAGGAGAACTGTCAATCAGATAGCGGTGGAAACGATTATGAGTACGACTCTTTGCTGGCTGTTGAACGAGGGGTCGGAGCACGTATGGGAATGTCCTAAGTGCAGTGATGTCGGTTCTTAACTCAACAACTCAACTTATACTCTATATTCCAAGCATTATGTTGTGTTATGCATTCATCTATACGTCTGCATTGATATATATTATCCTATCCTGTTTCATAACTATTGTCCCCAATCGACCTATACATTTTCCCCCCCCCCCGCCCCCCACCATTATGCCCTTCCAATACTCTTTTTTGTGTTTATTCATGTCTCAGGACGTAACTAAACCACGAGTCTTCGTTATTTGATTACTTTAACAAATGTTACTTGTTTGTTAAATTTTCAAGAACGGATTCATTTGCACGTTTTTCAGTTCAGTTAGTTCGTGTCATTTTTCAATATCTCCGCATTTCGAATACCAGTTCATATTTGTGGCCACGTTAATACATCGTCCATTTTACGAACAATGTGAGCAGACTGTCCAAGGTTATACGAAGAATTCCTTAAGGTAGGTACTAAGATAATACAACTAAGCTTACCAAAGTGAAACGAATAGCCTTTAGAGATCTGCGGAGAGTCATGAACGCCCACGATAGCCGGCAGGGAACTTGATGATGATGATCCTCTCCGAGGTAGCGATTTTAATTGTAACACACAGTTAGCACGTGGGAAATTCACACTAAAATAAAATTACTTGCATAACCGATATCTGCTAGAACCAATGCTAACACACATACTGTATTTGGTGAACAAATTCATCATCGTCATCATCATCATCGTCATCATCATCATCATCATCATCATAATCATCATCATCAAGTGCCATGGCGGCTGACGTAGGTGTTCAAGACTTTACACAGATCTCGGTCTTTGGTTTTCTGCTGATGATATTCCTATATGCCACCGTCTCAATCCATCCAGCATCATTTCACTTGGTCTGCCTCTCCCTCTCTTCCCCTCGATCTTTCCAGGTGTCACGATGTTTTCTAATGCCGCTCTTTTCATCACATGACCAAAGAAAGCTGTTCGTCTCTTTCTTATTGTTGTATATAATGTTCTAGTTTCACTGGCCTCTTTCAGGCGTTCGTTGTTAGTTACTTTTTCATAACATTCGTCTCGGGAACTACATGTCTGGTGCTTCTAATTTCTTTCTAATGTGTTAATTTACATTCCAAGAGTCACTGCCATACAGCAGTATTGGTACTATAAAGCACTTTAGCACTCTCTTGAGGGATGTATGCTTGGCTGGGTGGTTGGAGCTGTGTGGATGGAGGAGGATATGTGGGTGGGTGATTGTTGGAGGGTAATGGGACGGGTGGAAGATATGTGAGTGGGTGGGGAGATGTGTGTAGGTGGGTGAGGGATGTGTGAGCTGGAGAATGTATGTGTAGGCTACTTGGGGTGTGGGTGGATGAGATGTGTGGTTGGTGGGAGGTGTGTGTGGGTGGTGAGATGTGTAGGTGTGGGGATGTGGTGGATGGGTGGGGGATGTATGTGTGCCTGGGGGGTGTGTGTGTGTGTGTGGTTTGGGGGATGTGGGGTGAATGGGGGATATATGGGTGGGCAGTGGATGTGTCTCATAACATGGTGATATGCATTGTTTTTGTTTACAAAATGCATTTGACAATGTGTTTTCCTATGCACTATGATGATGAACGAAAGATGAGTGATTGGAAGGGCCGAATGTAAGTGCCCAATTTGTTACCTTTTGAAAATAAAGTCCGTTCGTTCGTTCGTTCGTTCTCTTTCTTACATTCAATGATAGTGACTTGCTGCATAGGATATTCTTCATTTTCCTAAATGCAGCTTTGCTTGCCCTATTACCCTCTTAATCTCTGTTGTGCATCTTCCATCTGATGTTATAAATGCCCCTAGATGTTTAAAACTATGCAATTGGTTAATAATTTTACCTTCTATTTCTATGTCACATTTTGGTGTCACCGTTTCCATTTACATCACCATTGTTACTGTTTTCTTGATATTCAATAAGAGTCCTTTCTTTGCACTCTCTGTTACTACAATATCCAACAACTGTTGTAGATCTGCTGCATTATCCGCAAGCAATACTTTGTCATCTGCATTGAAAATGTTGTTTATCTTATAACCTCCGAATAGTATTCCTAGCTTCTCTTTGATCTATCTCATTATTACTTCGTTATAGATAGAGAAGAACACATTACCTTAGTGAAAGTAATCAATACTTTCACTGATTTACGGGTAGTGGGCATATGGTGCTGACTGGCACCTTGCCTTCTTGACAGACGATAGTGTGTAAACTGGAGTTATACCTCTCCATAACACAAAGCCTGGGCTGAATTGTAGAGACCATGTGTTGCCCATATAGCATGATCCCTCTCTTGGCCTGTCTAGTGTATTCCAGAGGAAAGGTAACACCAATATACCTGGAACAAGACAAGCTGCAGAAGATGCTGGATCAGCAAAGTAATACTCTGACTATCCGCCTATGGTGCTAGACTCGTGTTTTATAGATCACTTTGCACTAGGTAGGCGATGTGTCCAGTATCACGTGGACAATATCCATTGTCCCGGTACCTATTCTAGGCTGGGTTAGCCTGGCAGCAAAGGTAAATGTGAAGAATAAGACCGATGCCGAATGAACCCATTGCCAGAAGTATGGATATTTTGCCCTGGCCTTGCGGGAGTGCGGGGGAATGAACAGACTGATAGGCTGACAAGGAATGCACCTCTTGGTGGTAGATTGCCTATGGGTAAGGGGGGGGGGGATGGGGTGGGTGGTCGTGCGCCTGTGGGACTAGGTGGAGAAGGCGGGGGAGAAGACTGAGAACCCCCGGGAAGGTTAACCCGGTCAACAAATGCCCGCAGAAGTCAGATGTGTCGGCCTAACGGCGCAAGAACGCAGCTCTGCTGTAAACAGGCACAACGCAATCAAGTCCGAAAAAAAACTCCGGATGAATGCAGCAGAAGAAGAAGAAGAAGAAGAAGAAGAAGAAGAAGAAGAAGAAGAAGAAGAAGAAGAAGAAGAAGAAGAAGAAGAAGAAGAAGAAGAAGAAGAAGAAGACTGAGAACCCGTATGTGGAAAGAATGAGATTGCGGGGGATCGGCAGGGGCTCTGGAAGAATTTCAAAACTGAGAGGGAAGACCAGGAGAACTTTAAATCAGATAACGGTGGGAACGATTAGTAGTATGACTCTTGGCTGGCTGTTGAACGAGGGGACGGAGCACGCATGGGAATGTCCTGAGTGCAGTGATGTCAGTTCTTAACTCAACTCAACTCATGGAATCCATTAGAAAACGACATGAAATTCGTGAGACTTACATACGAAGAAGAGATGAAATAGAGAGACTAGACTTTTGTGGGAAAATACTAGACAAGATAGGTACAGGACAACCGAAAGACGTTTGTGTGCAGCTTAAACCGCTGGGCAACACACAATATTATCTTTTCTGTGCAGGATCTGTCATTGAAGCATGCGACCTCAAAGAACTCTCACCAAGCAATGCTATTGTTTGCTATCTTCTGCACTTCTCTCCATGTCCTTCCCATATAATTCATCTTGTGTCAACACACGAATAGATCTGTGAGTAGTATATAGGTACATTATCACCTTGTTTTGTGGAGGTGGAGGTGGCGCACATTCCTTATATAAATCAACCATTTATCGATTTTGTGGCGCAAATTGCAATCTATTTTTAGCTCTTATCGATTTTCCTCCTCAAAGGGCGATAACTCCTGGTATGATTATTTTAAGTGGGCGGGGTCAAGTGACTCATCAGAGTGGGTATGGTCAAGAGGTGGTCAAGTAGTGGTCAATGGGTGGTCAAAGGGTGGTCAAGTGACCCCTAAATTGTAGAGGAAGGTATGTGTAGTGACATGGTGGTGATTAAAGTGTCAATGATGTGGTCAAGCGGTTGTCAAGTGTGGTCAAGTGGTGGTCAAGTAGTGGTCAAGTGACCCCTTAAATTGTCAGGGAAAGTGAGTGTAGTAAGTTGGTGATGATCGTGAGGTGGTCAAGTAGTGGTCAAGGGGTGGTCAAAGGGTGGTCAAGTGGTCAAGGGGTGGTCAAGTGACCCCTTAAATTGTAGAGGAAGGTATGTGTAGTGATGTGGTGATGATCAAGAGGTGGTCAAGTAGTGGTCAAGTGGTGGTCAAGCTGTGGTCAAGTGGTCAAGTGACCCCTTAAATTGTCAGGGAAAGTTGGTGTAGTAAGTTGGTGATCATCGTGAGGTGGTCAAGTAGTGGTCAAGGGTGGTCAAGTGGTCAAGGGTGGTCAAGTGGTCAAGGGGTGGTCAAGTGACCCCTTAAATTGTAGAGGAAGGTATGTGTAGTGACATGGCTGTGATTAAAGTGTCAATGATGTGGTCAAACGATGGTCAAGTGGTGGTCAAGCAGTGGTCAAGTGGTCAAGTGACCCCTTGAATTGTCAGGGAAAGTGAGTGTAGTAAGTTGGTGATGATCGTGAGGTGATCAAGTAATGGTCAAGGGGTGGTCAAGAGGTGGTCAAGTGACCCCTTAAATTGTATGGGAGTGTACAGTTAGTGATGTGGTGGTGGTTAAAGTGAGTGATGACGTGGTCAAGAGGTGGTCAAGGGGTGGTCAAGTGGTCAAGTAACCCTTAAATTGTAAGGGAGGGTACGTGTAGTGACCTGGTGGTGGTTAAAACTATCGCTAACATGGTCAAGAGGTGGTCAAGTAGTGGTCAAGTGGTCGAGTGACCACTTAAATTATCGGGGAAAGTATGTGTAGTGAAACGGTAGTGGATAAAGTGGTAGATGACGTGTTCAAATACTGGTCAAGCAACGGTCAACTGGGGGTCAAGTGGTCAAGTGACCCCTTAAATTGTAGGGGATTGTGCGTGTAGTGACAGAGTGGTCAAGAGGTCGTCAAGTGGTGGTCAAATGACCCCATTAAATTGTAGGAGATGGTGCGTGTAGTGACGTGGTGGTGGTGGTTAAAGTGAGCTATGACGTAAGAGCTTCCCAAGTTACCCCTCGATGTGTAGGTACTCTAGTATACAACATAAAAAGACACAATAAAGAAAACAAACAAGAAAGGTAACATTTTCACACGACTTTTATTGGTAGACAACATCTATTAGGTTACAACATCTAAATCTTCCGTCGTTTACGTCCCAAAGCGATCAGTGGTCCTTGTTTATGGTTTCTAAACAACATCATAGAGGGAATTCCACCAGCTTGTAAATATAAAACGTGATACTGGGTATTGATTCAACACAGAATTTTGTATCTGGTCTAACTATACCAGCTGAATTTAACAAATCTACAGCATTCACTTTTGCCACAAACGCCTCGAAATCAGACCTATTGGATACTAAAAAGGGTGTAGGGAACAAGGACGAATTATTCGGGCATGCATGGTAGAACCGTAGGGCTTGTGTCTCTCGATGCCTCAATATTGTATGCAGGCTGACGACAATTTTAAAATGAGAGGTCTGGGCGTTGAAGATCGGGAATAATCGGGAACCCCAGTCAACGGTGGCATGAGTATCCGGTCGGTTAAAAAAAGTCCATTCAGACAAATAACGACCACACCGTCTGTGTGATCTAAGCGTGTACCCAATTTTCAATATAAATGTTTTTAATATCCATGGGTAAAACCCACAGCGTAAGACATTCACTAGCTGATGATGATGATGAGGCTGATGCTGATGCTGGTTGTGCGTCACTCGGTAAGGCACTAGATGTTGACTGTTGTTGAGTCGATTTCATGTGTGATGATAATTCCTCATTTGCGTTCAGTAAGGTAATAGATGATGCTGTTAGAGTGTCTGTAACTATCGACAAGGGACTAGCTACTGACTCGTTATTGTTAACCGGCGAAAAGCTAACTGGCGGTATCTGAGTGTTTGTACAATATGACACTCCATCATTCGATACTTGTTGGTTAGTTGACTTCCGGCGTTTACCAGTAGGTTGTTCGTCTGTGGTCGGTTCTCTTCTTCTCTTGCGACTTGCATCTTGGTCATTGTTATTTGTTGTTTCATGTTCACTCTTCACGTGTCGCCTTAAGGTATCTTTCTGGGCATAAATACGATCACAATAACCACAGTTAAAAACACCCCCACAATGAGAAGTCGCAACATGTCGACGTAGGTCAGCAGGGCGTATGAAGGTTTTATTACAGAGAGTACATGCGTGCTTCTGTGTAGTTGCCATTCTCCGATGAAATGACCGAACTTGAGAGCCGTTTCATTGAGGTTGTCCAGACATACATAGAACCACCTTGTAAGACGAAGAAATTACTCGAATATCTTATCCATAGACATGAGCCGTTGTGTTGACTCTGTTGTAGGCAATAATATTTCAACAGAGGAAGCATACACTGTCTTTGTGAATATAGCAGATGAAATATTTTCAGATGAAGGCATCAATTCCGGTCGGGTAATAATATTAATGTCTTTGGTTATACATTTGAATAATAAGCTAGTCGACTCCTTGTACAATAGTGCTGTGTATGTCGAACAAATCGAAAGAGTATTCGCACCTTCAACTAGCACATATATATTTCAGAAGACACGATTGTTAACTTCCGATGAATTAGAAAACATGTTGAAATTATTTTAAACAAACTTCAAAACACACCCTTCCTCGTTTATTGTGAGCACTCAAATGACTTACGCATTCGTTTCCTCACCAATTTGTCTGTGCTGTGCGTGAGTGGGAGTTGTATATACGAAAATAGTAGTTGAGGGTGCTAGTTTTCTAACACAAAATCTGATTGGTGGGTTTGTATTCAACCAATGGGTGAGTGAGTTACAAAAGAGTTTGGGTGTTGTTTGTTCCACACAAGTGGCGTAGAAATTCTGTACTATGCCAGTATAACGTGTCCTATGTATTACTGTAAGTTGTGGTATCTTGTGTACTATGTAGTTCAAAACTAGTTTGTGTTGTAAGCTGTGTAATGTGTTGTTGAAATACTATATGTCTTTTGTAGGTGTAAGAGATGATAACGTCATAATCTCCACTCTATCATGCTCGCTAAGTTATTGATAGTGTCTTCAGTGCCGCGAAAAAGGCTCATTGTGAGATAGCGATAACTCCCTTCTCCAGACTGAGTCCATCAATGGTGCATGACCATTATGACCAAGCAACGACACGGCAATGACAAGGCAAAATGGCGTCGAATATAGCCTAACGTACACAACTTATGAGGTCATCGACTGTCCGTTCCATCAAGCTCGACAAATACGTGGTCACTAAGTCCTCAAATTACTCACTCAAATAAACATATAGGATAATAAGGCACCGGCCCAAACAATGAAAACTGACAAAAAGAATGGGAAAAAATGACATAATCGTTAAAATGTAACACACACAAAGACAGATACAACAGTGACTAAAAAAAATAATAAAAATGACACGACAAAATAACACACACACACACACACACACACACACACACACACACACACACACACACACACACACACACACACACACACACACACACACACACACACACACACACACAATAAAAACTGAAACAACCAATGAAAAATCGCTGACACGAACACTAGAAGCTGACACAAACACTAAATAAGGTTTTGTTAACCAAAATTTGAAAGTAGGAAAATGTGATACCCAAAGGTAAAACAAATAGCAAGAGAGGAATCGCTCGGCCCAACTTATAAAAATTAGGAAAATATGTCAACCAAATGGGAAAAAGTTAGACCAAATACAAGAATATCTAACTTAAACTAATGAAAAGTAGGGAAACTTTGTTAACCAAAGGAGGGGAAAAACCTAGGTCAAGTAGGAAAATCTGTTACCCAAATGTGAAAAATGTCGGGCAAATACAGAAATAGTTCGTCCACACGTACGCAAACTAGGAAAATTTGTTACTCGAACAGGATAAAATATTGCCCAAGTAGGGAAATTTGAGAACCAAATGTGAAAAAATATAATCCAAAGACAGGAATATCTCGTTCCAACTTATAAAAAGAAGGAAAATTCTCAACCAAATGAGAAAAAGTTAGACCAAGTATAGTAACAGCCCAACCAAACTTATGAAAAGTAGGAAACTTTGTTAGCCAAAGCGAAAAAAACCTAGGTCAAGTAGGAAAATCTGTTAGCCAAATGTGAAAAAATGTCAGCCAAATACAGAAATACCTCGTCCACACTTATTAAAATTAGGAAAATTTGTTAGCCAAATAGTAAAAATATTGCCCAAGTAGGAAAATTTGATAGCCAATTGTGAAAAATATCACCCAAAGAGACGAATATCTCGGCCATAATTATAAAAAGTAGGAGAACTATTTGCCAAATGGGAAAAAGTTAGGCCAAAGACAGAAATATCTCAACCAAACATATAAAAAATAGGAAAATTGATAACCAAACGGGAAATATATTGACCAACTAGGGAAATGTGTTACTCAAAGAGGAAAAATAATGACCAAGTAACGAAATACATCGATCAAACTTATGAAAACTAGGAAACTTTGTTAGCCAAATGGAAGAAACCTTGGTCAAGTAGGAAAATCTGTTAGCCAAATGTGAAAAATGTCGGCCAAATGCCGAAATAGTTCGGCCACACGTATGCAAACAAGGAAAGGTTGTTAGCCAGATAGGAAAAGTATTAACCAAGTAAGAAAATGTGATAGCCAAAGGTGAAAAAATAGCAGCCAAAGAGAGAAATATCTCATCCAAACTTATAAAAAGAAGTAAAATTCTCAACCAAATGAGAAAAAGTTAGACCAAATATAGTAACAGCTCAACCAAACTTATGAAAACTAGGAAACTTTGTTAGCCAACAAGAATAAAAACCTAGGTCAAGTAGGAAAATCTGTTAGCCAAATGTAAAAAATAGCGGCCAAATACAGAAATACCTCGTCCGCACTTATTAAAAGTAGGAAAAATTTGTTAGCCAAATAGTAAAAATATTGCCCAAGTAGGAAAATTTGATACCCAAATGTAAAAAAAAAAATATCACCCAAAGAGAGGAATATCTCGGCCAGACTTATAAAAAGTAGGAGAACTATTTGCCAAATGGGAAAAAGTTAGGCCAAATACAGAAATATCTCAACCAAACATATAAAAAATAGGAAAATTGATAACTAAATGGGAAATATATTGACCAACTAGGGAAATGTGTTACTCAAAGAGGAAAAATAATGACCAAGTAACGAAATACATCGCTCAAACGTATGAAAACTAGGAAACTTTGTTAGCCAAAGGGTAAAAAAAAAAACTTGTTCAAGTAGGAAAATCTGTTAGCCAAATGTGAAAAATGTCGGACAAATGCAGAAATAGTTCGGTCACACGTATGCAAACTAGGAAAAGTTGTTAGCCAGATAGGATAAGTATTGGCCAAGTAAGAAAATTTGATAGCCAAATGTGAAAAAATATCAGCCAAAGAGAGAAATAATCTCATCCAAACTTATAAAAAGAAGGAAAATTCTCAACCAAATGAGAAAAAGTTAGACCAAATATAGTAACATCTCAACAAAACTTATGAAACCTTGGCTAACAAAGTTTCCTAGTTTTCATAAGTTTGATCGATGTATTTCGTTACTTGGTCATTATTTTTCCTCTTTGAGTAACACATTTCCCTAGTTGGTCAATATATTTCCCGTTTGGTTATCAATTTTCCTATTTTTTATATGTTTGGTTGAGATATTTCTGTCTTTGGCCTAACTTTTTCCCATTTGGCAAATAGTTCTCCTACTTTTTATAATTATGGCCGAGATATTCGTCTCTTTGGGTGATATTTTTCACAATTGGCTATCAAATTTTCCTACTTGGGCAATATTTTTACTATTTGGCTAACAACTTTTCCTAGTTTGCATACGTGTGACCGAACTATTTCTGCATTTGTCCGACATTTTTCACATTTGGCTAACAGATTTTCCTACTTGAACAAGTTTATTTTTTTACCCTTTGGCTAACAAAGTTTCCTAGTTTTCATAAGTTTGAGCGATGTATTTCGTTACTTAGTCATTATTTTTCCTCTTTGAGTAACACATTTCCCTAGTTGGTCAATATATTTCCCATTTAGTTATCAATTTTCCAATTTTTTATATGTTTGGTTGAGATATTTCTGTATTTGGCCTAACTGTTTCTCATTTGGCAAATAGTTCTCCTACTTTTTATAAGTCTGGTCGAGATATTCCTCTCTTTGGGTGATTTTTTTTTTTTTACATTTGGCTGTCAAATTTTCCTACTTGGGCAATATTTTTACTATTTGGCTAACAAATTTTTCCTACTTTTAATAAGTGCGGACGAGGTATTTCTGTATTTGGCCGCTATTTTTTACATTTGGCTAACAGATTTTCCTACTTGACCTAGGTTTTTATTCTTGTTGGCTAACAAAGTTTCCTAGTTTTCATAAGTTTGGTTGAGCTGTTACTATATTTGGTCTAACTTTTTCTCATTTGGTTGAGATATTTCCTTCTTTTTATAAGTTTGGATGAGATATTTCTCGCTTTGGCTGCTATTTTTTCACCTTTGGCTATCACATTTTCTTACTTGGTTAATACTTTTCCTATCTGGCTAACAACCTTTCCTTGTTTGCATACGTGTGGCCGAACTATTTCGGCATTTGGCCGACATTTTTCACATTTGGCTAACATATTTTCCTACTTGACCAAGGTTTCTTCCATTTGGCTAACAAAGTTTCCTAGTTTCCATAAGTTTGATCGATGTATTTCGTTACTTGGTCATTATTTTTTCTCTTTGAGTAACACATTTCCCTAGTTGGTCAATATATTTCCCGTTTGGTTATCAATTTTCCTATTTTTTATATGTTTGGTTGAGATATTTCTGTCTTTGGCCTAACTTTTTCCCATTTGGCAAATAGTTCTCCTACTTTTTATAATTCTGGCCGAGATATTCGTCTCTTTGAGTGATATTTTTCACAATTGGCTATCAAATTTTCCTACTTGGGCAATATTTTTACTATTTGGCTAACAAATTTTCCTAATTTTAATAAGTGTGGACGAGGTATTTCTGTATTTGGCTGACATTTTTTCACATTTGGCTAACAGATTTTCCTACTTGATCTAGGTTTTTTTCGCTTTGGCTAACAAAGTTTCCTACTTTTCATAAGTTTGGTTGGGCTGTTACTATACTTGGTCTAACTTTTTCTCATTTGGTTGAGAATGTTCCATCTTTTTATAAGTTGGAACGAGATATTCCTGTCTTTGGATTATATTTTTTCACATTTGGTTCTCAAATTTCCCTACTTGGGCAATATTTTATCCTGTTCGAGTAACAAATTTTCCTAGTTTGCGTACGTGTGGACGAACTATTTCTGTATTTGCCCGACATTTTTCACATTTGGGTAACAGATTTTCCTACTTGACCTAGGTTTTTCCCCTCCTTTGGTTAACAAAGTTTCCCTACTTTTCATTAGTTTAAGTTAGATATTTTTGTATTTGGTCTAACTTTTTCCCATTTGGTTGACACATTTTCCTAATTTTTATAAGTTGGGCCGAGCGATTCCTCTCTTGCTATTTGTTTTACCTTTGGGTATCACATTTTCCTACTTTCAAATTTTGGTTAACAAAGTTTAGCTTTTCTTTAGGTACCTTATTTAGTGTTTGTGTCAGCTTCTAGTGTTCGTGTCAGCGATTTTTCATTGGTTGTTTCAGTTTTTCATTGTGTGTGTGTGTGTGTGTGTGTGTGTGTGTGTGTGTGTGTGTGTGTGTGTGTGTGTGGTGTGTGTGTGTGTGTGTGTGTGTGTGTGTGTGTTATTTTGTCGTGTCATTTTTATTATTCTTTTTTTTAGTCACTGTTGTATCTGTCTTTGTGTGTGTTACATTTTAACGATTATGTCATTTTTTCCCCATTCTTTTTGTCAGTTTTCATTGTTTGGGCCGGTGCCTTATTATCCTATATGTTTATTTGAGTGAGTAATTTGAGGACTTAGTGACCACGTATTTGTCGAGCGTGATGGAACGGACAGTCGATGACCTCATAAGTTGTGTACGTTAGGCTATATTCGACGCCATTTTGCCTTGTCATTGCCGTGTCGTTGCTTGGTCATAATGGTCATGCACCATTGATGGACTCAGTCTGGAGAAGGGAGTTATCGCTATCTCACAATGAGCCTTTTTCGCGGCACTGAAGACACTATCAATAACTTAGCGAGCATGATAGAGTGGAGATTATGACTGTTATCATCTCTTACACCTACAAAAGACATATAGTATTTCAACAACACATTACACAGCATACAACACAAACTAGTTTTGAACTACATAGTACACAAGATACCACAACCTACAGTAATACATAGGACACGTTATACTGGCATAGTACAGAATTTCTACGCCACTTGTGTGGAACAAACAACACCCAAACTCTTTTGTAACTCACTCACCCATTGGTTGAATACAAACCCACCAATCAGATTTTGTGTTAGAAAACTAGCACCCTCAACTACTATTTTCGTATATACAACTCCCACTCACGCACAGCACAGACAAGTTGGTGAGGCAACGAATGCGTAGTCATTTGAGTGCTCACAATAAACGAGGAAGGGTGTGTTTTGAAGTTTGTTTAAAATAATTTCAACATGTTTTCTAATTCATCGGAAGTTAACAATCGTGTCTTCTGAAATATATATGTGCCAGTTGAATGTGCGAATACTCTTTCGATTTGTTCGACATACACAGCACTATTGTACAAGGAATTGACTAGCTTCTTATTCAAATGTATAACCAAAGACATTAAAATTATTACCCGACCGGAATTGATGCCTTCATCTGAAAATATTTCATCTGCTATATTCACAAAGACAGTGTATGCTTTCTCTGTTGAAATATTATTGCCTACAACAGAGTCAACACAACGGCTCATGTCTATGGATAAGATATTCGAGTAATTTCTTCGTCTTACAAGGTGGTTCTATGTATGTCTGGACAACCTCAATGAAACGGCTCTCAAGTTCGGTCATTTCATCGGAGAATGGCAACTACACAGAAGCACGCCTGTACTCTCTGTAATAAAACCTTCATACGCCCTGCTGACCTACGTCGACATGTTGCGACTTCTCATTGTGGGGGTGTTTTTAATTGTGCTTATTGTGATCGTATTTATGCCCGGAAAGATACCTTAAGGCGACACGTGAAGAGTGAACATGAAACAACAACTAACAATGACCAAGATGCAACTCGCAAGAGAAGAAGAGAACCGACCACAGACGGACAACCTACTGGTAAACGCCGGAAGTCAACTAACCAACAAGTATCGAATGATGGAGTGTCGTATTTTACAAACACTCAGATACCGCCAGCTAGCTTTTCGCCGGTTAACAATAACGAGTCAGTAGCTAGTCCCTTGTCGATAGTTACAGACACTCTAACAGCATCATCTATTACCTTACTGAACGCAAATGAGGAATTATCATCACACATGAAATCGACTCAACAACAGTCAACATCTAGTGCCTTACCGAGTGACGCACAACCAGCATCAGCATCAGCCTCATCATCATCATCAGCTAGTGAATGTCTTACGCTGTGGGTTTTACCCATGGATATTAAAAACATTTATATTGAAAATTGGGACTACGCTTAGATCACACAGACGGTGTGGTCGTTATTTGTCTGAATGGACTTTTTTTAACCGACCGGATACTCATGCCACCGTTGACTGGGGTTCCCGATTATTCCCGATCTTCAACGCCCAGACCTCTCATTTTAAAATTGTCGTCAGCCTGCATACAATATTGAGGCATCGAGAGACACAAGCCCTACGGTTCTACCATGCATGCCCGAATAATTCGTCCTTGTTCCCTACACCCTTTTTAGTATCCAATAGGTCTGATTTCGAGGCGTTTGTGGCAAAAGTGAATGCTGTAGATTTGTTAAATTCAGCTGGTATAGTTAGACCAGATACAAAATTCTGTGTTGAATCAATACCCAGTATCACGTTTTATATTTACAAGCTGGTGGAATTCCCTCTATGATGTTGTTTAGAAACCATAAACAAGGACCACTGATCGTTTTGGGACGTAAACGACGGAAGATTTAGATGTTGTAACCTAATAGATGTTGTCTACCAATAAAAGTCGTGTGAAAATGTTACCTTTCTTGTTTGTTTTCTTTATTGTTCTTTTTTATGTTGTATACTAGAGTACCTACACATCGAGGGGTAACTTGGGAAGCTCTTACGTCATAGCTCACTTTAACCACCACCAGCACGTCACTACATGCACCATCTCCTACAATTTATGGGGTCATTTGACCACCACTTGACGACCTCTTGACCACTCTGTCACTACACGCACAATCCCCTACAATTTAAGGGGTCACTTGACCACTTGACCCCCAGTTGACCGTTGCTTGACCAGTATTTGAACACGTCATCTACCACTTTATCCACTACCGTTTCACTACACATACTTTCCCCGATAATTTAAGTGGTCACTCGACCACTTGACCACTACTTGACCACCTCTTGACCATGTTAGCGATAGTTTTAACCACCACCAGGTCACTACACGTACCCTCCCTTACAATTTAAGGGTTACTTGACCACTTGACCACCCCTTGACCACCTCTTGACCACGTCATCACTCACTTTAACCACCACCACATCACTAACTGTACACTCCCATACAATTTAAGGGGTCACTTGACCACCTCTTGACCACCCCTTGACCATTACTTGATCCACCTCACGATCATCACCAACTTACTACACTCACTTTCCCTGACAATTTCAAGGGGTCACTTGACCACTTGACCACTACTTGACCACCACTTGACCATCGTTTGACCACATCATTGACACTTTAATCACAGCCATGTCACTACACATACCTTCCTCTACAATTTAAGGGGTCACTTGGCCACCCCTTGACCACTTGACCACCCTTGACCACTACTTGACCACCTCACGATGATCACCAACTTACTACACCAACTTTCCCTGACAATTTAAGGGGTCACTTGACCACTTGACCACAGCTTGACCACCACTTGACCACTACTTGACCACCTCTTGATCATCACCACATCACTACACATACCTTCCTCTACAATTTAAGGGGTCACTTGACCACCCCTTTACCACTTGACCACGCTTTGACCACCCCTTGACCACTACTTGACCACCTCACGATCATCACCAACTTACTACACTCACTTTCCCTGACAATTTAAGGGGTAAATTGACCACTTGACCACTACTTGACCACCACTTGACCACACTTGACCACCGCTTGACCACATCATTGACACTTTAATCACCACCATGTCACTACACATACCTTCCTCTACAATTTAGGGGTCACTTGACCACCCTTTGACCACCCATTGACCACTACTTGACCACCTCTTGACCACACCCACTCTGATGAGTCACTTGACCCCGCCCACTTAAAATAATCATACCAGGAGTTATCGCCCTTTGAGGAGGAAAATCGATAAGAGCTAAAAATAGATTGCAATTTGCGCCACAAAATCGATAAATGGTTGATTTATATAAGGAATGTGCGCCACCTCCACCTCCACAAAACAAGGTGATAATGTACCTATATACTACTTCTGTGCCGTCGGAGATCGCAATTTGTGGAGAGACATGATCGCCGACGCCAGCCGTCAAGGCACTTGATGATGATGATGATGATGATTCATGATGATGATGATGATGATGATGATGATGATGATGATGATGATGATGATGATGATGATGATGTTAGGTATGCCCCTGTTTCGTTTGTCATGCGGATTCAATAGAAAGACATTCTTGTTATGCTAGTATTACCTTATTTCTGTTTGCGTCCTGTCCTGCACTTTTTCTTCACGTCTTGATTTCATGAAAGCTATCTTATTGTCCCCCCTAGCTTTTCGTTGATGGTTTTGCTATATCAGTTTAGACTTTAGACTTATTCAGCGCAGTCCCAGTTCATCATCATCATCATCATCATCATCATCATCATCATCATCAACATCATCATCATCATCATCATCATTATCTTTATCATGTGCCATGCTAATAAGCGTGGGCGGTCATGTTTAGCCATCTCACACAATCACCCGTGTCGTGGATCAGCTCTGTGTTCTTGTCTCGACTATACCACGTGACCAACCCATTCAGGTACTTACTTCTCTGCCTTCCCTTTTTTCTTTCCCCCTTAATCTTGCCAGTTGTCATAAAATTCTCCAGTTTATTTCTTCTCACAACGTTAAGTCACCCGTTAATGAATGTTTTAGTTTATTACAAATTATTTAGTCGTTTATTGTGTTTCTGATTAGCAGAAGAGAACATGTTTAGCATGAGATTTACACATTCTAAGAAATAATAATATAAGCAGCAATAAATTTATTAAAATTTCGCTTAGCAGAGAGGGGTGGTCATTGCAAAGCCAATGCCTGCTCCAAACCACACACAAGGACTAGAGGGCGACGATGATCTCGGGATGCAGTTGCATTAGTCAAGTGACCAGTGGGCTGCCCAGCAGTTGTTCTTGTTGATGTCTTCCACTGATACCGGCATGCGCCATGGGGAGGAGCAACTGGAATTCCAGCTCCTGTAACTAGCGGCTTTTATTCAATTTCCTACATATTGTCGTGAGCAGTATTGTCTAAGATTAAATCAGTTCCCTGTATATTGTCGTGAGCAGTATTGTCTAAGATTAAATCAGTTCCCTGCATATTGTCGTGAGCAGTATTGTCTAAGATTAAATCAATTTCCTGTATATTGTCGTGAGCAGTATTGTCTAAGATTAAATCAGTTCCCTGCATATTGTCGTGAGCAGTATTGTCTAAGATTAAATCAATTTCCTGTATATTGTCGTGAGCAGTATTGTCTAAGATTAAATCAATTTCCTGTATATTGTCGTGAGCAGTATTGTCTAAGATTAAATCAGTTCCCTGCATATTGTCGTGAGAAGTATCGTCTAAGATTACATCAATATCCTCCATATTTTCGTGAACAGTATTGTCCAAGATTAAATAAATGCTCTACTGGTTTGTTAGCCCCGGCAAGCTCTGTACCTATTTGACGATTTTTACTTTCTCCTGTTACTTCTATGAGTGCTTATCAACACCTGTGGATGTTTCTCCTTCTTCTTTCACTGGCTTGAAATGAATGATCTATATTTGCAGTCGTGTTTCTTGTATAACCTTCTTCTTTCATTAGCTTGAAATGAATTTCTGTATCTGTAGTTGTGTCTCTTATATAACCTTTCTGTTCACAAAGATGTCGGTCAAGTGTTGCTCCTAGTGTTGTTACTTTAGACCAGAAGATCTGCCTTGATATGCCGTATTCACCTCATAGTATTCATTGTTAGCTGCCATTTTGAGAGTGCTAATCCAATCTTCCATATATCGGCGCGATTCCGGGCACACTTTAATGTTTCGATGCCCGGCAGTGCTTGTTTCAGTTCCTCTTCTGAGTTGTCTCACATCTCCAGGGTGGATTCAGGCACACAGGTAGCAGAAAAATTCATGAACGTTTAGTCTAATGTTTATGTTTATGTCCATTACTGTGAATATATCGCAACCGATCGTTCTACTGATCTACACAATTTTCTTGTCATGAAGCGTATTAATATGTGAAAATTTGACAAAGTTCAGGTATACACGGATGTCAATTAATATGTGAAAATTTGACAAAGTTCAGGTATACACGGATGTCAATTAACACGTGAAAATTTGACAAAGGCCAAGTATATACAGATGTCAATTTACATGTGAAAATCTGACGAAGTCCAAGTATATACCGAAGTCAATATGTGCATCGCGCCTAAGAATGAATTCTGGACCGTCTACGAACTCGCTCAGTCTAGTTATGTGAAGTCCAGTTTCCCTGAAATAAAATTCCCCAGGCTTCCTTGGTCATCAGAGCGGCAATACTCGATACAGAGCTGGCGGAAGTAACTCAGATCTACCTTCACTTCATGGTTCTGAAAAGAAAAAAACCCAGAAAATCAGAGTCTGAAACAAGTCGCGAATAAAAAGAACACAGTTAACTGATTCAGTGAAAAACAAAATGTAGGTGTAAACCAAACCTGGCACACAGTCAAATGAACGAGTATTATAATGTAAATTTTCGTTCACTGAGCATTGAAATTGCGTAAGATGCCACGAGACAAAACAATAACATGATGACCCTAGTATGGTTATATCTCGTCCCTCTGTCCAAATGGGAGGCCACATTTTGCGATATATTACTTCGTCACTGAATCAGTTAATGCTTGAAGAAACGCTAAAGCTTAACATGAACCAACAATATGGCCACCTAACACACACAGATATCAGTTGTTATTAAACCATTGGTGCCACTGAGACAGCGCATACAACAAATTGCACTCGAATTGGTTGGCGCCCATAGACGCTGAAAACAGAAATAGAGATTAAAGGACACATTCGACTAAATAAATATTGAAAGTTATAGTTATCATTCCAGGATTTCAATTTATCACCTTCAAACGACCTGATGACTAAAACAGTTGTACGGCTATGAGACCCATGGTGCTAATTCTATGGTTAAATACGAATTATGTCCATATCCCATAGTTGTAGGTGGATGATAGACATGGCTAATGATGGCATCTTATTTTGTGGTCTCGAGTTGGCAATGCGTCGAAGAACACTTGTTCCTGCAGACAGGCACTGTCGTAATTTGCAGTCGAAAGATTGGAATCCGGGTACTTTCAATGTGTATGTTGTTTAACGCATCCTCTCATTTCTACTTATTTCGTCTACTTCTGTGAGTGCCAACCATTACTTGTGAATTAACGTCATGCGACCACACATTGAGCTGAAAATACCAATCAGTTTTATATTGTTCACAACAGGAAATCTAAACCATGAAGACAATGACTAACTGATTCATTGATTGATTGGAAACCGAAATACTTTGACCATTTTAAACTTCATAGTTCTTTGGGAAGCACAGTGACAGAAAACATCTGGTTCTTGGAAGTTCTTGGAAGAAGACGAAAGTGTCGACCAGCCCGAAGATAGACTTAGAACAGCACTGGTTCACATCTGCCTCCTTTTCCTAAACCGTGCTATCCACTACTCTTCCTTTTGAGACTATACCATCCACTAATCTTCCTTCTGAGACCATGCCATCAATTAATCTTCCTTCAGTCATTGTGACTTTTAATATGGCCAAACTATTTCAGTTTCCGAGTCATGAGTTGTTTATTTCTCAGTGTTTTTCCAATGTGCAGATCTTGTAGAATGACAATATTTTCTTTCTTTTTGATCCACAAGATTTTGTTCTGTAACATTTAAGTTCAAACGTCTCAATTTCATTTTTAGTTATTGCGAAATTGTAAATGATTCGCGCCCTTATGTGGCCACAATAACGGTGCATGATCTCTTAAGTTTCACTTTTATTTGTAAACAGGTGTTCTGACTTAGGATCTTAATGTCGGTTTCCCCTCATCATAGGGTTGTCTCCCTGCACTTCTTTCTTAAACATTTCCGGTTGTTGTTAATAAAGGAGCCAGGGTATGATGTAGAGAATAGAAAGCAATAAGTAGTTGCTTACTTTAGAGAACATCAAGTAATAAATAGTGTCTTACTCTATATACACAACTGATAGGTCAGCATGACCGAATGGATAAGAACATGCGTTCTTAACCATCCGGTGTGTTGATGCCGAGGTAAGGGGCTCAATCTCTAGACCAGAAAGTTGGTTAAAATGCTGACTTCTCGTCCTTGATTCATGGACATAAAATACAAGAACCTCTGAAGTCGGAATGGGTTCGCCAGATGGCGAGCGACGTTGGTAAAAAGGAAATCTAATCCACACTCAAAATTCAGTCCAGCGCTACCAGAAGTAGTTTGTATGTACTAGGCTTGAGTTCAAAGCTAGCGAGCACAAACAAAAATAAATCAACAATTAAATAAACAACGGCTTAACTAACAGTAAATAAAGGTAAATCAGCCTTTTACACCGCGCACTAGGCATATGGTGCTGGAATGATATTTGTATAGACCAGTCTGCACTCGCTGGGTGGGCTGTCTGTATCACGCCGGCCGTCTTGACTTCCCATGACATTTCCTGGTACCCATTTTAGGCTTTGGGAAACAAAGATTGATTGTAAATATTCACCTTGATGTGGGTTCGAACCCAGGATCAACGGATCGGCAGGCTGCAAACATCTAGACAATGGATTACCAAAACTGCCTTACCTTTAGATGAAAACTGAATTTTAAAAAGCCGGTTAGATTAGTTATAGGATCATAAAGTTGCAGTGTCCTACCCCATTGAAATAACACAATAAACAGCCGTTTAGTTATAAGATCATAACGTTGCATTGTCACACCCCATTGAAATAATACAATGAACAGCCGTTTAGTTTATTTAAAGGATCATAACGTTTCAGTGGCTTACACAACTGAAGTAATACAATAAACAGCCTTGTAGTTTAGTTATTGGATCATAACGTTGCAGCGTCTTAACCCATTGAACTAATACAATAAACAGCCGTTTTGTTTGGATATAGGATCATAACGTTACAATGGCTTAACCAGTTGAAATAATGCACTAAACACCCGTTTAGTTTAGCTATAGGATCATAACATTACAGTGTCTTACCCCATTTAAATAATACAATAAAAACCAGCTTAGTTTAGTTATAAGATCATATCGTTGCTGTGTATTAATCCATTGAAATAATACCATAACGAACCGTTTAGTTATAATATCATAACTTTGCAGCGTCTTACCCCATTGAAATAATACAATAAACAGACACATATCGTAGATATATGGAAACAGCACTGTGCACATTCGCATACCTTAGAAAACATTAGAAACGATGTTCTGGCGTCTCTTGGCGACACACCAAAGTCTCCACACACGTACTCGAATTCATCGATGTCGATAATACCATCCCCTGGAAATGACGTTTGAAAAAGGGAGATTTAAAAGACAAGATGATCGACTTCATTGCACTGGGTTTTATCCCATATCTTTCCGCAGGGCGATCTACCAAAAGCGTCAAACAAAGCATGAACTCCGTAATTCCTGCAACGACCCTCAGGAGTCTCCGAGAAAATTGAATTCGTAAATAGAACAACGCAGGCCGGAATCGAATTTATAACCTTTGGAGAGCGAAGTAGGCAGCATAACTACTCCGCCACGGAGACTCCCAATAACACTTGGGTATGTGACCTTGGATTTTTGTGTCGGTGAACCAAAAGGCTAAGAAAAAAATGGATGACTGAAGAAATATTAAAGTTGATGGCCACAAGAAAACAGAGTAAAAATTATAAGCATGCATATAATGAAATAATAAAGAGATAAGAGATAATTGTGTGAAGGCAAAAGAAAGTTGTTTAAATGAACAGTGCAAGAAAATTGAATTAAATTCTATTAAAGATACAAAAACTCCCCCGATGGTGTTTCCACCTTGTCGTGGTGGGGGTGCTTGAGTTTCTCAATGACCCTGAGAGCTATGCCGGCGGTAGCGTAGCTACCAGCAGGGCCTCCCAAGCCGGACAGGTCAAAGGGTAGAGAACAGACAAAGAGAAACACCCTGGTCCTCCAGGTTGGGGGTTGAAGCGTATGGTTAACATCCCCACCTTTGTAAAAACCTTTCTTTGTTACGAAACAAATACATGAGCCTCGATATCGGACTGACTTATCTGGACAACGACCTTGGAACGTTAAAGGACTTTTGAGATTTGGAACATGGAATGTACGGACACTATATCGAGCTGGAGCGGCCGAAGAACTAACCCGGGAGCTGGTTGAATATCAAATGGATATAACAGCAATTCAAGAAACAAGGTGGCCAGGAGAGGGTACTTTAGAGCAAAATGGAATGATTATAATATATGGAGGAAACACCCAAAATAAACATGAATTAGGAACAGGATTTGTCATCAAAAAAGAGTTATGGGGGAACGTTTTAAACTTTAAAGCTTTTAATGACAGGATTAGTAAATTACGAATAAAAGGTAAATGGAAAAATATAACGATGATTAATGTACATGCACCTACTGAAGAGAAAGAAGATGATATTAAAGAAGACTTTTATAATGATCTGGAAGATGTCATAGAAGAAACCCCCAAACAGGACATCCTGATTGTGCTGGGAGACTTCAATGCAAAAATAGGTAGAGAGCAAACTAATAAAAAAGTGGCCGGTATGGAAAGCCTACATACAACTTCAAATGATAATGGATGGAGAGTCATCAACCTGGCAGAAGCCAAAGGACTGCAGATTAGCAGTACCAGACTACAAAGAAAGGATATACACAAACAAACTTGGAAATCATGTGACAAGAGAACCTATAATCAAATAGATCACATTTTAATTAACAACAGAAATGCATCAAACATACAGCAAGTCAGAAGTTATAGAGGAGCTGAGTGCCACAGTGACCACTTCCTCGTTGGAGCAAAATTTAAAATAAAACTTAAGAGAGCTTTCTATACTAAATTACAAAGATTACACCCAACATATAACAGAGAAAAACTACAAGACATTACAGTCAAAGAGAAATTTACAGATGAAATAAAATGTAAACTTGAAACTCTGCAAAACCCTTCGGAGGAAAGCGTTGACCAAACTTGGTTGAACATCAAGAATACAATTCAATCTACCGCAGAAGAATGTCTCGGTGTGTTAACCACGCATAGAAAGAACAGATGGTTCAATCAAAAATGTGAAGAAGCAGTCATTAGGAAGAAGAATGCCAGACATGTATGGTTAAATGACATCAATAACATCCAAAAGGAAGAGCATTATAGAAATGAATGTAAAGAGGCTACAAAAATAGTCAGACAGCAGAAGCGAGAATATATGAGTAATATAATCAAAGATATGGAAACTAATCACCAGACAAATGAATCCAGAAATTTTTTAAAGAACTGAAGTCAATGAAACGAGGGCACCAACAAAACACATATGGTTTAAAAGACAAAAATGGGAATATGATAAATACCAATGAGGAAATGTGCAACACATGGAAAGAATATTTTATTGAATTACTAAATTGTGAAGCTCCAAGTAACATTTTCCCACAGGAAGAGGTTCTAACATGCGAACCACAAATTGAAGAACCTACATTTGAAGAAATCCTATATGTAATCACACGACTTAAAAACAATAAGGCAACTGGGACTGATGGAATTGCTGCTGAATTTATAAAGGCAGGTGGCCATGCATTACATCTAAAGCTATACGAACTAATAATAAAAATCTGGAGGACAGAAGAATTACCCCATGACTGGAAAGAGTCATTATTGATACCTATCTTTAAGAAAGGAGACAAGTTCCAATGTGGAAATTATAGAGGAATATCACTACTGTCCACAAGCTATAAGATACTATCCGCAGTATTACTAAATAGACTAAAATCATATTCAGAAGACATATTGGGTGATTACCAGGCGGGTTTTAGACAAAACAGATCAACAATAAATCAGATATTTATCTTACGACAAATAGCCGAGAAACATTGAGAATATAAAAGAGATCTCCATAACATTTTTGTGGATTTTAAAAAGGCTTATGATAGTGTCCATAGGAATAGTCTATGGAATGCTATGCAGGAATTTGGAATACCAAGGAAGTTAATCAACATGACCAGACTATGCATGGAAGATACTTATAATATAGTAACATATAAAGGCAGGAAATCAGACCCCTTCCAAATAACATCTGGCTTGAAACAGGGTGATGCACTATCGCCGCTACTCTTCAATCTGGCTCTAGAGAAAGTTGTAAGGAAGATAAAGGAGGAATGTGATATTGGAGGAACATCCAAGCTGCTTGGTTATGCAGATGATATAGATATTATAGGGCAAAGTGAACAAAAGACATTGGAAATATTGACTCACTTAAAGGAAAAAGCCCAACAGATGGGGCTGGTTATCAACCAAGATAAGACAGAATATATGGTAATTTCAAGAGACGGAATGGCTAAAAACTCTGGCCACATACAAATAGATAATATGACCATTAAAAGAACGGAAACATACAAATACCTGGGTACAATCTTCAACTGCTCCAACATCATAAGGGAAGAAATACAAACTAGAATCAACTCTGGAAATAAGATATACTATGCACTACAACATCTACTAAAATCAAAGGCGCTATCTCGTAACACCAAAATCACAATATACAAAACACTGATCAGACCAGTTGTGCTGTATGGCTCTGAAACCTGGAGTACAACGAAAGGAGACGAAGCCTTGTTACAAACCTTTGAGAACACAATTTTAAGGCGCATCTTTGGACCCATTAGGGATACACAAAGTGGAGAGTGGAAAAGAAGAAGTAACAAAGACATTTATGATCTGTTTAAGTCCCCGCTAATCACTGGTATCATGAAGGCTAATAGACTACAATGGCTGGGGCATATAGAAAGAATGGAAGATAATACCGAAACAAAACTCGCTTACACTCAGGAAATAAATGACCGTAGACCCCGAGGTAGACCAAGAAGACGGTGGAGAGATAATACATGTACAGACCTACAAGCACTTGGAATCAACGACTGGCAAGAGAAGGTCCACCAGAGATACGAATGGAGACGGATTGTATTTGCAGCAAAGAACCTCAATGGCTCGGAAAGCTGAAGAAGAAGAAGAAGAAGAAGAAGAAGAAGAAGAAGAAGAAGAAGAAGAAGAAGAAGAAGAAGAAGAAGAAGAAGAAGAAGAAGAAGAAGAAGAAGAAGAAGAAGAAGAAGAAGAAGAAAGATAAAAAAAAAATATGTACAAACACATCAATGAGATTACAGGAATAAATATAAGAATAAATATGTTTAAAATCAAAAACAGGAAATATATTATTGGAGGAAGATACTATAATGACGAGGCGGAATGAGTATATAAGAGACGTATGTGATGGAAGCCATGTGAGCAGGTGGTGGATTGGACTTGGGAGCAGCCGACAGATAGTTGTTGGTTATGGTTTCAAGTCAGTGACGGTGGGCAGAGGATCTCTCAGTAGAGACAATGGCTAAGGTCATCCGATCAGTATGGTCACTGCCAGGAAGGAAGTATGGTAGACTTCCCTCCTTATTGATTCCCGGGCAGAGGAGGCTCGTCAGCCTTGGTTGGTATCTCTTCTAAGAGAGGGAACTCTAAATCTCAAACCTCCGCTGCCTTGCGGGTATACCCATATGGGAAAGGCTTCGGGAGTAAACCCTGAGGACAAATCCGGAGATGAAGTCCCTAAGGCAGTTCCATGTTGTAAACAACATAGTTCTGGCAACTCCTGCGACGGCACTGATGCCAAGTTGCATTGGCTACTGCCTTTCCCTTGGTCAACATCGGCGACGTGGAGAGGGGGAACCTGCTACTGGGCAACAGCTGGTTCTCCGATTTCCATTGCCCAGGCTTGTGCCCTGAAGAGGTCACTTCAGCACCGCGTAAAGCGGTGACACAACACGGGAAGCAGCATTTGCCGGTTATAAGTCTTAATGCTCGATTGGCGTAGAGCAAGGCGCCAGGGGCTACTTCCGACGGTGGGAGAGATCATCGTATCTCACTAGACAGCTACCGCTCGCCTAAGCTGGGCAGCCCCCAGTCAATAAGGTGTTGTCTCGGCACGGTTCATCTGCTCCTGAGGGTGTGTGGAGCTTAGGGGAAAATCCTGGCACATGGACCGCAATCTATACATCTAGCAACAAGAAAAAAACAAAACAACCAGCCCTAAGGCTGGGAACATGGAACGTAAGAACCATGACCCCTGGCATCTCAGACGATCTAAACGAGATTGTGGATGCCCGCAAAACTGCAGTGATAAATAAAGAACTACTAAGATTGGGGATAGACATTGTCGCCCTGCAAGAGACCAGACTCCAAGAATCTGGAAGCATCAAGGAGAGGGACTTCACTTTCTACTGGCATGGCAAGCCGTGCGGAGAGACCAGGGAGCATGGAGTTGGCTTCGCTATCAGAAACAAGCTGCTCAATTCCATCATACCACCAAGTGATGGCACTGAAAGAATATTGAAGCTCCAACTCCAGACAGAGGCAGGCCCAGTTAGTATTATAAGCATTTACGCCCCAACACTAACTGCAGCATTAGAATCTAAAGACAAGTTTTATGACGACCTTAGCAAAGAAGTCAGTGAAATACCAGAGAAACAACATCTTTTTATCCTAGGGGGATTTCAATGCCAGGGTTGGCTCCGACCACGAATCTTGGCCTTCATGTCTAGGACAGTTTGGCGTTGGGAAGATCAATGACAATGGACAACGTCTCTTGGAATTCTGCAGCCACCATAATCTGTGCGTGACCAACACCTTCTTAGACACGAAACCTCAACACAAGGTGTCATGGAGGCACCCCAGATCAAAGAACTGGCACCAACTCGACCTGGTGCTCACTAAACGCAGCAACCTCCGCAATGTACGGCTGACTCGCAGCTATCATAGTGCTGACTGCGACACCGACCATTCACTCGTCTCCAGCAAGGTGTAGATAAAGCCCCAGAGAATCTACAGAAGCCGAACAGAAGGAAGACCACGCATTGACACCAGTGGCACCCAAAATAAAGAGAAGGTCAACAAATTCATGCAGGCTCTAGCGGATACTCTGCCCGGACCCACAGACGGAGATTCCACCGAGAGATGGAGTCATTTTCGCGACACCATCTACAATACAGCACTATCAACATTTGGCAAGAAGCAAACTAAGTCAACCGACTGGTTTGAAGCACACTCTGAAGAGATGCTCCCAGCCCTGGAGATAAAGAGACATGCATTCTCAATGTATAAAACATCACCTTCAGAGAAAACACTGCAGGCATTGCGAACGGCCAGAAATAGAGTACAACAGATGGCAAGAAGATGTGCGAACAGGTACTGGCTACAGCTCTCTGCTCAAATTCAAACGTGTGCAGACACTGGAAATATAAGAGGAATGTATGAGGGCATCAAGCAAGCTGTCGGTCCATCAAAAAATAAGATGGCCCCTTTACGATCAACTGAGGGGGTAATCATAAAAGATCGAGCGAAACAAATGGATCGCTGGGTAGAACACTACTCAGAGCTATAATCAGTGGATAACACTGTCAGCGAAGAAGCTCTGGAAGCCATCGATCAACAGTCCGCCATGCATGCCTTGGATAACGAACCTTGCCTCACAGAAATCAGCGAAGCACTAGACTCTCTCAAATCCGGCAAGGCACCTGGAAAAGATAGTATCCCACCTGAAATTTTAAAATGTAGCAAAGAAACAATCATCCCAGAACTTTATGCAATATTACAGCTCTGCTGGAGAGAAAAATCAATACCACAAGATATGAAAGACGCAAACATCGTTACCCTTTATAAAAACAAAGGCGACAGAAGCGACTGCAACAACTATCGCGGCATTTCCCTTCTCAGCATTACAGGCAAGAATTTTGCCAGAGTAATCCTTAAAAGATTACACATTCTTGCTGAAAGAATCTACCCCGAACCGCAGTGCGGATTTAGACCCAATAGGTCCACCATCGATATGATTTTCTCACTCCGGCAGCTCCAAGAGAAGTGCAGAGAACAGAGGAAGCCATTATATATTGCCTTCATCGACCTCACAAAGGCATTTGACCTCGTGAGCAGAAGTATAACAGAGTGAGTAACATCTCTGTTAATAGGTTCGATGTGCAAAGTTTAGGCACGGTTGAGCATCCAGGAAGAACGTGACTAAGGATGCTCAAGTCGTGACGTAGGTTGTTTTGGGTAGGTTAGTTACAGCTAAGGTCGTGAGAAGAGAACATCATACTTGTGTCCACTGTATTATTATCGGCCTATTTTGATCAATAAAACCTTGGAAGTAACAACACAGAGACTTGTTTTACATCATCCCTAAATCCGTTCTGTTACAGTAAGGATTTTTGGCGCCGCACACCAGGATGCCGATTTTTATTTGGATGTCGCGGACATGTATAACGTGAAGTACTGAAACCAACATGCCACATCGGACTTTCATGAGAAATTTTTACCAGCTTGCTGAGAGAAGAAGGTACTAGACTCTCTCAAATCCGGCAAGGCACCTGGAAAAGATAGTATCCCACCTGAAATTTTAAAATGTAGCAAAGAAACAATCATCCCAGAACTGTATGCAATATTGTATGCTATAAATTGTATGCAATAAATTTTTACTAAATTCTTTAAAACAAAATCTCAAGACCGGACCACTTTTAATGGAGTCAAAATGAAGCATTTTTCGGACTAGCTAAATTGAAGTCATACGCATCAAGATTTTTAGATGGAGCCATCTTCATAACATGGTTGCCAGTAGAGTAAGCTGTTTCTCATCATAACCACATGAAGTAACGTGATTTTCGTCAAAATGCTATGAAGTTTGACCTGCCATTATTACAGCCGTTAGTTAACCTTGCGTTTGAAGGTCAGCCATTTACATACTAGGACTGTCCAGGCCCAGGAGCAAAGAAATCTCAAGACAGCTATAAACAACTCGAATTAAATGGAGAAGTCGTTTTGAAGGAGCTGTTATCTTCCGTATATCAAGATCACCTAGGGCGAACTCAAAAGCCGTTATACTCATTGAACCTTGACCTTGAGTACCTGAAGAAACACGAGAGCTTATATTGAGACAAGCCAATTGCTCCTTCGTTTGGAAATTACGAGGAAAGTACCAGTCGTGTTTGCTCATCAGCGCAGCGGTCCTGAACTCTAGCATATCAGAATGTTTTTGAACCAAAGCGAAAACCTCAATAGGGAACCCTCGGAGGTGGTTGGGCAAATTGGGTTGCCGACCTGCTGAAGAGGGGACCCAAATTAAATCGCTTTATCGAGCTAGAGCCGTTTTCAAGTCGACGCCTAGAAGGGCCCTGTTTAGGGTGAAAAGAAGGCTCAAGGCTGGTGGGCCCATCCAAGGGTGAAAGTAGAAGCATTCTTCCATTCTTCCCGCTGGAGAGGTCTGATGTAGATACCTGAAATCGCATCGCCGTTTGGAGAAATACAGACACCTTCAGATAACACAGACTCCAGAATTGGTTTATACGTGACCCTTGGCAAATAGATTCTCGGCTGACGTACGTGGATTCACCTTCAGCTTAGATCAAGGAAAGAAATAGCTGACGGTAATTAATTAAAGTTTAAACGTCATGTTAGATACCATTGACTGATCGAACATTTAATAATTAGGAATTACGTAATTTAAATACGATCATATATCTAAATTGTCATAACTGTGAGTTTGCTTATATAAATTGATATTTCAGCACATTGCAAAGTGGCAGAAGAAGTGGGTATAGCAATAGGCTAACTCAACACAGCACAGTAGAGAAACAGGCATAATTGAAAATTATTTCAGCAAAGCACAAGACGAGTTTTTTTTTTCTCTACAGGCACCAAGAAATATATAGGGGTTTTGGCTTGATATAAATTACAAAGAAATTAATATGAACTACCTACATATAGAAGTAAAACGTATCAGTACATGGATGGGAGAGTTAAAAGTGGCAGTTAGTGAAGTAGAAAATTTTGTGGAAACGTTGCAGAACAGAACGACTAGACAAGAGCCTTATAGATTTAAGGTAGACTGCAATAGAGTAGGAAAGAATAACAGGAGACAGCCACTACTTAATAAAGACAGAAGACAATATGGTTTTGATTATGCGGTTGGTTATGACGAACCAAGGCCTGATGTATATAGGGTAAAAGACGGTGAGATTAGACGTAATAGTGAAAAGTCGGACCGGTATAAATGTCATGAGAGAGACCTTTCCAATAAATTATGGAATTGGCCATCCCATAGCAAGACTGCTAGGAAAAAACGTGACGACTGGTTTGAACAAAGACGGAGACAGTATCTGAGGTCAGGGTCAAAGAACAGGGTAGGAAATGTAAGTAGGAATTCAATTACTCCTAAGATGGTTACGAATTTGACTGTTAAACAGGAAAAAAGATGACGGTGTTAATAAAGAAATAGACCAACAGACTCAGACGCAGGTGGTTGAAGTAGTAGAACGGAACACACAGACACAGGTTGATACAATAGAAAAGGAAACTCAGAAACAACCAGCTAGCAAGATAACGAAGGGAAGTCAAACTGACTTAATAGAAATTCAGTCAAAACCAACTCACTTGACTAAGGGAGACACGGTTGAAATTAAGAAAGATAAACAGACGAGAACCAAAGACGAAAAGAGACCAAAGAGGAAAAGTATTGGGGAAAGAAATATAAACAGTCTGATAGTCAATAAAGGTACAACTGAGATGTCAGTTTCCTCAGCTAAAGATATTGAAGTTGTCCCGAAGCGGAGTATGGGGAATAGAGGTAAGAAGAAAGTCAGACGTTCTAAAGCCGACTATGGGAATATGATCGACGTGTCTGCAGTAAACTACTATGAGTCTGATGAGGGAACTATTATCAGTGTGTCATCTGAAGACGAGATGGGGAAATTTAAACGTTATGTAAGGTATACAGGAAACAGTGAGCAGACCGGCGCAAATAAAGGAAATAGAAAGACAGCATTTAAGAAGAAGAATAGTAATAGACAGATAGCGGAAATTTACTCGACGACAGAAAATAACATAAGAAAACTCAGAGAATTAAGACCTGAGTACTTTAACAACGGATTAACAAGTACGGATAGTGAAGATGACATAATTGAAGAGAAACGCACATTAGTACTAGGAGACAATGAAATATTTGGCTTAGATGCACTCTATAACTGTTAGAATTCCAAGGGTGAGGAATGACAATTGGCATTGTTTTAGCTTATGAGAGGAATTGCGGTTTGAGCAAATACATATGGGCTGTCTAAAATAGGCAGATGAATTTTTTTTGGCTTAGCATCACATGGTACAGGGTAGGCAATAGTGTTGTTGAGGATAGAGAGTCACGGCAACTGATAGAATATTCTACGTGGATACGTTATAAAGAATATCTTGTGTTTAGCTGTGGTGTGGGGAGAGTAAACAGAGAAATGTCCCTTGTACGGAATGGCTAGATAGAGAGAGTTGATCACGTTGAGTGATGTATAACTGGTGTGATTAAACTAGAGTAGATTCAGCACAGAATTAGTAGAGAGAGAGATAAACTAAGTATGAATGCTCGTACTAGAGTTGGTTGACTCAGGGCTATGACGTGATGTCTGAGATAGTTTCGCTTGGTAGTTGGGAAAGCAGGTATAGTAGCATTGGCAGATGAACCGAGAGTGTCTGATGAGGAGATATAGATTGAGGAGGAATTGAGTATCCTGTGTTAAATAGCCAGTTGAGCGCTAGAGTATTAAGAGTAAAAGACTGTGGAAGATGATGCTTGAAGAATACGAGTTCTTGGTGAGGGGGTTGACGTAATTACATGATGCCTGCGGAGAAAGAAGAGGTGATTAAATCTGAGAAAGTTGTTGTGTGGAGAAGTATAGAATGATGGTTACTAGGTTAGTGGCTCAGCGGAATGAGGTTTGTTCTGAGAGATCGTTGATAATGCTGGTTAGTGTGTAAAAGAGATATAGTTTGCGAGAGATAATATATAGGTTCTGACCTGTGAAAAGGAGTGAATGATTGAGAAAAGTAGAAATAAGAAAACAGTTGAATTGTGAAAGTCCTGTTGAGTCTTGAAGTAATTCGTCTAGTAATGCGTTGTTCTTGCATGGGTAAAAAGGTAGACAAACTTATGTGCGACGAGTATGGATAGAATGATGTCAGGTGATTAGTAACGCATACATGTACGAGGCGTTTACTATATCTTGTGTCAATGTGTATGGAAGTGATCGACACTCTTAGAATGTGGTGAGTAATTGCTAGAATGTTGAATTGGTGTCTAATTTTTTTTGGGGTTTTTTTTTGTTTTGAAATAATAGTATATGCAAGTAAGGTTGTTGTGATACGAGAATAATCGTGAGATGAGAACGAGGTTGTGTATCACTGTCTGAGCAAACATAAAATACGAATGCCGTGTGAATATGCGAAGAGTGGCTGATAAGTGACGCTGATAAAACGTGTGATGTCTTTTGTTTGGAATGTGTGACGTTAGACAGAATTAATGAAAATTTTATGACAGGCTGACAGAAAGAGAGTTAACATTTTGAATGACGTTGCATAAAACAGATTTAATATCGTTGGCAGAGACATGTCGAAGCAAGAATGCCTGATACTGAGAAATGAGAGAAGTGAGATCTGTCGTCAGTCATATGCGGTATTGTTTACTGTTTCTGAAAGAGTCCCGATAAATAGGAGTAGTAGTGAAAGATGAGTGAGGCAAGCAAGAGAATGTGATTAGCTATATGAATGTCAGAGTATTATAAATAGAGTACTAGAGATATTACGATAAGTGTGACTGGCTTGACTACCATCGCAGTAGGAGAACGAAGTTAAGAGAAGGTTGAGGATAGTTTAGAGTTATGGTGGTGAGATGTTAGAAAGTACTGATGCAGGAGAATGAAGAGTTAGTTGCGTCGGGTAGACGAGAGACTTAAAATTAGAATTAGTTATTGACAAATATAGTAGGTAGATGTATTGGTGGAGTCGATGGTAAATAGACATTTATTTTGCTGGATGTAGCATGGTGGAAATACCGTAGTTAACGGTAATGATTAAGTAATTGTAGTAATTCTTGGTGCAAATCTAGGAGAAACAACTAGTGTACCGAGCCACAGGTTCTGTTAGTAGATAGATGACTGGTGGTACATTGAGATAGTCGCCACACTAGTACTAGGTGAAGTGATTTAAGCTATAGTTTACAGCGGTTGTTTGGGTTTATATTTCAAATATTGTAATGTGTTAGGAATTAGTTTTGTAAAGAGTGAAATATTAAGAGGGGAGATAATCAATGATTGACTTCCAAAACAAGTACAGTCATTTGTTGATTAATGACTTTTGTTGAGAGAACAGATATTGTTCTACGTTAGGATGAGAATATAGTCTGTAGGTAACAGATATATATATATATATATATATATATATATATATATATATATATATATATATATATATATATATATATATATATATATATATATATATATATATATATTGGGGTTAATGCTTAGCATTGAGTTGTTTTGTTTTATCTGTTATAAGAATAACGGAATAGGCATGACTTGTGTGAATAGATATGTATTTCATTGGTTAGTATAAGAGACCAATGTTGATTGAATATGTATGGTATGTTATATTATTTTTGCTTGATTTGGTCCTGTAAAATGATTATCACCATTTGATATTAGAATATTATTGTTGTGTTTTTAGTCTTTTGCGTACAAACCACTGGTCCGTAAAAGAGACCAGTAGTGTTAGATAACACTAAATATTTTCTATTAAATTAAATTGATGCATGTTTTGATGTTGGGATAAACGGTTCAAAACCAGGGAGAGGTTATAATGTTCTATTTTAATTTGTTTTGACTCCACACATTGGCACCTTGCCGTCTTGACAGACGATAGTTTGTGCTTTAAAAAGACATAATAACTTTTAACTATGGCGGTAGCGAGTGTGACTGATAAGGCCAATTTGCGCTGTAAATGTCCGTTCACAGTGGGTGCATGTGAACACATGGTCATTTCCACCATCATGCACCATCTTACGTCTCAAACGCTTGGTGTGTGACTTTTCTGCAATAATTTTCTCCTTTGACTTTATTCCATTTCTGATATTTGCTCTCCATGCAACACGTTCAGCGGTGACTTGCTCCCAATGTACATTATCAATGCCTGTATCAATCATGTCCCGCTTACACACATCTTTGTATCGTAGTAGAGGCCGACCCTGAGATCTCCATCTGTAATTCACCAAAAAAGATATCCTTTGGTATTCCACCATCATCCATCCTCCTAAGATGTCCTATCCATCTAAGTCTACGAAGACTGAGCATGGAATAAACTGTCACACAACCTGATCTTTCCAATACTTCAGTATTTGTGATTTTGTCTTGCCACTTAATACCAAGAATTCTTCGCAGACACCGCATATGAAAGCTGTTTAAATTGTTCTCTTGGTGTGAGTAAGTTGTCCAGGTTTCACTGCCATAGAGAAGAGTACTAAGGACACAGGCTTGATAGACAAGGACTTTTGTTTTGGCAGTAAGCTTCCTGTTCTCCCAGACTCTTTTTCTTAACCTGTTCATTGTTGTTGCTGCCTTACCAATCCGGATGTTGATTTCCTGATCTAGGGATAATTTGCTATTTACCACTGATCCTAGATATGTAAAATGGTCTACTATCTCTAGTTCGGCGGCGTCAATAAAGATTTATGGTACCCCATGTGCACCTTGTGACATAATCTGTGTCTTCTTTTTGCTAATTGTTAAACCAAATTCAGAACAAGCATTGGAGAATGCAGATAGTAGACATTGCAATTCTTCCTCAGAGTGGGTCGTAACTGCAGCATCATCTGCAAAAAGCAACTCTCTGATCAGTACCCTCCTAATTTTGGTCTTAGCCTTCAATCTCTGAGCATTGTAGAGGCCGCCATCTGAGCGTGAGTGAATGTATATACCACCATCCTGATCACGAAATGCATATTTCAGTAGAAGTGAAAAGTATATTCCAAAGAGGGTGGGAGCTAGTACACAACCTTGCTTAACTCCACTCTTGATTTCAAATTCTTCAGAAGTTGCACCATCAAACTTGATTATACCCTTCATGCCTGTGTGGAACGATTCCACAATGGACAGAAGAGTTGGTGGGCAGCCAATCTTCTTTAGTGCCTTGAACAGACCCTCACGACTGACCAAATCAAATGCCTTTGTGAGGTCGATGAAGGCAGTAAACAGTGGTTGATTCTGTTCACGGCATTTTTCTTGCATTTGTCGCAATGAGAATATCATATCAGTGGTAGACCGGTTCTGTCGAAAGCCACACTGTGATTCGGGGTAGACTTGATCTCCTAGGACTTGAAGTCTGCGCAGAACAATTCTGGCAAATACTTTTCCAACAATACACAGAAGTGAGATACCCCTATAGTTGTTACAGTCGCTCCGATCACCCTTGTTCTTGTACAGCGTTATGATGTTTGAATCTTTGAAATCCTGTGGGACTTGTCCTTCACGCCAGCATAGCTCTATTAGCTGGTGGATCTGTAGAGTGAGTGTGTCTTGCCCACTCCTGATAACCTCTATTGGAATCCTATCCTTACCTGGAGCCTTGCCAGATGCAAGTTCATTTATAGCACACTTAACTTCTGTTATGGTGGGAAGTGTGTCCAGGTGGTCAAGAGTTGGTAGAGCCTCTATGGCGTTAAGGGCATCCGCTAGTTTGGTCTCACTTGAGTAAAGCTCCAAATAGTGCTCTACCCATCTGTCCATCTGCTGTTTCTTATCAGTGATGACTTCTCCAGTCAAGGTTTTCAGCGGTGCACTTCTTTTGATCACCGGACCACAGGCTTTCTTTATTCCTTCATACATGCTTCTTATGTCTCCCTTATCACTTGCGATTTGAATGGACTCACATAACTTGATCCAATAATCATTTGCACACTGCCTGGCAGCCTTTTGCACATCCTTCCTAGCTTGCCTTAGCTCACTCAGAGTGTTACGCGTTGGTCTTTCCTTGTTTCTTAAGAGAGCTTTCTTCTTCTTATCAATCAAGGGCTGCAGAGTCTCGCTGTTGGCCGCAAACCAGTCCTGCCTCTTATGATCCACAGTGCCGTAAACCCCTACGGCAGTTTTATAAAAAGTTTCCTTAATTTGACCCCACTTTTCATTTACTGTACAATTTTCTGGTGTATCAGTGAAAGCGTCTTCAAGTTGCTGTTGAAACTGAAAGCACTTTTAAGGATCATGAGTGTTAATAATATTAATCCTGGGGCTAGATTTGTGTTTAGCTGTGTAGATTCTCTTTGGTCTCAGTCTAACTCTTGCAACAACCAAAGAATGATCTGTATCACAGTCAGCACTGTGGTAACTACGAGTCAATGATATATGGTTCAGATGTTGTCTCCGTGTGATGATGAAGTCCAGCTGGTGCCAATGGCCGGATCTTGGATGTTTCCATGTGACCTTATGCATCTCTTTTGTTTTAAAAAAAGAGTTTGTAATACATAGGTCATTACTGGTGCAATGCTCCAGCAGCCTTTGCCCATTTTCATTCATGCGACCGATGTTGTATTTTCCAAGGGACACTGGCCATGAACTCGAGTCCTTGCCCACACGAGCATTGAAATCACCGAGCATATAAATGTAGTCAGATTTTGGAACTGCCTTGATCACGGAGTCTAACTCCTCATAGAACAAATCCTTCACATCATCAGAGGAATCGAGTGTTGGTGCATATGCAGTAATAATGGTGGCAAACCCACAAGAGGTTGCCAAGCGCAGGGATAATAGTCTTTCATTTCCTCCTGCTGGAATATATATATATACCAAGCGATATGTTGAAATCTGTATTTATAGATATACCAAAAAGACCAGGAGAAATTAAATGCGAAGAGTTTCGTACAATTAATCTCATAAACCATGTCACTAAGCTTCTACTCAGAATTATAATGCGAAGAACAAGGAAGAAAATAAAAATGGAAATTAGTGAAGAACAGTATGGATTTGTGGAAGGAAAAGGTAAAGACAATGCAATATACACATTACGAACACTATTAGAAAGATCAGTAGAGACAAAGAAAGACATATATTTGTGCTTCATAGATTATATTAAGGCATTTGATAAAGTAAAACATGATGAACTGATTAAAATGTTGGAAGATATTAACATTGATGGGAAAGATCTCAGAATAATACTTGAAATAATTGAATAATACTGAAATAGTATTTTAGGATCATCGCCGATGCAACGGAGTTCGTGCATTGAGCTGAGTTTCTCCAGACTCAGGTTTGCGTTAGGAGGAAAACGGAGCACTTATGGGTTAAACCGTGTGTCGTGATGTTGATCCAACGACTAAACGACTAAACGACTATCTCAGAATAATAAAAACTATTTACTATGCTATGCAGATGACACAGTATTGACAGCGGATAATGCAACAGATCAACAACAATTGTTGGACTTTGTAGTAACAGAGAGTGCAAAGAAAGGACTCTCCTTGAATATCAAGAAAACAGTAACAATAGTGGTATCAAAGAAACAGGTGACGCCCAAATGTGAAATAGAGATAGAAGGGAAAATTCTTCACCAAGTGGATAGTTTTAAATATCTAGGGACATTTATATCATCATATGGAAATGCACAACAGAGATCAAGAGCAGAATAGGGCAAGCAAAGGCTGCATTTCAAAAAATGAAGGATATCTTATGCAATAAGTCGCTATCATTGAATGTAAGAAAGAGAGTGCTGAGGTGCTATATAGAACCTGTTTTGCTGTATGGCTGTGAAATCTTGAAATATAAATGAAAAATTAGGAAGAGATTGGAAGCAACAGAGATGTGGTCCCTTAGACGAATGTTGCGAACTCCTTGGACTGCCAAAGTAACTAATGAGAAGAGAGGCGCTGGAGAACATCGTGACAACTGGAAAGATCGTGGGAAAGAGAGGCAGAGGCAGACCACGAGAAATGATGCTGGATGGATTGCGATGGTGGCGTGGAGGAATATCAACGACAGAGGTGATCCAGAGAACTAAGGACAGAGATCTGTGGAGAGTCATGAACGCCTACGCCAGTCAGCTCGGCACTTGATGATGATGAACCAAAGTAACCTCAGAAATACATGAGTAAGAGGCTGTTCTCAAAGATGATCTCTTTAAAGAAGTAGAATCTAGGAGTTACATGATGAAGCAGAGAAATTGAAAACCTCTAAGACACTGCACCTCGAGCCTATCAACCTCAAATGTGGATATCACCTCACGGTATTTCGTGGCAAGTTACAATATCATCATCAGCGAGTGCCATTATCCCATTTAAGACTAGCAGAAGTAGGTCGTCAGCAATGCCAGAAATAAAAAAGGACTGTACTATAATGGATTCCTTCACGTTGCAACATACCTGGAGATGAAGAAGCTGATAAACTGGCAAAGGAAGATAAAAGACTGCCTCAGCCTGTTTTACACATAACCTGTGATGAGGTCAAGAGATTGATACGCAGAAAGTATAGAACAATGTGGATATTGAAGCATGGATGCGACTAGGAAGATCATATTACTAACTCAACAGAAAATAACAAGTAACAATCTTTAGACTCCGAACAGGACATTGTATGCTGAATTACTACAAATTTGATAAACTAACGTTAGTAGATACTGGTGAATGTAACTGTAAAACTAGTGAATGTAACTGTGGAACTGGTGAATGTAACTGTCAAACATGGTGAATGTAACTGTCAAACATGGTGAATGTAACTGTGGAACTGGTGAATGTAACTAGGGAACTGGTGAATGTAACTGGAACTGGTGAATGTAACTGTCAAATATGGTGAATGTAACTGTGGAACTGGTGAATGTAACTGTGGAAATGGTGAATGTAACTGTGGAACTGGTGAATGTAACTGTGGAACTGGTGAATGTAACTGTGGAACTGGTGAATGTAACTGTGGAACTGGTGAATGTAACTGTCAAACATGGTGTATGTAACTGTGAAACTGGAGAATGTAACTGTGGAACTGGTGAATGTAACTGTCAAACATGGTTAATGTCACTGTGGAATTGGTGAATGTAACTGTGGAACTGGTGAATGTAACTGTGGAACTGGTGAATGTAACTGTGGAACTGGTGAATGTAACTCTGAGACTGGTGAAATAACCGCTAAACATCGGTGACAGCTGTGTTCAACATATAAAGATAAGATAAAACTATTTTGGCCTACACCCTCTCAAATTGGTGACAATCTATGGAGATGTCAACAAGTTTAAGTTGACTGCTGCTTTCTCTTCATTTGTTTATATTGGTTGTTGTCTGAAGGTGAACAAAGAAGAAGAACAAGAAATCGTCAGCAGTTTCTGTTTTGCGTCGTCTTTGTACATTAAACCAGGTTGTATCATGCCCTCTCTGAGTTGCTCATGTCCTCTCTAAATGTGTCACTGTCCGCTTTAATTGTGTCTACGTCCTATATACTTAGAGAGGGATTGGATAGCTATATGTGTTGTTTTTCAATATGTAGCTTTGACTCCCTCACTCTTTTGTAAGTCCCCAACCTGCTACTCTATTATAGTTTTCTGTTGAGCGTTTTGTCCTTTAATGTATTACAAACGGCTTGTCTTTTTGATTGTATTTCCTCCAACAGCATCTTTGTTGTGATTTTTTATGCAACTATGCGTGAGTCGCGGTGGTGTAAAGGCTAGCACACTTGCTGTTCGGTCTGGCGGTCACATGTTCGAATTCCCGTCTAAGCGAGGATATTTTATTTTACGTACAAGGCACATTAAGAACTGACATTTGCAAATGTACAGTACAGAGGAAAAGAGCACATTTAGAATGAACAAGAACACATCTTGAGATGACATAGATAAAAGTATATTCACACACTTAAAGGAAATGAGCAACTTAGAGAGGGCATGGATAGCTATAGACGGATACGGGTAAATGTATAGAAGACATATTTAACCTAAGAGAGAACCGGGGCAAACATAGAACGCACATCGACAAACTTATAAATAACATGTACAATCTTAGAGAGGACTTGGGCAAATTGGAGAGGACATGAACACACCTAAAGTAAATGAATATCAACACATAGATCGCTTGCCCTTGTACATACTAAAATTATTAGTCTCCACAAATTGTCGATGCTTCCTTCCATCACTGTACCCCTACTGAGCAATGGATTATTTTGATTTGGGATTTTACTGTTTGGGAACCCGTCACAATTATGTGTGGTTATAAAAGCTGATAAAAAAAATGTTTGCATATCCTTTACAGGACATCGTTGTCAACATCGGAATCTTTCAGCTGATTTTTGATTTCTCGGCAAGATTACATTCAGTAGTTTGCCATTACTTTATGAGCGACCGGCTCAAATACCCCGTAAGTTTCCGACGCGATTCGAACCACTGCTGATTCTCATAATCGTCACGTTACCTACGAGAGTATACGAGATTACGGAGAAAAGTTGCTAACCTCTAGACCAGGAAGCCGGCTTAAAAGCTGATCACAACAAAGAAATGTAATTCCTGAGAAGAATACTCAATGTATCAAGAAAAGAGATAATCAGAAATAAAGAAATTAGAACTAAAGTAAGGGTTACAGCAGGGCTAGATTTTATTAGAAGGCAGCAAATAAAATGGTTTGGCCATATGATTAGGTTACCAACTAACAGTATACCACAACAAATATCACGAAGTTCTTGATGATAAGTGCGTGATATGGGCGTTGTCTAGGTAACGATACTCCTGGTGTGTCAATTGAGCTATCTAACTGTCTTACAATATAACTCACCCTCGCAGTGCACATTTACCAGTCATTAAACAAGATTGAGTTGGCGCACATAATCCTTTATTGCAGAAAGAACACGGACAAACGGAACACAACTCTATATCCAGAAACAATATAATCCATAGAATATAAATATCCTCCTCACAACTTAACCAGCACACATCACTGCCTTCTCAAGCCTGCTGCATATTAAATCCACAGGACAGGTAATCCAGCTACTATCCACGGCTGGATCTCACACAATACAACCCACACACTGGGTCTAGGCCTACACTAACTATTCAACCCACTCTGGGTTCAGGCCTCCATTAACTATCCAACCCCCACTGGGTTTTAGGCCTGCATTCACAACTGGGAGAACAACACAACAAAAGATCTGACCGCAGTCAGTCTAAGCTCCCACTTCTTCGACCACCGATCCGCTCGGCGCCAAAACATCAACTGTCTCAAGCGACCCGACTCTCAGCCGGTCCCACCTTTAACTCCCCAGTCAAGTTTTCCACTGTCTTTTTAACCCTACTGTGTAGCCCCTTCCTGGGCTCCCCACAACATTGCACCCCAGCCTAAAACTGTCTCTCTCCCCATCCATCCTGGGGGTCTCCACTCACCCTCACCATTATTTCTCATGGCTGGTTGTTTTTCTCGTAGTCCCGCTACAAAGGTCACTCACCTCAATGTCAATGACCCAGGCATATGTCAACAAGCAATGATATACAGACTAAATGGAAGCAGAGGAAGAGGCCGGCCACATAAACGATGGACAGAGGGATTAGCAGAGTCGATAGGAATCTCGATACATGAAGCCCATAAGCGGGCAATCTCCAGCTGTTTATGCTTCACTTCGACACCGCAAGGTACAAGAGGATCAAGATGAGATGATGAGATAAACGATAATGACAAAACTTACAACGCTCACCTGTTCTATCGAAGAGATCAAACTTATACTCGATGTATCTCTCCAGCCAGTCTGGAATCTTATCTTCTTTTTCTTCGAAATTCTTCTCCTTCTTTCTGGACAAATATTCTGTGTTTAATTTCTCCCACATTCTCACCTATGAATGCACATATATTACATTATTTAAGACTTATATAAATTGTTCAAATTATATTTGCATAAGTAATTTCATATTTGGTTATTGATTTCGAAGAAATATATTCTTGGGGAAAAAAAAATCAAATATTTGTATGTGGTTGTTTCGGGATTTGAAATTTAAATATTGAGCACAACCCACTACTGGCAACGCCGATCTCATTCTGGTATGAACCTAAGGCCTATCCACGTCAATATGGAAGCACTATACTCGAGTTTCGCCCTCATTTGAGCTCGTCAGTAGTGCATATCCCTGACCGGATCCGGAAACAGTCCCGGATCACGCGTGTGAAGCGGGTGTGTAACCACGCGGCACACACTGGACACACCAAATTATCACAACAGAACACCACAACGCTACCCAACCAACGCTTGAGCATAGCCTACGATGGGTAGCGTTGTGGTGTTCTGTTGTGATAATTTGGTGTGTCCAGTGTGTGCCGCGTGGTTACACACCCGCTTCACACGCGTGTTTTGTACATCTCGCCCCCTCTGAAATTCATTTTATAACGTAAGTAGACCTGCAAATCACGTTTTATGTAGACGTCTAGACTTTTTCTAGTATGTGATATTAAATTTGGCTTCCATTTCTACGTATACTGTGTAAAGAGGGGGGGGGGGGAGGGTGTGGAATTTACGCGAAAAAGGTGCGGGGGGGGGGGGGGTGACGTTCTGAAAATACGGTAAAGGGGTGCACGGGCCAAAAAAGAATGAGAACCACTGCATAGACTATCATGCATCCCAGGAAATCAATTTCTATTTCCATGATCCGTTTGTTGTCTCTGGACGCTTATCCTTTTGATTGCTTCTGGACGTTATATCATTTTGCTGTCTCTGGGCGGTATATCCTGTTGTTGTCTCTGGACGTTATATCCTTTTTTCTCTCTGGACGTTATATCCTGTTGTTGCCTCTGGACGTTACATCCTTGTGTTGTCTCTGGACGTTAATCATTTTGTTGTCTCTGGACATTAAATCCTTTTGTTGCCTCTTGACGTTATATCCTTTTTTTGCCTTTGGACGTTATGTCCTTTTGTTGTCCCTGGACGTTATACTCTTCTGTTGTCTCTGGACGTTATATCCTTTTATTGTCTCTGGACGTTATATCCTTTTATTGTCTCTGGACGTTATATAATGTTGTTGCCTCTGGACGTTACATCCTTGTGTTGCCTCTGGACGTTATATCCTTTTGTTGTCTCTGGGCGTTATACCCTGTTGTTGCCTCTGGACGTTATATCCTTTTGTTGTCTCTGGACGTCATATCCTTTTGTTGTCTCTGGACGTTATATCCTGTTGTTGTCTCTGGACATTATATAATGTTGTTGCCTCTGGACGTTACATTCTTGTGTTGCATCTGGACATTATGTCCTTTTTTATGCCTCTGGACATTACGTCCTTTTGTTGTCTCTGGACGTTATATCCTTTTGTTGTCTCTGGACGTTAAATCCTTTTGCTGTCTCTGGACGTTATGTCATTTTGTTGTTTCTGGATGTTATCTCCTTTTGCTGTCTCTGGACGTTATGTCATTTTGTTGTCTCTGGACGTTATCTCCTTTTGTTGTCTCTGGACGTTAAATCCTTTTGTTATCTCTGGACGTTATGTCATTTTGTTGTCTCTGGATGTTATCTCCTTTTGTTGTCTCTGGACGTTATATTTTCTTGTTGGCTCTGGACGTTATGTCCTTTTCTGCATCTGGACGTTATGCCCCTTTGTTGCCTGTTATGTTGGAGTCTGTTGACAAAAAAATACCTCAACCTGGGAAGGAACACTATCTACCCTGGCCCAATCCCAGCCACTCTGTACGTGCCGTGCTGAATCATGGCCTGATTACATCCTGATGGGGCACTCCCAGATATGGAGTTCAGTATTGGTCCTGCATATTCTTGGGCCGTGCTGTAGAGCTTCCCCATCAACTCTTCAAATTCATAAACCGGCGAGGTGTGCTTTACAGATGCGGAAATTATACGCTTTCAGAGAGACATATTAAGATGAAACCAGGTCAAGACAGAGCACTGAACAAGTTGACATTAAATCTAGGTTGGTAAAATTTGCGCCATAGATTTGGGGTTGTCAACAGACTCCAAGTTGATGCCTGGAGTAACGCCTGCCAGAGCTCGTTGTCCGTGTTCCTGCCACTGTCAATGTGTTTGAGAGCAAGGTATCAACTAGCTCGTTACAATCATCATCACGTGGCCAAGTCATCCGGATATTTACTTCTGTGCCTTCCCCTTGTTGTTTTTCCCTAATATTGTAAGTTGTCACCAATTTCTTCAATGTTTTTCTTCTTATAACGTGTCTAATATGTGTTGACTGTCTACATCTAATTTCTCTAATGAGTGTATGGTTTTCATTTGTTTCTTGTAGGACTTGCTCACTGGTTCTTCTGTCTGTCCATGGTATTCTTTGCATTTTCTTCAGAAATCACATTCCTACTGCCATTAGATGGTTTTCACCTTGTCTGCCATGGACCCCTGAATGACCTGGGTAATACTTGCGCCTTAAATGATATACCTTTATAGGTTTAGCCAGTAGTACAACAGCTGGAACTTTGTCGCGTATATGTATCGTTAAACTTGATTATTACATGTTTATCTCATTCAGTACACAACTGTGTCAAACGGAATTATGCTGAGAACTCGAAATTACAAAGGTAAAAGACAAACATAGAGCTATGCAAGCTAAATACAATCTGTGCATGCCTGTAGGAGAAGAGGCATACGACCAGTTTCTGACGGTGTATACACTAGAATGATCTAGATACATTGTGTGCATGCCTGTAGAGAAAGCGTCAGACGACCAGTTTCAGATGTGGTAGTAAACACAAGAATCACCTAGATGCACTGAGTGCATGCCTGTAGGGAAAGAGACACTCGACCAATTTTTGATGTTAGTTGGTAGTTAGTTAGATAGTCGAAAGATCATCCTCATTGCACATCGAACCATTCAGTCCATAAGTGCTGGGATCTCTTCCTCAGTATATCCCGCAGCGTATAACGGCTAACGACCCCAGTTCTATGTTGGTTTATCAATCTTCTTTGGCTTCCTTCTTGTTTGACCACGCCTCTTTCAATTTGCCGTTCTCGCATCCTGACCATGGTTGTAGATTCACAGTCATAACTTGGTTCTTGCGAACGATTTACTTCTCGTGAAGCATTCAGAATGTCAGCCTGGTCTATGGCGCGTCCACCTTCCGCAGTAGCCTTACCTGCGAGCTTGTCAGCCCGCAAATTTCCTTGTACACCCGCATGCCCCTGCACGAAAATAAAACTAATCTTTGCCAACTGAGACCGCTTCAAAGACAGCAACCACTCTCTTCGGATCCACCCCCTCTCTACCTTCTTGGGCATGCTCATTGAGTCTCTAAGAAAACATGCCTTAGTGAATGTCTGTGTCTCGAGCCTAGTTATTGCTTTACTTATTGACTCCCATAGTCAGGCTACTTGTGGTCACAGCATAAGCACCAGCATACTCCTTCACAATTCTTCCCCCGGCCTGAGCCGTAAAGGCCAATGAACTTCTCACTCGTCGAACGACCGACCCGTCTGTGAAAATGACATCATCACCGTCTAATGAATTCTAGAAGATCAACGCTTGTACTTCGAACCATACAGCAGCCGAATTTTCTTGTCTGCATTTTCTGTCTAGTTGGATGCAAACTGAAAAGGACGTACAGAAATCTATTAGCACTTGTACCCACTCCTCGCCAGGTTCTAAGGTCCTCAAGTGATCACACCTGTTGAAGAATGTCTTCGGCTTGACCCATCTATGACCTTCCCCTTTTTAACCTGCTGCCCTTCACCTTCATAATTTCACTACGCAGTGGATGTTGTGTGTTTGCATTGACTCTGAGGTTGGCACGTGTCCTGCAAATTTGTATTCTGTCTCCAATGGTTGGGAAATCAAGAAGATAGCGCATCACCGTGCATGCTGTATCTCTTGTACATCCAAGAATAATACGCATAGCTTCGTTCTGTATCCTTTCCATCCTTTCCATCTGTTTATGGCTGAGAGTCAGGATCGCCTTCGCATACTCAAAAACAGACATGACCTGACCCTTGTATATGTTGTTGTTGTTGTTATGTTGTTTGTCCATCAAGAATGATGATGACCATTCATTTCATCCAGTGGGGTTGAAAGTACGGAGCCGTGAGTTCTAAGATGACCGATAAGGCCTATTTTGGCTCGAAATGTTCTTTTCCAATGTGGACAAAGAATGCTTGACATTTCTAGAGGAGGATTTCCTGCAGTGGTTTTTCTGTCCTGCCTTTTCTTCACAGTTGTTGCAGTCCTGGTTGCCTCACACGTGACTGCACCCTTGCGTAATGATGCACGCCACGAATTTCGGTCTCTGGCTGCAGTCTCCCAGGAGTCATGATGAATTCCAAAAGCATTAAGTGAGATTTTAAGAGTGTCTTTAAGGCGTTTCCTCTGGCCGCCTTGGGAGCGTTTACCACATCCCAATTGGCCGTAAAATTTTTTTTAGGGAGCCTGTGATCTGGCATGCGAGTTAAGTGACCAGCCCAGCGAAACTGATTATTCATTAGTAGAAGGATTTATTCCGCGCAGTCTGCCGAATCCTGTCTTCACATGCTGGGTAGGCATACTCTAATTCACCGATCAGTCTGACACCAAATCCGCTACCCACGCATGGTTTAGCCAGCCTGTCACAGCTGTTGCCCGGGGGGTGGCCACTGTCGCATGCTGACAGCTACTAGGGGCCACAGGCATGAGCTGGATGTCAGGCTTGGACCAGTGGGGGAAGTTCCCTTGAAAAGGGAATACCCTTGTATATAAGACATACATGGCGCTGCTCACAGTATACCATCATCAGGACTAACAGTCCACACGACCACGGATCTCAACAATAACCACAGCTGAGGAAGCAGGTTAGACAACACCGAATTTTGAATTTTTTTTTTGAAAATTGGAATTGGAATTGCTCACAGTTTGCTACCGCCATCACCCGCATCGTAGTCAAACCCCGTTTGGCTATTGTTATCACCTGGTCTAGGTACTCATTATAAGCAAGGCTTCGATCAAAACGTATCCCCAGATAATTCATTCCCTGAGTTCCTTCCACAGTCTCTGAACACAGATTTACAGTTGGTGTTGGAGTTTTGACAATATAGTTATTCAAAGAGAACCATACCACTGCTGCCATTCGTTGGGTTGACCAATGTCCCAGATTCCCCACACCAAGTGCTTATGCAATTTAGTTCGGTTTGTAGTTCCACGGCAACCCGATCTCTATCCTTACCCCGACGATAACGATACACTAACACATCGTCAGCATATGACAATGTCCTCCCAGGTCCAGCTCGCTGGTAATTATCACAGTGTAGGCGTTGAAAAGCACCGGGGATAATGGATGATCCCATGTGGCAGGCCCGGATATATTATTGTTGGTTCAGAAGTCCAACTGCCACATCTAAAAGCTACTTTCCGTTGGAAGATGGCTGCAGCGATCCAACTAAGGAGGAATGGACTTATCTTGATTCAAGCAGCTGAAACATTAAAAAAATCCAACGGTACTCTGTTGTACGCATCCTTAAGATCAATCGACGCAGCCCTTGTTTCAATGCCTGAGTGGAAACCTTCATAGATATTATGGGCAAAAACTGCTGCGTTGGTCCAGGTTTCTCTGTTTGGACGGTACCCTCCAAGGGTAGGTGGGAAACAACCTTGCCTCTCTAGCTGGCTTGATATTTTCTTGGCATTTAACTTCTCCAGCAGCTTGCCTGTTGTATTTTGCACGGTTATTACCCGATATCCCTGGATTTTTGTGTGGTCTTTGCCAGGCTTCGGCAAGGGAATCAGATAGCTGTGTAACCACTCCTTCTTGATGCAAGCATTCGCTATGCTGTTGTTGTACATATCTGCTAGTTCCTCTAGCTCGTTGTCGGTACACATACTGATGTCGTCATACATTATACCATCTAACCCTGGTGCACTGTTTCTTGTTCGTCGAAGCACAGCCTTAATCTCTTTCACTGTCACTGTGTCTTTAACTGTAATTTTCTGAACGTTACACCTGTCTGAGGTAGCTGCTTTGGCAAAATTTCGGCCTCTCATGTCTGTCTGGTTGCTCTGCTCTAGATGGCGTTCGAAAAGGGCTTTGTCCTTATACTCGTCAGACCTCTGCCAGATAAGGTCAGCACTTTGGAAGTCAGGAATACTTTTATTCTTGACTACCCCATTCATACATTTATGTAGTCGCCAGAACAATTTCAGTGACTTGTCTGTGCTTATTCTTTGACACAACTCTGCCCATTTTTCACTTTTAACCACTTTAACCAGTTTTTTTAAAATAGCTAACTTTGGTGTCCATCTCTCTTTCCAATTGCACAATAAGACTAGGATGGGCAGCTCTGTTCTTCTTGGCGTTTTGCCATTTCCTTACAGCACCACGCTTATCCACCCAGGCCTTCTCCACCTCACAATTCCACCAAGGTGGCTGTTCCCAGCTATTTTTTCCTGCCATGATGTTTCCTGCGCTTGTCACGCCTTAATTTACTCACATCTTGCCCTGAACTGTCATACTTAAAGGTCTTGACCGTTGACATGTTTGTGCTGCCTGGTTCTGCCGTTCTCCACCAATATGCTGCAATGGTGGTAGTCGCTGCCATGGTGCCCTAGGACACCCCATCTACACACTGTAGTGAGTGATGGAGACACCAGCGCCAGGTCAATAACACTGTTCTCGTCACCTGGACGATTTGCTGTCCTGGTGACACAGCCACTGTTGATACACACAAGGTCACTGGTTTCAAGTGCCACCTCGAGCTCTCCCCCTATGTGTTGGAAGAAATGGTACCCCATGATTTGCCTTAGCGTTGAAATCGCCACAGAAAATGACATTCCTCTTGTGACATAATATATCATCCAAACACTGCCATCTATGGGAATCCACAATCGCGTTATAGGCATAAACATTCACTAACACGAATGGCACACCGGAGTGAACTCCAACAGCCTGTAATTGTATCTCGTCACTGTCCCAACTGGATATTTCCAGCTCTGAAACCACTATACTGTCTGGAATCAGAATCGTCATTCCCAGGTGTTGCCTGTTCTAAAAACATTTGAAGCCGGCTATATGGAGTGTATGTTTAACGCTCAGTATCGTTTCCTGAAGCGCAACTATATCGTTCCTGTATGCCAGGCTTTCCAAGATAGGGCCACGTTGTTTAGCACTGGCACAATTCCAATATAGAATACGAGGTGTACTTGAGGCTCAGTCGGTTGAATTTGCGTCTGAGGCGTCTGGCACTTGCCCGTCTACTTTGTCTCTTACACCGTGGACCGCACCTTAAAAGTCGAAACGGTTTCTTTACCTTATGCACGAGGGCACAGAGGCTCATCCACCATTTTGAAGAATCCAGAAAAACAACATAGTAACCCAACACGCAACAGAAAACACTCAAGGATTGACTCGCTCAGATGGACGAACTCTGTAGCACCGACAAAAATCTTGAGAAGAAACTTTTAGTTTACATCCTAGCGCAGAAATCACACGCACGAGATGAAACTATCCACATCCTACCTGAAAAATTGAGCGGTTTCAACATCACACAACCGCCCGCCACCATATTGACCGGAAGTCTCTGAAGTTTCTGATGTGACAGTAAACACTGGAATAACTAGATGCATTTAGTGCATGCCTGTAGGGAAAGAGGCAGCCGGCAAGATTCTGACGGATTATACACTAGACTGGTCTAGTTACATTGTGTTCATGCCTGTAGGAAGAAGGTGAGTTTATGAGGCAGCAGTTAACAATAGAATAATATAGATACACTCAACTGTGTGATGAGTCGTTTGCATTCGCTTGCATGAGCAACAGTCATTACCCATTCATCCTCAGTGACCTTGCCGTCGAGGTTCGTATCTCCGTCGTCCTGTAAGTAGCGCCACATGTCAGCAAACACGCGCTGGGCTTTCACGGCCTTGACACTGCCGTCCTTCCAGCCACTCATCGCGCAGATTTTCTACAAGGCATATCACGTGAACACGTCTAGATTATGAAATCTATATCGTAACCATTAACGTTAAATTAATGCTTGATAGGTATATAGACACTAAACACGCACACACTCACACACACACACACATGTGCACGTACACACACACACACCCACATACACACATACATACACACACACACACGTAGTGAGTGAGTGGCACCTTGCAGTCTTGACAGACCAAAGTATGTGAGTTGGAATGTGGCCAATATTCCATCACAATGCCTTCCGAGGCAGAGCTTCAGAGAAACATGTGGTGCCCAAACGACATGATCCCTCTCTCGGCCTAATTTTGTGTTTTCCAGAGGAATGGGTAATCAATACGTCTGGCACAAGGTAGGCTGCAGACGCTGGCGGCACAGCGTCAAACCTCCGAGACCTCGCCACCACGAGCAGGTGGCGAGTGATGGCCAGACCCTGGAACCCAAGAGACCCGGCTTAGAGGCGTTCAGCTAAGTCCCACAGGTACCAGAAGGGCGCGCACATCTGTCAATCACAAGCGTCCGGACCTGTGTAAAGCGTGCACTATCGTCAGACTCTCGCCTGACCTTAGCGGACCCCGCGACCAGCGGGAATAGGCCTGCCGGAGATACCACAGGAGATATTGCTCGTCTATTGCAAGCAAATCTCCCGTCATTCCACTGTGAGGATCTCGCAACCGGCGAGAATAGTCATGTATATAAATACAGAAACAACCACTCACATACACACATGTGTGTATATTCTTAGATGCAAACGTTCGTAAGTACTTAACTTATTTACACTTATGATATACAATAAAGAAAGATGGAAAGATGGAAAAATAATGAAACTTTATCTTAACACTTTTTTGTTCCGCTTATCCTTTATAGGACATCGCTGTTAACATCAGCATCTTTCAGCTGATTGTTGATTTCTTGACAAGATTACGCTCAGTAGTTTGCCATTGCTTTTTGAGCGACCGGCTCAGATACCCCTAAGTTACTAAGGCGGCGAGAACCGCTACCGATTCTCGCGCAGGTCACGTTCCTCACGTGGATATACGGGATTACGGAGACAGACGTTAAACTCTAGGTCAGGGAGACCGGCTTCTCAACACTAGTGTGTCGCATATTACATGTACATTCTTTTCATGACAGCAAACATATAAGATAGTAACGTGTTCTTTACAGGACGCTGCAATCAATCCCAGCATAAATTGACTGTTTGTGATTTACTGGACAATGTTTGTTCAGTAGTTTGCCATTGCTTTCTGAACGGCCGGCACTCATACCTTTGTATGGGAAACCAGCACAAAGCGGTCTGCTTCCAAATCGCCCGCTGCTGTGTTTCGAAAGTGGTATGCGAGATTACGAATTGCGTGAGCTACCCCTTCGCTAGTGTTATAATTAAAATTCCATAAAATTGTCACTTTAGCCAACACTCTTCACATGTCACAACAAGTTTTACAACAAGAAGCAACAGGTAAGTTAAAGAACAGTTACCATTCGTGCTAACTGAAAGTCATTCCACTCTAGAACGCCATCTTTGTTTAGATCTGTGAATGACAACAAGAATATACAGAGCACCACAAACATCGCGATCTCACACAAGTTAGGTCAATACAAGTTTTAAAAGTCAGTTGCATACCCTTTACAGGACGTCGCAGTCAACCCCAGTTTTTTTTGGCTGTTATTTATTGGCAAGTTTACTTTCAGTAGTATGCCAATGCTTTCTGAACGACCGGCACTCATACCACTTTTATAAACAAACCAGCGTAAGGCGGTCTGCTGCCAAATTGCCAGCAGCTGGGTATCAAACTCGGTATGCGGGATTACGAACTGCGTCCGTAACCCTTCTCCACTGAGCCGGTTAAATAACAGCTTTTTTCCATATCCTATTTACAGGACATTGCAGTCAACACCAGAATTGTTCAGCTGCTGTTAATGTCTTGGCAAGATTTACATTAGGTGGCTTGCCATTGCTTTCTGAACGACCGGCTCATATACCTTTCCGTAAGAAACAAACGAGACACGATTCGCTGCCGAATCATGCGCAGCTGTGTTTCTTACGTGGGTATACGGGATTTCGAACAGGGTCCTTAACACCCTCGCCAGGGAGTTCGGCTAAAAATAACAGCTTAATGATAGAAATTCATTATTTCCTTTAAAGGATGTACACAAATTAAAGGCCTCTTACCCACGCAAACGTGGTGTATGTGTGTGTATGGCAAGTAAGTAAAGGGGGCCCTATTACACGCTTTAAGATCCATTGGATGAATGGTGCTAGACCCGTGTTTTATAGACCGCTAGATCCATTGGATGAATGGTGCTAGACACTTGTTTTATAGACCGCTGGATCCATTGGATGAATGGTGCTAGAACCGTGTTTTATAGACCGCTGGATCCATTGGATGAATGGTGCTAGACCCGTGTTTTATAGACCGCTGGATCCATTGGATGAATGGTGCTAGACCCGTGTTATATAGACCGCTGGATCCATTGGATGAATGGTGCTAGACCCGTGTTTTATAGACCACTTCATCCATTGAATGAATGGTGCTAGACACTTGTTTTATAGACCGCTGGATCCATTGGATGAATGGTGCTAGACCCGTGTTTTATAGACCGCTGGATCCATTGGATGAATGGTGCTAGACCCCTGTTTTATATACCGCTGGATCCATTGGATCAATTGGTGCTAGACACTTGTTTTATAGACAGCTGGGTTAATTGGATGAATGGTGCTAGACCCGTGTTTTATAGACCGCTGGATCCATTGGATGAATGGTGCTAGACACTTGTTTTATAGACAGCTGGGTTAATTGGATGAATGGTGCTAGATCCGTGTTTTATAGACCGCTGGATCCATTGGATGAATGGTGCTAGACCCGTGTTTTATAGACCGCTGGATCCATTGGATGAATGGTGCTAGACCCGTGTTTTATAGACCGCTCGATCCATTGGATGAATGGTGCTAGAACCGTGTTTTATAGACCGCTTCATCCATTGGATGAATGGTGCTATACCCGTGTTTTATAGACCGCTGGATCCATTGGATGAATGGTGCTAGACCCGTGTTTTATAGACCGCTGGATCCATTGGATAAATGGTGCTAGACACTTGTTTTATAGACTGCTGGGTTAATTGGATGAATGGTGCTAGACCCGTGTTTTATAGACCGCTGGATCCATTGGATGAATGGTGCTAGACCCGTGTTTTATAGACCGCTGGATCCATTGGATGAATGGTGCTAGACCCGTATTTTATAGACCGCTGGATCCATTGGATGAATGGTGCTAGTCCCGTGTTTTATAGACCGCTGGATCCATTGGATGAATGGTGCTAGACCCGTGTTTTATAGACCGCTCGATCCATTGGATGAATGGTGCTAGACCCGTGTTTTATATACCGCTGGATCCATTGGATGAATGGTGCTAGACCCTGTTTTATAGACCAATCGCACTAGGTGGCTGACGCGGTCAGTGTCGCGCTGGCTGGCTTTACTTTCCAAGCCATTTCCTCGTACCTATGTTAGGCTGAGACGAATGTTGCGAATTCCTTGGACTGCCACAGCAACTAACAACGATTCCCTGAAAGAAGCTAATAAAACTATGAAACTTGGACATTATATACAGGGTGTATTTTTAATGATTGTGCAGTGTTTGAAAATATTGCCGGTCCAAGTTTTGTATTTATCTTTTATAGTGCATGAACTTTACAGAGGGTGAATACAAAACTTGGACCGGCAATATTTTCAAACACTGAATAGTCATTAAAATACGCCCTATACAACAATAAGAAAGAAACAAACAGCTTTCTCTGACAATGCGATGAGAAGAAAGGCACTGGAGACCATCGTGAAAAATGAAACGATCAAGGGGAAGAGAGGCAGGGACAGACCAAGAGAAATGACGCTGGATGGATTGAGACGGTGGCATGGATCAGGGGTGGGCAAACTACGGCCCGCGGGCCGCATGCGGCCCGCCAAGTGATTTTATGCGGCCCGCGAGGGCATTTAAAAATAAAATTTTATAAATTCGTTTTTAAGTTTATTTTGTTGAATTTTTACAGAATTTCATGTACCGTTATGATGAGTGTCAATAACAAACGTAAGATTGAAAATGACTGCCGTGTTTTTGATGATGAATTGACAACTAAGTACTGTTTTATAAAGGTTGGTAGCAAATCAGTTTGCATGTTGTGTCGTGAGTCAGTGGCTGTCTTCAAGGAGTCATCATTATCATCATCATATCTTCTACCACTTCTGCCGTCAAGCGTCGTGGGGAGGAATAATTTGCGTTCCAGCGCCCGGTGGGCGGCACTGGATAGTGTCATTCCGTGTGGCTGTAAAATGTCTTTGATGTCGTCAATCCATTTTCTTCTTGGACGTCCTCTTGGTCTCGTCGCAGATGATCTTTGATGTAAGGCCAGTGATGGTAGTTGCTGGTGTTGCATTCTAACAACATGGCCAAACCACTTGATCTTCTGTCTTTCAATAAATGTGGCACAAGGTGTTGATCCCACAGTCTGTCTGATAATAGCATTTCTTACTCGGTCTCGGATTGTTAAGTTGGCAGCTCTCCTCAGGCATCTCATTTCGCAGGTGTTGATTTTGCGAAGGTGTAATTTGGATAAAGTCCAGGTCTGAGATTGGTAGCAAAGGGTTGGTGTGAATATGCTGTTTATTATCTGTCGTTTTGCGGGCATGGGTATATTTGGATGTTTCAGTAAGGGTGATAGTTGATATGTAAGTGCACTAGCTTTTTGACATCTGATTTCAATTTCTCTGTCTAATCTGCCATCTTCTGTGATCATACTTCCAAGATATTTGAATTCTGTAACTTGTTTCAGAGTTGTGCTATTTAACTGTATACTTAGTGGGCCCGGCGATCTGCTAACTTGCATTACTTCGGTTTTGGCTGTATTTATGCTCATATTGTAACTCCTGCATACTGAACTCAGATTATTAATATGATTTTGCAGTCTGCCCTCGTCGCTATAAAACAGGCACTGATCGTCTGCAAATAAAAGTTCATTTATTTCCTGTGGATCAGTTGTTTCATCTGGAGTAAAGAGTTCTAGATTTTCTTAATCTGTTCTGTCGAGACTTGCTTCTTTGGAAATTCTGTCCATGTAGATATTAAATATCTAGGGGATAGAGCACACATCCCTGCCTCACTCCTGTACTGACTGCGAACATATCTGATATACCTTCTTGTGTTCTTACTGCACTTCGGCACAAGTGGTACATGTCTATGATGTTTTCTAGCAGTTGCCCTTGTATCCTTCAAGGAGTACAATGTAAAAAGACATTATCAAACAAAACATTCCGATTTCGGATACAATGCAACGACTGAAGATAAAGAAAGGAAATGCCTTGAGTTGGTGAAAAATTTGGAGAAACAGCAAACTGTTTTCACTAAACAGTCTTCGATTCAAGATGCCGCAACTGAAGCTAGTCTTGTGCTGTCACACAGAATTGTAAAACAGAACAAGCCATTTTCTGATGGCGAGTTCATCAAGGAATGTTTGGTAGATGCAGCAAACATTATGTGTCCAGAAAAAAACAAAATTTTTTGACAACATTACTTTATTAAGGAGAACTGTGGTCAGACGTGTTGACAAGATCAGTGACGATTTGATGCATAAACTTCAAGATGCAAGTAAAACATTTTTGTGGTACTCTCTTGCATTGGATGAGAGTACCGATGTACATGATACTGTCCCAATTATTGATATTTATGCGTGGAATAAACACTTCTTTCAAACTCAATGAAGAGTTACTGAGTGTTGAGTCACTCAAAGACACAACCACAGGCCATGATATATTCAATGCTGTTACTAACTGTATTGAAAGAACTGGGTTGGTTTGGGACAAGATGGCAAGTGTTACAACTGACGGAGCTCGTGCTTTGACTGGAAAAAAATGTAGGTCTGGTAAAGTTGATAAGTGATAAGATTAAAGCAGTATATCCAGACCACACATTATTACAACTTCACTGTGTGATTCATCAAGAAAGTCTGTGTAAAACTGGTTTGAATATCAAGCATGTTATTGATCCAGTTGTCAGTGTCTCAACCTCATCAGATCAAGAGGACTTAATCACAGACAGTTCAAGTCATTACTTGTCGATTTGGAAACTGAACATTCCGATGTCCTGAACTACACCAATGTTCGATGGCTGAGTCTCGGCAAGGTGTTGAGGAGAGTGTGGGAACTCAGAGAAGAAATAGTGATGTTCCTAGAGATGAAGGCATCGCATGTGACTTTATACTAACATTGTCAATAAAGAGTGGCAGTTAGGCTTTATGTTTGCCATTGAAATTATGGAAAATTTAAATGAACTGAATGTCAAACTTCAGGGCAATGGTGTGTTTGCACATGAATTGTATGTATGTACAATAATTTCAGGCAAAACTCTCACTGTTCTCCAGACAAACAAGTGAAAAAATAGTTTGTCACTTCCCTTTCCTGAAACAAGAAACCATTTCTAGTGAAATGACTGAAAAATACAAAGCCCAATTAGATGCATTGATTGAAGAATTTGGATGGAGATTCCAAGATTTCAAGAAATTAGAGCCATAGTTCAATATTCTCAGTTCACCTTTTAGAGCAGAAGCTGATACAGCCACAGAGGACATACAGTTGGAGCTGCTTGACTTACAAGCAGATCATGATCTGAAAGTGAAATTCAAGACAGATGGTTTGCTGGATTTCTATGGATCTTTATCACAAGAATCATTTCCCAACTTGAAAAACTTTGCAGCTAAACTTTTATCATTATTTGGATCAAAATACATTTGCGAACAAGCATCCTCTTGCTTGAAGATCAACAAATCTAAGAATAGGTCTTTATTGTCGGACTGCTAATTGCATGCTGTCATGCGAATTTCAACAAGTAAACTTGCTTCCAGATTTCAAGAATATTGTCAAACAATTGCAAGCAGTTACATACATCTCATTAAAAATCAACAACTGTAGTGACAATGTAGTCGCTGTGTGTCTAAATTAAAGCCATTGATAGATAATAATGAATATTTGTTATAATAACAAGTTGTAAAATTGTGTTAACAAATTAGTAAACGTTTTTGTTCATATTGTCAAATATAATGTATAAGTGTATATGTAAAATAAAATTGCAATAATTAGTTATTTATACTGCTTAATAACCTATAAATAATTAATAATTACTTATTGTGATAGGTTGCTGTAAACACAATGGATATATATATATATATATATATATATATATATATATATATATATATATATATATATATATATATATATATATATATATATATATATATATATATATATATATATATATGCGGCCCGCCACTAACTTTACATTTGTCAATGCGGCCCACCGCACGAAAAGTTTGCCCACCCCTGGCATGGATGAATATTATCAGCAGAGTTGATACAGAACACCAAAGACTGTGATCTGTGGAGAGACATGAGCTCCTACGCCAGCCGACATAGCGCTTGATAATGATGAAATTAAGCTGGATCGAAAAAGAAATCCAGGTCAATTACAAAAATTCGAACCTGCTGTAATATAGTAGTAGCCCCTTATTTTATAAATTAGTCGGCACTGGTCTAGGATCGAAGCTCCGACAGGCGGACAGTTAGAGCATTGCTTTGCTGATCCGGCAGCTTTTGCATCTTGTCTTGTTCCAGACGTATTGGTGTCACCTTTCCTCTGGAGCAAACCAGACTGGCCGAGAGAGGGATCATGCTGCATGGGAACACATGGTCTCTAAATTCAGCCCAGGCTTTCTGTTATGGAGAGATAACCCCATTTTACCAACTATCGTCTGTCAAGACGGCAAGGTGCCAGTCAGTCAGTCGGCATTAGATGAATGATATGATAATACATCGCCGACAGCTTATACCTTCGGAATATTTCCTGATACAGATTTAGAATGGTTCAAGTTGGTAGTCCACGTCAAGTTTTAAGAAACGTCCAGTCTCAATTAAGTTAAGATCATATGACCACCGGACGGGTAGTCAAGTCTACTAACTACCTTACCATCGCCGCTTTTGTTGACGGACGTGCTTGTGGGGACAACTGAAGGTTAACGTGCAAGATGAAGGTAAAGTACACGGTGGTTGGACAACATCAGGTAATGGGTTAGAACAGGTGTGAATGACAGCTCGATGAAGACACAGAACAGGGAGTATTACAGACTCATTACCGCAGATCTCGCATGTCGAGAGGTAGATGATGGAAATTATGTTGAAGGTGAAGTACATGATGGCGTTAGCTGTTCGTAAATATTCATAAGCATCATCCATAACTGTCATTTACTGCCAATATAGTACCTTGTGGTGTATGGCAGAGGGGTCTTTCAGCCTGAGGAATAAAGGCCGCCTGGCTAGTGTACTCGTCCCGAACTGTGCAGGTTACCGCACTAGCCAGGCGGCCTTTATTCCTCAGGCTCAAAGACCCCTCTGCCATACACCACAAGGTACTATATTGGCAGTAAATGACAGTTATGGATGATGCTGATGAATATTTACGAACAGCTAACGCATCATCAATAACGTCTACCAAATGGCGTAGGCGTTCATGTCTCTCGACAGATCACTTTCCTTGGAGTTTTGGAACAACACAGCTGATGATATTCCGCCATGGCACCATCTCAGCCCGTCCAGTATAGTTTATGCTGGTTTGTCTCTGTCTCTTTTCCCACTGATCTTTTCAATGTGGTCAAGATGTTCTCCGATGCCTCTTCTCATCACATGACCAAAGAAAGCTGTTTGTCTCTTTCTTACTGTTGTATATAATGTTCTAGTTTCGTTATCCTCTTTCCGGCAATCGTCGTTAGTTACTCTGGCAGTCCAAGGAATCCGCAACATTCGTCTCAGGAAGCACTATCACCATTGCTTCAAAACTGTTCCTATTTTGTTCATGCACGTTTCAAGATTCACTGACGCACAGAAAACGTAAGATCCGAATAACATTTCAGCAATCTCATTCTTACATTCAATGATAGTGACTTATTATATAAAATACTTTTTATTTTCTGAAATGCAGCTTTTGCTTGCCCTCTCCTGCTCTTAATCTCTGTCGTGCAGCTTTGCAACTGATGTTATAATTGCCCTTTGGGTATTTAAATTTATCAACTTGTTAAATATTTTCCTTCTATTGTCACTTTTCTCTGTGATATAACCATTGTTTCTGTTTTCTTTTAAATAATCAAAAAGAGTCTCTTATTTGCAATCTCTACTACTACAATGTTCAACGTTGTAGATCTTTTGCATTTCCCGCCATTAATACTGTGTTATCTGTATAGCGCTTATATTACAACCTCAAACTTCTATTCCTGGCCTATCTGTGATCTCCCACATTATGACATTGCTAAACACACACACACACACAAACACACACACACACATACAAACGCGCGCACACACACACAAAGAGAGAGAGAGAGAGAGAGAGAGAGAGAGAGAGAGAGAGAGAGAGAGAGAGAGAGAGAAGCAATCTTGCGACAAAACACATCTCTTACTCCTTGCTGTATCTGTTCTTAATTGCCCTCTTTATTTCACATTGTAATTGCTACTGCCTGTTTCCAGTAAATATTCTTTATCATTCTGAGATCGTTCACATCAATGTTGATATCTAAATATTGAGCACAACCCACTACTGGCAATGCCGATCGCACTCTGGTATGAACCTAAGGCCTATCCACGTCAATATGGAAGCACTATACTCGAGTTTCGCCCTCATTTGAGCTCGTCAGTAGTGCATATCCCTGACCGGATCCGGAAACAGTCCAGGATCACGCGTGTGAAGCGGGTGTGTAACCACGCGGCACACACTGGACACACCAAATTATCACAACAGAATACCACAACGCTACCCATCATAGGCTATGCTCAAGATTGCCCAATCGCCGCGACCGACGTCCGTCAATCATGGGACCCGAACGATCAGGACTTCTCACTGGCAAGGAACACCAGGCCTCCTAACTCCAGTGAGCAATAATCAATTGATTATGTGGTTGTTTCGGGATTTGAAATTTAAATATTGAGCACAACCCACTACTGGCAATGCCGATCGCACTCTGGTATGAACCTAAGGCCTATCCACGTCAATATGGAAGCACTATACTCGAGTTTCGCCCTCATTTGAGCTCGTCAGTAGAGCATATCCCTGACCGGATCCGGAAACAGTCCCGGATCACGCGTGTGAAGCGGGTGTGTAACCACGCGGCACACACTGGACACACCAAATTATCACAACAGAATACCACAACGCTACCCATCATAGGCTATGCTCAAAATTGCCCAATCGCCGCGACCGACGTCCGTCAATCGATTGGACCCGAACGATCAGGACTTCTCACTGGCAAGGAACACCAGGCCTCCTAACTCCTTGAGCATAGCCTATGATGGGTAGCGTTGTGGTATTCTGTTGTGATAATTTGGTGTGTCCAGTGTGTGCCGCGTGATTACACACACGCTTCAAACGCGTGATCCGGGACTGTTTCCGGATCCGGTCAGGGATATGCACTACTGACGAGCTCAAATGAGGGCGAAACTCGAGTATAGTGCTTCCATATTGACGTGGATAGGCCTTAGGTTCATACCAGAGTGCGATCGGCATTGTAAGTAGTGGATTGTGCTCAATATTTAAATTTCAAATCCCGAAACAACCACATAATCAATTGATTATTGCTCACTGGAGTTAGTAGGCCTGGTGTTCCTTGCCGGTGAGAAGTCCTGATCGTTCGGGTCCCATCGATTGACGGACGTCGGTCGCGGCGATTGGGCAATCTTGAGCATAGCCTATGATGGGTAGCGTTGTGGTATTCTGTTGTGATAATTTGGTGTGTCCAGTGTGTGCCGCGTGGTTACACACCCGCTTCACACGCGTGATCCGGGACTGTTTCCGGATCCGGTCAGGGATATGCACTACTGACGAGCTAAAATGAGGGCGAAACTCGAGTATAGTGCTTCCATATTGACGTGGATAGGCCTTAGGTTCATACCAGAGTGCGATCGGCATTGCCAGTAGTGAGTTGTGCTCAATATTTAAATTTAAATCCCGAATCAACCACATAATCAATGTTGATATCGTCCAACATTTGTATCATTTCATCGTATTTTACTCTGTCAATGCCTTAGTAAAATGTATAATATACACATATTTATCTGTATTCGTCTCTATTGATCTCACTGTCAGTGTTTGAAATGTGCATATTGCATTATTTGCAACTTTTACTTCAACAAATCGATACTGCTATTCATGAATTTCCATATGCTTTTTCTGTCCTGTTCTTCTCATTATAATTCTGAGTAGAAGCTTAGTGGCGTGGTTTATGCAGACGATAAATTCTATATATTTAAATATGTTTGTGAATACCTTTATTAGGCGAATGAATTATTCTTTAATATGCAACATTATTTTTTGAAAAGCAACTTAACTTAAAAGGTGACACGGAAATAGAAAAAAAAAGAATAAACATATTGAATCAAACGTTGCGACACCAGTTTTTGTCAAGGGCCAAAACAGAATATATCTATGAATAAAACCAGAAATCCACAGTGCAAAAGAAATAAAAGGAGACCTAAACTACATGTAGAAAAGAATTCGAGACATTGGTGCAAAACATGGGGAGAACAGGGAGGGAGCTACAGGAGAGGGCATAGTATAGCGTCGCTAGAACTGAGTTTATTGAGGGCTTATGCTTTCTTGGAGGATATAAGGTAGAAGGAGGAGGAGCAGGGGGACGAAGAGGAAGGTGAGAAAAGGAAGAAGAAGTGAGAAGAATAAAAAGAAAAAGACAGAAGAAGGGAGAATAATAATAATAATAATAATAATAATAATAATAATAATAATAATAAGAAGAAGAAGAAGAAGAAGAAGAAGAAGAAGAAGAAGAAGAAGAAGAAGAAGAAGAATAGAGGAGAGGGAGGGGAGAAGAAGAATAAGGAGGAAGAGGAGTAGTGGAGAAAGAGGACGAGGAGAAGAAGAACAAGTACAAGAACAAGAACTGCCTTACATTCTTGGTTTCTGTCGACAAAGGCTATTGGAGTTATATGATAAATAATCCGGTGGAGATCAAGGGAAAGCCACTATTTTACATCCCTGGTCTACTATGTCTCCATCACAGGAGCAGTACTGCAGACAAATCACTTGCATAAGTCACCCCAGACTGTTAACAGACTCGTTTGAGACGGCTAGTCCTGTTTGCCTTTGCTTGTCTGTAAGTTTATGATAGTTATGATCGGCACGTGGACGTCTTGACAGACGATAGTTTGTTACATTATGCTGCAAAAAAGGTATATACACTATAACCCATGGATTCAGCGAATGTGACTAATAAGATCTATTCGCCCTGTAAGTGTTCGTCCACAATGGGTAAATGTGTACACATTGTCATTCCACCATTATGCACCATGTGACGTAATAATGGTTATAATGGTAATGATGATGATGATGATGGTGGTGGTGGTGGTGATGATGATGATGATGATGATGATGATGATGATGATGATGATGATGATGATGATGATGATGATGATAAATGACTTACCAAAAAATGTGTGATATTCGTAGAGAAGTTTCTTTTTTTGGAAGTCGCTCAGTTCTTTATTCGACACGTTTCCCATTGCTCTCAGAATTTTCACATGGACTGTTGTACATTGTGGAAAATGAAGGTAACGTTAATCATCTAACTACACAAATCTATTAGACTCTAAGAAGGTATTATGGCAGGTTGATTAGTTGCTAGGGTGGTTAGTTGGTTGCTTTTTTTAAATTTTTTTTTTTATTGGCTGGTTGGTTGGCTTATTGGTTGGTTGATTATTTGCTAGGCTGAATGGTTAGTAGGCTGGCTAACTGGTTGGTTGGTTGATTGCTTGATTGATTGGTTAGATGGTTTGCTGAGTGATTGATTTTTATGTTGGCTGCTTGGTTGGCTCGATGGCTGGCTGGTTTGTTGGTTGGTGGGTTGGTTGGTTGATCGGTTGGTTGGTTGGTTTCCCGATTGGCTGGTTCGTAGGTTGGCTGTTTGGTTGGTTGTGAATCGTCACAAAATCTGTAAATCTTAACTCTTAAGTCTGACCCATTGGCATTCAGATGGTGTAAAGCCCGGAAAAAGGCTTGCATCCACCAACTTGGGGTAAACTTAGTGCAGAGATCTGCAGAGAACCACAAAGAAGTAAAGCTCCTTTAGGACTTTCGCAAAGCTCTCTTTCCCCTCGCCCAGCTCAGAAACCATCAGGTTGCAAGACAGGTACGGACATTTTACATCTATGGAACAAGCATGATATCATATAAACAGTTCATGATTCAGCACACAGGGGCTGGCTGGAATCAGGCTACTACACAGGAAGTAGGCATGTCATTGTCTGTAGACTCCAGGCGAAGGATCATAGGAAAGTATGTCATCGAGAAAGTAAATCAAATGAAACTTTAACCTAGTTGAGAACCAGAATAATATCATATGGGGGAATCAACACTCAATGTGAGTTACTATCGAATCTCATAATGGAAGCAACTACATTTGGTATAAGTTAATTATAGAGACATCGTTTATCAATGTATATTTAACTGCTGAGACATCAACATTAGTATACGCGAACTTTCAACACATCAACATTCAGTATAGGTTAGCTATGGGACATCAACACTTTGCATTTGTTAATTATCGTTGAATCTCGTGATGGAGACATCAACACTCATTATAAGTTAAATACAGAGGTATCGCGTATCAGTGTAAGTTTAACTGCTGAGACATCAACACTTGGTTTAAGTTAACAATCGGGGCATTAACACTCAGGTTAAGTTAGCTTCCAACACATCAACATTCATTAGAATTTACCTTTAGACGCATCAACGTTCTGTAAAAGTTAACTTTTGACGCATCAACATTCAGTTTACGTTAACAATGGAAACATCTATACTTTGTATAAGTTAACTAATTTCGTGATGCAGACACCAACACACGGCATAAGGTAACTTTCGACGCATCAACATTCAGTATAAGTTTAATAGAGAGGCATTGCTTATCAGTGTAAGTTTAACTGCTGAAACATAAACACTCAGTATAAATTAACTTTTGAGGCATCAACATTCAGTATAAGTTAACTTGTGAGGCATGGCAGTACAAGGTATCCATTGCTGCATCAACACTTGGTACACGTTAGTTAGTCAGCCAGCCAGCCAGCCAGCTAGTTAGTTAGTTAGTTAGTTAGTTACTTAGTTAGTCAGACAAGGTTCCAACTTCACGGCAACGGGTCGTCCCCATTATGCTCCGTTCCTGTGCCGGTAAATATCACACAAAATGCTCCTGACTGTCCAATGTGAAAAGTGGAACAGACAGGAGTCTCGGCAAACCCTGTGCATAATGCCGCCGCCAGAATGCCAACACAAAAGTCATCCACGAAAATTACAGTTCATCGTCGATGGAATCGGCAGTCACGAGAAAGACTTCATTGGCCCCGGTTTTCTCACATGTCTCGGTCTCTTTCCGCAGGACGACCCGGCGAAAGCGCCGCACTGACGAACTCAGTAGCTCCATCGTGGACTCCTAGAAGTCTCCTGAAGAATACACACGTGAACCAAAAAGGCAAATCTGTCAATTCAGCAACAGCCGCAACAGCCATTGTTCCTAACGTGCGGTTTACTGAACAAACAAAAGCGGATAGATGTAAAAGCATTACACATGAATTTCACTGCTCACAGATTCGCGCAACGCACTCACTCATTAGCAGGACAACGGAACCATATACTACCAGTTCAACATGAGAAAAATGCGAATGCAAACCGCAGCCACAAGAATAAATACTCCAGCGGCCGTAGTGGTCAATGCCTAACCGCCATGCTGGGGACCGGAATTCTAGGTACAAATTAACTACCGATTAATCAATACTCAGTTTCATTTAACTATCTAGGAATCAATACTTACTATAAGTTAACCATCGAGGCATTAACACTGAATGTCATGTAACCATCGTTGAATTTCAGAGTACAAGCAATCTTCCTGGAGGTGAAGTGAGGAGGTCAGCATGGCCGAATGGATAAGAAAGCCTACTCTCAAACTTCCGGTGTCCTGAAGGCGAGATAACCCCAACACCGAACTGTTAGATTAAAATATTGACTTCTTGATTTGGGGACGTAAATTACAAGTACCTCAGAAGTCTAAGTGGGTGATGGCGCAGGGCACTGGCAATAGGGAAATCTATTTCACACGCAAAAACATTTAATCTTGGACTACGTGTGAGTTCAAATCGAGTGAACGAAAACAGAAATCTTGGATGTACCAATCTCCTCACCAAGAATAATTTAAATATTCTATTGTAGGTAGCTTTCACAATGTTTGTAGACCTAGCAATTACAGCTCTTGCGCTTACGTGTTATCGAAACATTCTAAGACCACCAAGGGCCACGAAGACGAGATATACTAATATTCTACATTTCTACAAGATCTGACAGTCGGAGAAGAACGTCTGATACACAGCAACATGTCTTGGAAAATGAAATACTCTGGCCAGAGTGTTGGTAGTAGTAGTAGTAGTAGTAGTAGTAGTAGTAGTAGTAGTAGTAGTAGTAGTAGTAGTAGTAGTAGTAGTAGTAATTGTAGTAGTAGTGGTGGTGGTGGTGGTGGTGGTGGTGGTGGTGGTAGTGGTGGTTGTGGCAGCGGTGGCGTCAGCATCATGCACACGGAACTCACATCTAATGTTTGCTCCGGCGATAAACTGTCATCATCATCATCATCATCCTCATCAAGTGTCCAGCCAGCTGGCGTAGTCTTCTCCATAAACTCAAGCCATGTCCTTTGCTGGCTCTGTTCATGATTAGCTGGAGTTTGTAGCAACACTTTTCAACAGAATGAGGTAGTTAGTCTCCCATCAACCCTCCTTAGTCGACTCCTACGATCTGCAAGATAGGTTAGAGCAGTGTTTCCCAACCTTTTTTGTGCTATGCCCCACCTAAGCCTTTCTAAAATTCTTATGCCCCCCCACCCCCACTAACTTATACATTATTTTTATTATGAAAAATTGAAATGTTCACTAAAGAAACTTGAATGATAGGTTTTAGGAAGAAATCAATAGGAAATTATTGAGCAAACACAGTAAGTAAATTTTCAAAACATATAATGGAGAACTGAAATTCGAGTACAAAATAATTTTAATGAAAGATTTTTCTATATTATTTTAATTATTAGTAATTATTTATTATTTAAATTTAGTGAGATCCTTGTGCTTGATGCTTGCTGCAAAGAGATTTTATGTCAGGTTCCAATTTAGTTAACTTCAGTCTCAAATCTGCCCGTTTTTTATATCCAGCCGATTTCTTCCATTTTCAAATTGCCCCCCTTAACAATCGAATTGCCCCCCTGTGGGGCGTGGGCCCCACGTTGGGAAACACTGGGTTAGAGTGTTACTATTCCGTGCTTCCCTGGTAGGTCTCAGATACACACGGCCGAGGCTGCAATATTACCCGTCTTAATTTATTCTAGCGTGTGTCACATAACCTACACGAGATGTTGTCATGAGAAATTGGACACACATCAATATTTTCATCAAGCAATCAATAACGCTGGCGCGCTTGTACAAGCCAATGCATATGTGTTCATCTGATTCTTTGAACATATGAACAACAGAAGTAGGTGAAGTAGAATTAGTAGTACAATTACCGTGTTTCCCCGAAAATAACACCTGGTCTTATATTAATTTTAGCTTAAAAAATGCACTAGGGCTTATTTTCGGGGGATGTCTTATATTTTTATTTGAAGATACAAAACTCTACATTTAAACACGTACACAATTATACATTTATACAAATACAGTTATGTCATCTTTTTCTGGAAGATCGTCAAAACTCTCCTAATCCCGAATTCCGGCCTGAATTTCTTGCGACTCCATTTCCTGTAGAACCATTAGTCACAGTTTCTCATGTCCAACAATAAAGCTTTCCTTAAATGAGCATTTCTTGTCATGTAGCCTGCTCGTAGAGCATTGGTAACACAGCTGTCAGTGATTTTGTATCCCATGAATTCTTCACCCAAGTCAGGACCTTCTGCAAACGAGGTTTCACAAAGTTTGCACGCTGATTTCTCTCCCTTCTATTTTCAATGTAGTTGTTGATTCCTATGCGCAAATGGTCATTGAATGGCTTGTTTATGGCAATATCAAGAGTCTGAAGATAGAAGGCGTTTTTACTTCTTTATTTCACACGAATGACGTATTGAATTATGAACCACATCCGTTCATTATCAAGTGCGCACCAGTGGCGTCTGTACTCCGACTGGCCATTCAGCAATAAGTCTCTCATTCTAGCTGACGGTCTTAACTAGGGCTTATTTTAGGGGTAGGTCTTATATTAACAGTATCCTGAAAAATCGTGCTAGTGCTTATTATAGGGGTAGGTATTATTTTCTGGGGAAAACAGTAGTAGTAGTAGTAGTAGCAGCAGCAGTAGTAGTAGTAGTAGTAGTAGTAGTAGTAGTAGTAGTAGTAGTAGTAGTAGTCGTAGTAGTAGTAGTAGTAGTAGTAGTAGTAGTAGTAGTAGTAGTAGTAGTAGTAGTAGTAGTAGTAGTAGTAGTAGTAGTAGTAGTACCGGCGCAGTGGTTTGTGGATTATGAAATTGCGTTTCACAATTCCCGACACACCGAGGCGACGTTCGAAATCAGTCCCGGGCGACGTGGAAATAGACCGCTTTGCGTTGATTCCGATGGTATGAGATGTCGGAATTTCAGAAAGTAATGCCAAACTGCTGAATCAAAATTGTCTAGTAAATCACAAACGGCCAAAAACGCTGAGGTTGATTGCACATTCATGTAAACTAAATATTAACTGATAGCCGTCTCCGTGGTGAAGATATTACGGACGCGATTCGTAAGCCCGCTTAGTCGCGTTCGAAAAACAGCTGCGACCGATTAGGCAGCAGACCGCGTTGCGCTGGGTTTTAACTAGTTGGTATGGGAGCCGGTCATTTAGAAAGCGTTGGCAAACTACTGAACGTAAACTTGCCAAGACATCGACAACAGCAGTAAAATGCTGGTGTTGGCAGCGTTGTCCTATAAAATGGATATGAAAAAAAAAAAATAACCATTAGCAGCAAAAGGAGCATGTGGAGGTAATGGTTGTACTGGTAGGAATCTATAACAACTGAATAAATTATGGAGTGGGACAGATAGAACTACAAAAATTAGATTTTTAAGAGCATGCATCTTTCCCATTGCAACATACGCCTGTGAGACCTGGACACATGCTGAACAGCGCACAAATGCCTTTGAATATAAATGCTATAGACAAGTTCTAATAATATCTTGGGTGAAGAAAAGAACAAATGCATCCATACGACAAGAGTTAAATATTGAAGAAGGTTTGGCTATAAGACGATAAAACAAAGAAAATTGAAATATTTTGGTCACATCAAACGTCATGAAAGTTTGGAGAGAACAATAATGGAGGGGTATATGCCTGGGAAGAGAGCAAGAGGAAGGACAAAGAGAAGATTGGTGTAGGATGTGGCGGATGATTTCCAGATGGGTGTATCGGATGCGAGACATCTTGCATGTGATAGAGAAGTTTTCCGGAAGGTTGTTATGGGAGCGAGGTTATTCAAAGGACATGCTAATGAATGAAATGAATGACTGGTAGGAATAACATGTTGTGTATACAGTAAAAGCGCTAAATTAAAAACACACGCCTCATGGCCAGTACACACATCCAGGGGGGAACCTCATGACCGCAATGACTAGCGCTCTGGCCTACCAGCCCGGTGCCATGTGTTCGAATCTCAATCATATATGTGTGTGCGTGCGTGCGTGCGTGTGTGTGCGTGCGTGTGTGTGTGTGTGTGCGTGCGTGCGTGCGTGTGTGTGTGTGTGTGTGTGTGTGTGTGTGTGTGTGGGAGGGGAATTATTTGAAACATTGAACTGAGCTCTCAGGTCGAGTCAGCCTAAATGGGTACCCGAAAATGTTGTGGAAAGTTAAAGGCGGCCGGTGTGATATTCTCCACATTAATCCTCGAGACTATAACAATTAGGGCTTGCACCATATACCAAATACCCATCCAGACGTGGTAATGGGCTCTTTATTTTAGTTTGTTTTTACATTCCACTTATTGAAACCTTGTGTGTGACCACCGTGTTCAAGAAGGGTGTGCAGGGTTGATTAATGTATGTGCCAAATCGGGAAAATTGAAGGCAAAAATATGGCCACAATAGAAACAAAATGGTACAGTTAGATATGGATATATGATGAGCATGATAAGGAAGGGAATTAACAACCGTAAAGGATGACATGTATAATAGTATTGATTCCATATTGATGGGCATATAACAAAGCTTTGATTAAGTCTCTTTCCATTCTGAGCCTTGCTAAACATGACCTTAGGCAGTGACATAACACCACTGTGTTAGGAAGAATTGAAGCTATCGGAGATGAATTAATTGAAATGTTGTGTAATGTCATTTAGGTATTCCCTGAAACGGTCGACTATGCTTCTAATAATCTGTCCAATATATGCCACGTTGCATCTTTGGTAAATAATTGAATATATAAAGTTATGCAATGTGCTGGTAAATGAGGCTTTAAGGATAGGTTACCTTTGGGAAGTTTCATAATCTGTGTCTGAAAAGACGTATTCGTATATCAAGCACACGGTGACATGTGGATGGATGTACCCATAGATGGAGCAATTCTAACATATTACATCAATGGAAATACTGGGGCACTGCCACATCTTCTTCTTCTTCAGCGTTCCGAGCCATTGAGGTTCTTTGCTGCAGATACAATCCGTCTCCATTCGTCTCTCTGGTTGACCTTCTCTTGCCAGTCGTTGATTCCAAGTGCTTGTACGTCTGTATATATATTATCTCTCCACCGTCTTCTTGGTCTACCTCGGGGTCTACGGTCATTTATTTCCTGAGTGTAAGTGAGTTTTGTTTCCCTATTATCTTCCATTCTTTCTATATACCCCAGCCATTGTAGTCTATTATCCTTCATGATATCACTGATTAGCGGGGACTTAAACATATCATAAATGTCTTTGTTACGTCTTCTTTTCCATTCTCCACTTTTTGTATCCCTAATGGGTCCAAAGATGCGTCTTAAAACTTTGTTCTCAAAGGTTTATAGCAAGGCTTCGTCTCCTTTCGTTGTACTCCAGGTTTCAGAGCGATACAGCACAACTGGTCTGATCAGTGTTTTGTATATTGTGATTTTGGTGTTACGAGATAGCGCCTTTGATTTTAGTAGATGTTGTAGTGCATAGTATATCATATTTCCGGAAGTGATTCTAGTTTGTATTTCTTCCCTTATGATGTTGGAGCAGTTGAAGATTGTACCCAGGTATTTGTATGTTTCTGTTCTTTTAATGGTCATATTATCTATTTGTATGTGGCCAGAGTTTTTAGCCATTCCTTCTCTTGAAATTACCATATATTCTGTCTTATCTTGGTTGATAACCAGCCCCATCTGTTGGGCTTTTTCCTTTAAGTGAGTCAATATTTCCAATGTCTTTTGTTCATTTTCCCCTATAATATCTATATCATCTGCATAACCAAGCAGCTGGGATGTTCCTCCAATATCACATTCCTCCTTTACCCTCCTTACAACTTTCTCTAGAGCCAGATTGAAGAGTAGCGGCGATAGTGCATCACCCTGTTTCAAGCCAGATGTTATTTGGAAAGGGTCTGATTTCCTGCTTTTCATCTCATCTCATCATTTTCCTCTTGTACCTTGCGGTGTCGAGGTGAAGTATAAATTTCGTGAGAGTGCCCGATTATGGGCTTCATATATCGACATTAACATGGATTCTGCTATTCCCTCCGTCCAACACTTACGTGGTCTGCCTCTTCCTCTGTTTCCATCTGGTCTGTACATCAGATGGAAACAGAGGAAGATGTCTTTATATGTTACTATATTATAAGTATCTTCCATGCATAGTCTGGTGATGTTGACTAACTTTCTTGGTATTCCAAATTCCTGCATAGCATTCCATACACTATTCCTATGGACACTGTCATAAGCCTTTTTAAAATCCACAAAAATGTTATGGAGATCTCTTTTATATTCCCAATTTTTCTCGGCTATTTGTCGTAAGATAAATATCTGATCTATTGTTGATCTGTTTTGTCTAAAACCAGCCTGGTAGTCACCTAATAAGTATTCTCAATATGGTTTTAGTCTATTTAGTAATACTGCGGATAGTATCTTATAGCTTATGGACAGTAGTGATATTCCTCTATAATTTTCACACTGGAACTTGTCTCCTTTCTTAAAGATAGGTATCAATAATGACTGACTCTTTCCAGTCATGGGGTAATTCTTCAGTCCTCCAGATTTTTATTATTAGTTCGTATAACTTTAGATGTAATGCATGGCCACCCTCCTTTATAAATTCAGCAGCAATTCCATCAGTCCCAGTTGCCTTATTGTTTTTAAGTCGTGTGATTACATATAGGATTTCTTCAAATGCAGGTTCTTCAATTTGCGGTTCACACGTTAGAACCTCTTCCTGAGGGAAAGTGTTACTTGGAGCTTCACAATTTAGTAATTCAACAAAATATTCTTTCCATGTGTTGCACATTTCCTCATTGGTATTTATCATATTCCCATTTTTGTCTTTTAAACCATATGTGTTGTGTTGGTGCCCTCGTTTCATTGACTTCAGTTCTTTAAAAAAAACTTTCTGGATTCGTTTTTCTGTTGATTAGTTTCCATATCTTTGATTATATTACTCATATATTCTCGCTTCTGCTGTCGAACTATGTGCACCACCACACTACTATCTTGAAAGGTATGTTTACTACCACACAACTATCTTGAAAGGTATATGCACTTATCACTATGCCTTCCAACATATGTATATGCATACACTGAAAAAAAAGTATTTAGCAGTAAGTTCACAGTCTAACTAAAGCGCTGACATTCAAATATTCGACTTTATCATTCTTATAAACAATAGAAAGCTGATTGGCGCACATATAAACATCTTACTAAGATACATCTTGACTGAAGCAGGATATCATTATTATCATCATGTCATTATCAACTGGAGTAGGCGTTCATATCTCTCTACAGATCTCTCTTGGATCAATTCTGTTGACAATATTCTTTCATGCCATCGTCTCTGTCCATCCAGCACCATTTCTCTTGATCTGCCTCTGTTCCTACTGATCTTTCCAGTTGTCTCGATGTTCTCCAATACCTCTCTTCTCATCACATGACCAAAGAATGTTGTTTTTTCTCTTTCTCATTGTTGTATATAAAATTCAAGTTTCCTTATTCTCTTCCGGGCAATCGTTGTTGGTTACACTGACAGCCTAAGCTACGAATTTGCAACCACATCTCCGTTGTTTCCAAGCTAATCTTCATCTTTTTAATTACATTCCATGAAGTAGAGTATGGCATTATATGATACGTTGCCGTCTTGACAGACTATAGATTGTTACATTCATCATCATCATCATCATCATCATCATCATCATCATCATCATCATCATCATCATCATCATCATCATCTTCCACTTCTGACGTCAAGCGTCGTGGGGAGGAATAATTTGCGCTCCAGTGTCCGGTGGGCGGCACTGGATAGTGTCATTCCGTGTGATTGTGCAATGTATTTGACGTCATCAATCCATTTTCTTCTTGGACGCCCTCTTGGCTTCGTCGCGGATGATCTTTTTTTTAAGGCCAGTAATGATATGTAATCGCCTGACGTAATACATGATGATGATGATGTTACCAATACCTAGGGTATGATGGGAAGCCGCTCTGGAAACAGGGATAAAAAGGAGTGCTCGCCAGTTTCCCGCCCTCTTCAACTAGCGACCATGGCCAAAGGAGTGATTATGTAGATCGCTGTAGTGATGTCATTATCAAATAGGGAGGCTTTAACCAGCCCTCCCCAGTCACTGGACCAGAGCAGGGAGTCACAAATGCCTCTAGATTTAACCAAGACTGGCTTGTGTGGTCCACACACAAGGACCGAGGAAATCCATGAAAATGACTGGCAATTTGTAAGCCCACTCTTGGTGAGTTAAATTTATTTAGATAGCTTAATTAAAGATAGGATAGTGGTGCCTTTGCTAGTCCCCAACTGGGAGCTCCAAACTTAACATCCACAGGGTTGAGGTACAATTTGGTGTAGTTCGGTTTATAGTTTTACCGAGTCTGAGGAGCTCTTCTGTTCCTGAGTGACTAAAATTAGTAGAGTTAGTCTTCACATGTAAAATGGCGATAACCGGCAGAATGACAACAACATGGGTTTGCCTCAATTAGTGACGGTAAAAGTGCTACTCTGCAGATTGGCAGGGATGTAGTAAGAAAACTAGTACCAGGGGTATTCGGTGAAGATCCAGGACAGGATGTTCTCATACGATGGTGTGTATATTTGTAGGGTTTTAGATTTAATGTAGCAGACAGCGCAGTACGAACTGGAAGTATCGATACGATACTGTGTTGTTTAGTTATAGAGAATTTGATATAGCCAGAATTCAATACAGTGGGCAAAATATGTAGTATCATAGTCCAGAGTAGAGGAGGATGTATGTATTGTTCTGTAAAGTCTGTGTTCTGACAAGATGAAAATACGGAGTGCTAGCATAAAATATGAGGAAATAATGGTTGGGGCTGTTTACAACAGTAAAGAGGAAAATATGGAGCACTGTTGCATAAAATATTAGGTTATGGTTAATTCTATTTCGGTGGTATTCCTGTATGAAGGTGGCCAGATTAGGTGTGCAGGATATATATATATATAATATAATGCCATTATTATAGTAGCATGGTAACGTTGAAGATAGCAGTAGATTGAATGGCCTGGGGTAATTAAGGCTGTTCCAGGTGGATTGTACAGTCAGTGTTGAGATGTTGTGTTTGCTTACAATGTCTGATTATGTTGGCCAGATCAGTGTTGAGATGTTGTGTTTGCTTACAATGTCTGATGTATGTTAACCAAGTCAGTGTTGAGATGTCGTGTTTGCTTACAATGTCTGATGTATGTCAGCCAGATCAGGGTTGAGATGTTATGTTTGCTTACAATGTCTGATGTATGTCAGCCAGATCAGTATTGAGATGTGTTTGCTTACAATGTCTGATCTATGTTAGCCAAATCAGTGTTGAGATGTTGTGTTTGCTTGTGATGTAAGTGAATCTAATGAATAAGTGTCAGGATGTTGCATCTTGTGTCTATTCGTCACAAGTACGGATGTGTTTATTATTTAACTTCCCACAACAAAGGGGAAGACCTGTGTATTTATATTATAATGTATTGAGGTATTGAGATGCCTCATGTGGAATGGAAAGTAAAGGGTGCCAGGGCATGAGAGACACCTCCATTATGCTATAATGTGTTTGAAGTCAGATGACTTATTATGTCTCAATAATGCTAAAACTATAGTGATGGTTGGCGTACGGAGGTGTAGAGTGGCACGGTGGAAGCAATAGATAGGTGGTGCTTGATAACAATGTCTGTTATGTTCTCCTAGATAAATGTAGCTATGGTAATAATTATTCATGACTGTGTGCAGTGATAAAGGTGCCAGGTTGAACACCACACATATGATAGTGTTGTTTATAGTTATAAGGTTCATGATTATGAAGATAATGATCTGTATTGTTCAGGTTTGACAAATGTGAACTTAGTAAGAATAGTCTCCTGACCAGCCAGTGCAAGAGGTGCTGAATAGGTCACCCATAATGAATCTGGGGTATTATTGAGTGAGCTTGGTCATGGTGAGGGTGACCATGTAGTGATGTCAGCTAAGATGATTGGGATTGTGATTGTGGTGATGGCTATGGTGAGAGCGATCATTTGATGATTGTGATGGTTTTATGTGGCGATATATGTTATATGCCTGAGTTGTTGGCGGTGACTTATGTTATAGCCTGTGTCCTGATTGTTGCTGGTGTCATGGTATATTGATGTTGTCTAGTTGTCATCAGTACAAAGGTGTGTGTCCTGGTGATGTCATGTTGAATTGCATATCCTATGTCTGCTTGATTGCTGTTGGTGCATTGAACTGTATTTATGTCCTGTATGTACATGTTCAAATGGTGTTGTCCTGTTAGAGTCGTTGTACACCGGTGTAGCTGAGTTGTGTTCGGTGTTGATTTTGACTAGTTGATTAGTATTGCTGTGTAACATTGGCATTTATGGGTGGTATTGTCAGCCTGTGGTGTTGGGGATGAGAAGTTGTGTTGTGTCAGAGATCTGTAGGTAATGACCTCCCTGAACTGAGAGTATTCTGTAAGTAAATACTGAGTTAGATGAGAAGCCAGAAAAGGCTGCGAGCATTGTACGAGGGATGATCCGCCCTCACATTAAGATTGTCTCTTGATGTGGTGGTGGCTGTTGCATTAATTGTGGGCCCAATCACTCCGGAGGATGCTGTAGAACGTGTGTGCTCTGTTTATATTTTATGTGGAGCATATCCTATAACCTATCCATATCATTGTTGTCCAGTTGAAGTATCATGTGGTTGGTGTGAACTTACACAGTCCATGTCTATGTTTGTGCCACAAGGACACTGTTTGCATACACCATTGCTGTAGTGGTTGTCCTGTGAAGTCCATGTGTTGATGCAAATAATGATGCTTTGATGATTATTAATTAGATGTTGTACCTTGTCATGCATTGCAGGTACTGACCCCTGGCCATGGTTGTGGTTGGTTTGTAGAGCAAACTAGAACCCCAGCTCTGGTTAATGTCGTAGGCCACTCACATCCCCATTCGTATACCTGTTTATGCCACTATATCTCTGCTGTTAGGGTTATAGTTTTGTTATTCGTTATGTTATGGCTCTTTGCTGTATCTGGTCCCAGTCGGCCTATGTGATGCGGGTGTCTTGTGTGGGTATTGAGGGTGCCCTTCGACTCAACTGAACATGGTTGAGGTTTCACTGTCATTTAGAGACCGCCCCTGTAGTCAGTGCTAGGCAGCAGTTATCTCTAACTGTGGGATTTACAGATTCCCATTTCTGTATGTACCGACTGTCCATGAGTCCTGAGATGATACAATAGAGAGTCCATACCTGCTGTTACCGTTGTTGTTTACGTTGAGGCTCTGTTGTTGCCATGTCCTTGTTGGTTTGTGGAGATGGGTACCTAGTCATGTGCATAGCGATGTTAGGCAGCAGTGATTACTTTGGGAACATAGGTTCCCATTTCTGTATATGTCAGTTATGTGACATGTCAGGATGCCTGTTTGTTACTAAATCATGCAGTTCTGTCAATAAAACCCTAATTTTGTTGTTCTTAATTTGTTTTGTTTAGTCTGTAGTTTGTTGTGTAAACTCATTGATCCTGTTACAGTCCAGCAGTGTAATCTTCTGTCTGGGGTATACAACAGTATATCCCCCGCCCTAAGAACTCCTGGAATCTTCTGTCTAACTCTATCCCTTTTCTTGTTAACTGAGGATAATATATACAGTGCTCTTTCTCTAATTCTTCCTATTGTCCTTTTCTTCTCTGGCCCACTAAAAGTCAGTGTTGCGCTTCTTTGTCTTTGAGCACCTAAGTATAGGAAATTACATCTTCCTGTCCTTGATATTATTTCTCCTGTGACAGATAGTTGATGGTGTTGCATTCTAACGACATGGCCAAACCACTTGATTTTCTGTCTTTCAATAAATGTAGCACTGTCTGTCTGATAACAGCATTTCTTATTCGGTCTCGGATTTTTAAGTTGGCAGCTCTCCTCAGGCATCACATCTCGCAGATGTTGATTTTGCGAAAGTGTGATTTGAATAAAGTCCAAGTTTGAGATTGGTAGCATATGGTTGGTGTGAATATGCTGTTTATTATCTGTCATTTTGCGGACACGGGTATATTTGGATGTTTCAGTAAGGGTGATAGTTGATATGTAAGTGCACTAGCTTTTTGACATCTGATTTCGATTTCTCTGTCCAATCTGCCATCTTCTGTGATCATACTTCCAAGATATTTGAATTCTTTAACTTGTTTCAGAGTTGTGCTATTTATCTGTATACTTAATGGACCCGGCGATCTGCTAACTTGCATTACTTCGGTTTTGGCTGTATTTATACTCATATTATATCTGCTGCATGTTGAGCTCAGATTATTAATATGATTTTGTAGTCTGCCATCATCGCTGTAAAATAAGCACTGATCGTCTGCAAACAGAAGTTCATTTATTTCCTGTGGATCAGTTGTTTCATCTGGAGTAAGGAGTTCTAACTTTTCTGAATCTGTTCTGTCAAGGCTTGCTTCTTTGGATATTCTTTCCATGTAGATATTAAATAGCAGAGGAGAGAGCACACATCTCTGTCTCACTCCTGTATTGACTGTGAACATATCGGATATACCTTCTTGTGTTCTTACTGCACTGCGGCTCGATGTTTTCTAGCAGTTGCCCTTGTATCCCATAGTCTTCAAGGATGGTCCATAATTTGCATCTGTCTACCTTATCGAAAGCCTTTCCCTGATCTACAAACACACTATTCTGCTGGTCACTATATCCAATAGTTTTTTCACATATTTGTCTAAGTGTAAATAGTGCATCAGTGCAACTTTTACATTTCCGAAAACCGAATTTTACTTTGCTTAACTGTTGTTCAACTATGGGTCTAGCTCTTTTTTCCAAAAGTTTTGCATAAATTTTCGCTATATGGCTCAGGAGTGATATACCTCTGTATGTTTCACACTCTCTCATATTGCCTTTATTTTTCCATATTGGTACTATTATTGTGTGTTGCCAATCATCTGGGACTTTTCTTTCTTCCCATGCTATATTAAAAGTCTTGTTAGACATTTAACTCCAGTTTTCCCAGAGGCCTGAATAGCTTCTGTGGTTATTCCATCTGGACCCGGTGATTTGCTTTTAGGACTTTACTGTATAACTGCTTTGACTTCTGTGGGTATGAAATTTGGTTCTTGTTGTCCATGGCTTTTAGGCACAAAAGTGAGGTTTCATATGTTACTAGACGACCCGGCCCGGCCCGACGTCGCCTAGTTCCTGGCGGGGAGCGTCTCATTTAATTCATATAAGTAGTCATTATACATTCGAATACATTTCTCTAAGCGCACATAGTACGCGTTCGGCCCCTGCTCTCGTTCCCGTTGCTCGTCTGTTTCTGAAGCTCGTAATGCCTTTTTCTTTCGTGTAAAAATTAAAAATTGATTTTAAACTAACTAACTATTTCAGTTGGATCCGCGGGAGTGAGAGCAACATCTGTACAAAATTTCATCTCAATCGGGTGGACCCTTGGAACAAGATGGCGGGACATTTCTTCGTCTGTATCTGAAGCTCGTAATGCCTATTTCTTTCGTACTTGAGGAAAAATTGTTGATTTTAAACTAACTAACTGTTTCATTTGGATCCACGGGAGTGAGAACAACATCTGTACAACATTTCATCTCAATCGGATGGACGGTTCGGGAACGCATAAAGGACACACAAAGAAACATTATCTTGTATATATATATATATATAGATGTGTGAGGTTTAGTAGTTCTTGAAAGTATTCTGTCCACCTTGCTAGACTTTGTTGTGGATTAAATATTAGTATACCTCTTTTGCTGTTCATGATGGTGATTGGATTGCAGTATGCATCTCTGTTTCTCATTGTTTGACACATTTATAAAATTCTCTTGGGTAGTCTTTGCTAAGGGTCGCCATCTGTTCACCGTATATTCTCCAGGATTCATCTTTAGGTGCTCTAATTGTTCGTTTGGCCTCTCGTCGTGCTATTCTATAAGTAACATAGTCTTGTTCAGATTTAGCTGTGATCCATTTTTTAAATGGTACCTTCTTTTTGAATACGTTATCTTTAACTTCTTTGTTCCACCAAGCTGTTCTTAATCTTTTGTCCTGCCCTACTTTCTTTGTTCCACATTTATTTTCCAGTGTCTCGAGCATGGCAGCCTTGAAAATTGTCAATTTCTTATCTACGCTTGAGTAGTCATCGATGATGTTCTTATGTACTTTTTTGATTTCTTGATTGAGTTTGTCTTTAACCGTATTTTCCTGAAGCCTCCTATAATTGTTGACATGTGTTGTTACCATTTTGTTTCTTATTTTTCTGTATGTTGGAATCTTTTTTTTTAAAATTATCATGACTGGTTTGTGATCAGCATCAACGTCTGAATTTGGGAGTGCTCTTGAATCTAATAGTAGTCTTCTGTCTGATTTCCTAAGTAGAATAAAGTCAATTTGAGATGCTTGCTCTATGCCATAACATTTATACCAGGGATTTGGTGTGGCTCCGACGATGTTGAAAAAAACTATTTGGCCAAAGGCTTGCGAACACGGTTCGTGAGCCGGGTGCCAGGCGTCCGAAGCTCAGCTGCGACCGATTTGTGCAGCAGCCCGTGTCGTGTTGTGTTATAACGTGATGATGTGGAAGCCGGTCGTTCAGAAAGCAATGGCAAACTACTGAACGTAACACTTGAATCAACAGCAGCTGAAAAATGCTGGTGTTGACTGCAACGTCCCGTAAGGAATACGAAACAAAAAGATTAGTAGTCCGTGTTCGGGGCATATGTTGAGTAGATGTTGACCATTACTGTTAGTCTCTGTGTCGCTGAATGGCCCCATGCATTCATCCCACGGTGTTCTTCGTGTGCCTATTCGCCCGTTGAAATCACCAATCATAATAAGTTCATCTGCTCCCTGACATTATTTAACGTGTCTGCAAGTTTATCAAAATACTCGTCTTTGTCTTCATCGCTGTAAGTGTCGTTACATGGGGCGTATGTTTGTATAAAAGTTGTTGTTCTATTTCCTTCTTTGATCTGTACTAGTATTATCCTTTCCGATATAAATTTAGTGTTGATAATGGCTTTCGCTTTTTCTGGATGTAAAAAAAAAATCCACCCTATGTTTAGCTGTAGCTCGCTGATCGACGCCACTCCATATAAGAACGTAACTTTCATGTGTTCGTTTTGTATTCTGCCCCTTTTTCCTAGTATCTGCGAGTGCTAATATTTGAATATTTGATTTTTTTCATAAACTCTACGACAGCTGGTTCCTTATTTCCTAGACCGGTAACATTCCAAGTCGCGAATATCTCCTGTCTGTTTCGAAATTTAGCTGTTGGTCGCTTGTTCTTGTTCGGCGTGTTACCGGCCTGAAAGCTGATAGAGTTCCTTTTCTTTAAATTTCCTCCATAATTCTCGAGCAATAGTACTTGAAAAATAAATTCCCTACCAGTTTGCTGGACTTGTTGTAGGTTCATCCTTATTTGAACAGATTGATGTTAAGAAACATGCACAAAACACATAATTAAATCTCCGAAAAGAAGGGAACGCGGTTTACACCGCCATCTTGACCTGATAACTAGTCTGTTACAATGTGCAAAAAACACAACAGCAATGTGGCCTCTCCATAGCACAACGCCTGGGCTGAATTGTAAAGACCATGCAGCATGATCCCTCTCTCCACCTGCCTAGTTTACTCCAGAGGAAAGGTAACACCAATACGTCTGGATCAAGATAAGCTGCAGAAGCTGCTGGATCAGCAAAGCAAAGTTCTAACTGTCCGCCTGTCGGACATTCGATCTTAGACCAGTTGCCAACCAAGGCTTAGGGCCTGGTTTGCCCTTCCTCGACATTTAGTCTTTAGGTTGCATTTCCTCACACCAGGATAAGGCTTGTTTCACCAACTGCGTTCCTCCGTGACAAAACACAATTAAATAAAAGTGTATATTATGATGATTCGGCAAAGAAACATCAAACAAAAATTAATGAACATATCTGGCGTCTTTGTAAAGTAAGCACACGTTTTTATGATTGCTATTTCTTCCCGGTGTTCTTTCCTTCTTCGACCCAGTATCCACCATTGGGGTCTGGACCTCAACCAACCACCCCAAAGATCTTATCTTTAGATATTCCATGCAGCCCCGTTCATCTTCTCCTTATATTACACATTTCTGTTTCTATTTCTCTTTTCCGTGTGTGAGTACTTTTTTTTTTGGGGGGGGGGGGGGTGCGGCTTTCTCCGTTTCTTTTGCCTTAAGGATTCCAGATGCAGCCCTTTTTAATGACACTATTCTTAGGTTTTCTCAGTCTATGTTCTGGCCCCCGCCAGCGTTTTTTATTTACCTTTTAGTTCACTCGTGCATGTCTAGTTCTCTCATTGAACTTCACATTAATGATTCTGTCTTACCATTATTAACTCTATTTTGCGCAGTTTATTTGTAACCGTGTTCGTTGTTCTCCACGTGTCAGATCCATACAGTAGTACTAATGTCAGAATTGAATATTCTAAGTTTGGAACTAAGTTTAACTTCCTATCACTTCCACAAATTTGCTAGTGCTATAAAAGTTCATCTAGACTTCTGTATTCTTAATTTAATACCTTTATCTGTTCCACCGTCTTTCTCTTCTTACATTTTATGTACATCCCATATACAACATCTTGCACACGCCAATACTTACATGGCTGGTGAAGTATGTACAGCTTGCACGTCTCTGTGTACCGTATAAGTTCCTTGACTTTGTAACGTCTGCCACCTGTCGCACCCGGCCACCACTACACAGATTAAGTAAAGGCCGCGCTGAATATACAGTTTAAGTATGAATCTCGACCGATTTTGTCGCGTCCAGATGTGAGCAAAGCGTTTCTAGTTGACTGTCCGTAGACTAGACGACGCCAGGTTCTCGCTAGTGAACGAGTGTGTGAGCAGGGCGACATCTGTTGCTAGAACACTTTGGTTAGTTTCCACCTTTTAAACACATTTTATGGATTGTATACACTCCATGATCACACACGCACAAACACAGTTTCAGTCACACAAGCAATTATTTATTGAAAACAGCCTGGTGCATGTTTCGTGTTCGTGCGAATACGTACGTCCTTAGATAATCATCGTTGCGTTTCATCTATACAATATGTGTAATGGATAAAGCGTTATTACTCTTTTGTTATTGATCATTCTTAATTTCTATGGGCAATAAATGAAACAAATACCTCATGTATTGTTGATGACAGAGCATCCATGTGATGTGTCTTGTTTTGGAAGCGTGTACTTAGGCAAACGTCTGTCGTGTGTAGTGTTTGAGGTATACAGATGTGAATTCAGTTAATGTGTAAACTCAGCCATTCATCTGTTGTGTCTTGTATTTAAGGTATGGCAGATGAGAATTCAACCATTCATATGTCGTGTCTTGTATTTGAGGTATCACGCTTGAGCATTCAGCCATACATCTGTGTTTTTGTTTTTGTTTTTTTTGTTTGTTTTGTTTTAGGTATCATACATGAGAATTCGACCATTTATGTGTCGTGTCTTGTATTTGAGGTATCACAATGCGAATTCGACCATGCATATGTCGTGTCTTGTAAGTGACGTTTCACACATGAGAATGCAACCATTCATATGTTGTATCTTGTATTTGAGGTATCACACATGAGAATTCAACCATTTATGTCATGTCTAGTCTGATACGTCACACATAAGAATACGACCATTCCCCTTTAGTGTCTTGTATTTGCTGTATCCCACGGGATAATTCACCCATTCATATGTCGTGTCTTGTATTTGAAGTATCACACATGAGAACTCGACTATCCATCTCTGGTGTCTTGGATTTGAGGTATCTCACAGGAGAATTCGTCAATTTTTCATACATACTTTATATTTAAAGTATCACACATGAGTTTGGAGAGAACAATAATGGAGGGGTATATGCCTGGGAAGAGAGGAAGAAGAAGGCCAAAGAGAACATGGGTGCATTATGTGGCGGATGATCTCCAAATGGGTGTATCGGGCGCGGGACATCTTGCTCATGACCGAGAAGTTTTCCGGAAGGTTGTTATGGGAGCGAGGTTCTGCAAAGGACATGCTACTGAATGAATGAATGAATCATACAGGAGAAAGGAGCAATCGTGTGAGCTCAGCCATTCAACTGTCCTGTCATGTATTTGGGGTATCAAACATGAAAACTCAGCTATCGCGTGAACTCAGCCATTCATCTGTCCTGTATTATAATTGAGGGCTGGTCTGGTTCGCTAGATCAGTTCCGCGTCTAGCGTTCGTTGTCTCGGATGGCTGTGTGAGGTGCACCAAAATGGGATCTTCCCAGCCAACGCAAGTTAGCGAGGCAGGCGTTTCGAGAATGTAACCGCATCGTGCAGCCAGGGTCGTGGTTTGAGCGGGCAAAAGAGCAAAATTTGTACGACTGTTCGACAAAGTCTCGATAAGCGCCCACTCTCTCTCGATGAGTAGTGGGCCTGCAGTCAGTAAGCTGGTATAGCTTTTTTTTTCGGTCAGTCCTGTCGGCGTAGCTTGAAAGCTCGTCGGTAGGCGTCCAGTGGTTTTGCATGTATCACCTTGTACCGGGAGGGCGCGCTTTAGCGATGCTACTCTTGGCTTGCGTGTGCGTGAACGTCTGTCCTGTCAGTCGCCATGTGCACTTGTGCGCTGGTGAGGCTCAACCGTAAATCGGGAGATCTGTTCGCAACCTAGACGAGCAATATCTTCTGTGGGCAGTTTCTCGCCTCATATGCGTGTGGTCTGTTCTGGCGGTCAGTCCGTCTTCGGCGAAGGAAATCTTGTGGATCCTATCAGTAATCATACGCTCATTGCTTGTCGCTACGCTTGTCTTAAAACTGAAAATTAAAGGAATTGACGGAACGGCCGTTATGCACGAGGCTCTCGAGAGCCAATATATACAGGGATAACTGGCCGTAGCAGCCTAACGTCCACTGCATCTGTGTCCGTCTTCCAGTCGTCTTGCCATGCTAGCCACTGGAGCCAGATGGACACAGACGAGAGAGCGGGAACGACAGAGTTGAGCGACCACTACCTCGCTATATAAAACTAAAGCGCAAGTCATTCGTTCCTCATCAAAAGATACAGTGTAATGAATGGTCCTCGTCATTCATGATGGACGAACATCACAATTATAATTGAGGTATCAAACACGAGAACTGAGCTATCACGTGAACTCAGCCATTCATCTGTCGTGTCTTGTCATTGAGGTATCAAACATGAAACTTCAGTTATCGTGTGAACTCAGCCATTCATCTGTCCTATATTATATTTGACGTATGAAACACGAGAACTGAGCTAACGCGTGAACTCAGCTATTCATCTGTCATGTCTTGTAATTGAGGTATCACGCAACTCAACTTTAAGGGGGGCTGCGTGGTCTCGAGGTAAGGTGTCCGCCTCAAGTGCTGGAGGTCCCGGATTCAAGCCTCGGTGAGGACCGGGACCTTTTCACGTGGACTTCTAGTAATAATATTTCCCCTGGTCTCTGGGTAGTGAGATCGGACGCCCGTGTGTATTGTTGCGCACGTAAATAATCCCTTGGCAGTTGGAAATCGAATAAGAGCAGCCTAACGGCGCTGCCCGGGCAAAATTTTGAGTTAAAAATCTACCCCAAGTATTTCAGGATCCTAGCCGGTGCTACGGAGTTCGTGCACTGAGCTGAGTTTCTCCAAACTCAGGTTTGAGTTAGGAGGAGAACGGAGCACTTACGGGTTACACCCGTGCGCCGTGATGTTGATTCATCGACTAAACTAAACAGCCATAATTTTAGCGCTACCATTCATCTATGGCGTTAATATGTTGTAAGTGCATGAGCCGCAAATATGTGAACTCTACCATTCATCTATCGCGTTACCTGTGAAGTCGAAGTGGGTTCGCCTAAAGGCGAGGGATACCAGTAACAGGGAAAGCTAACCCAAACGCAAACTTCAGTCCATTACTACTATAAATAGTGTGTAAGGACTACGCTTGAGTTTAAAGCGAGCGAACGAAAAAGGAAGAAAAGAAAGAAAAAAAAATCTATCGCGTTGATCTGTTGCAAGTGTATGAGTCGCAAATATGTGAACTCTGCCGTTCATCTATCCCGTTGATCTGTTGCAAGTGTATGAGTCGCAAATATGTGTATTCTATTATTCATCTATCGCGTTGATCTGTTGCAAGTGTATGAGTCGCAAATATGTGAAATCTGCCATTCATCTATCCCGTTGATCTGTTGCAAGTGTATGAGTCGCATATATGTGAACAGTACCATTCATCTATAAAGTTGATCTGTTGCAAGTGTTTGATTCGAAACTATGTTACTCTAGCATTCATCTATCGCGTTGGTCTATTGCAAGTATATGAGTCGCAAATATGTGAACTCTGCCATTCATCAATCGCGTTGATCTGTTGCAAGTGGATGAGTCACAAATATGTGAATTCTATTATTCATCTATCGCATTGATCTGTTGCAACTGTATGAGTCGCAAAAATGTGATCTCTACCATTCATCTATCGCGTTGATCTATTGCAAGTTAACCCAGACAGTTTTCTGAAAAGAGTTTGAGTGTTACGGCTACATGTATATGGGTTTTCATGTAGACTCACCAAATGGAAAGCTTTAAAAATTCGAAAGAGCACAAACAGTATCTTCTTCTTCAGCGTTCCGAGGCATTGAGGTTCTTTGCTGCAGATACAATCCGTCTCCATTCGTCTCTCTGGTTGACCTTCTCTTGCCAGTCGTTGATTCCAAGTGCTTGTAGGTCTGTATATATATATAATATCTCTCCACCGTCTTCTTGGTCTACCTCGGGGTCTATGGTCCTTTATTTCCTGAGTGTAAGCGAGTTTTGTTTCCCTATTATCTTCCATTCTTTCTATATGCCACAGTCATTGTAGTCTATTAGCCTTCATGATACCAGTAATTAGCGGGGACTTAAACAGATCATAAATGTCTTTGTTACTTCCTCTTTTCCACTCTCCACTTTGTGTATCCATGGGTCTAAAGATGCGTCTTAAAACTTTGTTCTCAAAGGTTTGTAACAAGGCTTCGTCTCATTTCGTTGTACTCCAGGTTTCAGAGCCATACAGCACAATTGGTCTGATCAGAGTTTTGTATATTGTGATTTCGGTGTTACGAGATAGCGCTTTTGATTTTAGTAGATGTTATAGTGCATAGTATATCTTATTTCCAGAGTTGATTCTAGTTTGTATTTCTTCCCTTATGATGTTGGAGCAGTTGAAGATTGTACCCAGGTATTTGTATATTTCCGTTCTTTTAATGATCATATTATCTATTTGCACAATCATCTACATAATATCATCTCTATAATTATCTATTAGTACAAACAGTATACAATAAGATAATGTATATGTTCACAAAAGAGGTCAGTCAGCCGTGGAAAATTCTGAGGGGAAAATATATGTTAACATTGTGCAACCTGTAACTTCAAATGAATTTATGGTTCTGAAGTATGGACTGTAATCAAAAAAGATTACGGGAATCTGAAGGCTTTTTGCAATGTCATGTTATTTCGGGATACAATAAAGCAACTGAACAGACTTAAGAGATCAAATCAACAAATTCTTAAAGAAATTGGAGCAAATATATAGCCATTAAACACGGCGAAAGATCTTCTTTCTTTTTCTCTAAACAGTGAAATTAATTCAAGAAATGTTGACAATATAAGAGGAATCATCATTGGGGGACATAAAATCAATAACATTAGAAGTGCGGATGATACAGTATTGATTGCAGACAATGAGCAGCATCTGCAAAATTAGTAGATGCGATTGAAGCACACAGTGAACAACTTGGATTATAGTTAAATTATAAGAAGACACAGATTATTGTCGTCACTAAGAAGAAGGAAATACCACAATATAATATACAAGTAAATGAGAATAATTTAAACAAGTGAATCGGTACAATTAACTCGAAAAAGTCATAACATCTGTTGGGAGATGCCGAAGAGATTAGAACAAGAATCGTCTTGTCGAAGGTAATCTTTTGTAAGATGAAAAACATACTGACCGATAAAAAGATGTCATTTGCAACGAGAAAGAGTGTTGAAGTGATACATAGAACCTGTGTCTTTGAATGGATGTGAAGCGTGGACAGTGAGCAGACAAGCTGAAAAACATCTGATGAATGTGGAAATGTGGTTTCTGAGGAAAGTGGGGAAATTAAAAAAAAAATTAAAAAAACCACCGACAGACAGAAAACCCAATGTCCAAGACCTACCAGAAACAAATGAAAACCGTAAGCTGATTAGATAAATTAGACGTAAACAGTCACAATTATTTGGTCACGTTATGAGAAGAAATAAATTAGAGAACTTGGTGACAACTGGCATGTTCGAGGGGGGAAGAGAAGAAGGGGAAGGCAGAAAAGTAAATACCTGAATGGCTTAGTGAGATGGCAAAACATGACAACCATCGCTTACCGGCATAGCACATGATGATGATGACTGGTTGGGTAATGTGGTCAGTATCTCGCGGGCTGACTTTGCTACCAAAAACACGTCATGGTATCCATTTAAGGCTGGGGTAACCTAGGAACCCAGGTCAAATTTACAAATGCTAACCCTCACCGATACGGATGGAACACACGAGAGTCTAGCCTTTACTCGACCATGGCTCCCGCTGTATGCAGTCTAGTCTAGCCACTACACGAACGTGGCTCCCGCTGTATGCAGTCTAGTAGCCATTACTCGACCGTGGCTCCCGCTGCGTGCAGTCTAGTATAGCCATTAAGTGACCGTGGCTCCCGCTGTATGCAGCCTAGTATAGCCATTAAGTGACCGTGGCTCCCGCTGTGTGCAGTCTAGTATAGCCATTAAGTGACCATGGCTCCCGCTGTATGCAGCCTAGTATAGCCATTAAGTGACCGTGGCTCCCGCTGTGTGCAGTCTAGTATAGCCATTAAGTGACCGTGGCTCCCGCTGTATGCAGCCTAGTATAGCCATTAAGTGACCGTGGCTCCCGCTGTATGCAGCCTAGTATAGCCACTATGCGGCTGTCAAAGTGTTGGGTAGGACATAGATAGGACAAGAGACAGAAGAGGTGTAAGGACACATAGGACGTAGATAAGGACCTCTACAAGGGAGTAGATAGAGTAGAGACAGAACGCAAGCTATAACTTAGAACAGTCATAAGACAGGACTTAGATGGGGACACGGACGTGTCATATCTAGGACAACAGCAGGACCAACCCCGAGGATAGGGGGGGGGGGGACGCTAGTTCACGGGATAACACCCGTAACAAACTAAGCAGTAGTACAACCCAAGGTTAGCATGAACAAGACTACTGTACTACGTGACGAATAGAACAGCACGGGGTTTTGCTGACCGCACGGAATTTAGGACGACCAGGCCAGCCAGCCGACTGAACTTAGTGAGACGGGACAGGACAGCTTTCCAGACAGGACGTGTGTGTTTTCCGAGAGCCAATATGTAGTTTACGAGGGCGCAAGTTAACGATAGCGAGAGTTGAGTTTGTATCTGATTGTGTATGAGTATTGTGAAGAAAGGCGACCACTGTATATTTAGACAGGCAGTCACCGCCTGGTCATGATTGTATAAATATCTCAGGTTCGCCTGAATTAAAATGTATAAATTCCATCCACGCAACTGATGTTTCTTTGAGGTGTGGATGAAGTAGCGAGAGTGCCTGTATGCAATATAAGATGTTGACAGGCAGCTAAACGTGGTGTCAGAAGTGGTCAGTTTATTGACTGAATGAATTCACTGCCTGCGTGAGTGTGTAAGATCGGGACGGCAGCTAAATGTGGTGTCAAAGTTCGAATGAATTCATAGCCGACAAGAATGTGTAAACGTGATAAACGTGGTAAACGTGTAAACGTGTGAATATGAATGTATAAGATCAGAACGTAAGTTGGAGATTTGCGCGTAAATGTGAAAAATCTAGTCTTGCTTGAACGCAAAGTACGTATAAGTGAAATGAAGACCACGAGAGTGTGCAAATTGTTGAAACGTATTAAATTGTGATAACAATGATATGTAAGATGTTTTCATAAAAACGTTTCAGTTGATGCCCCAAGCCAGTGAAGACTACACGACATATACAAAACGACAACAGACACGATGACAGACAAAACTAACAAATATATTCCGTATTCCAGTATATTGCATTATCAGTATTTTTAAAAAATATTAATTATTGTTGCTCTATACACCAGAGTGGAGAGTGAAAGTGTTACTAACAGCCCGTGTAGTGGGACAGGGAAAAAGCAGAAGATAACTCCCGAGAACGGCGTGAAAAGCTGAAATTGTCAAAGCATCAGATAAGTACCCTATTTTTTGACTTTGTACATTAAGGTAGCATCTTCTTGGTTTTTTCTCAATGCTGTAAATTGCCAACTGTATTATTATTGAACATTGTTAAATTTGCTTGTGTGTAATATAACTGATAACAATGTCGACATTAAAGGAATGTATAGAAGCGGGAAAGACCTGGATTTTAGTGGAGACAAATTAGAACAGTGGGCAAAGAAAAAGTATAAAGAACACACGGATAGAGTGACAGCAACTGAGAAGGAGGCAAAAGATGCAGAGAGAGAGACAGAGAGAGAGAGAGAGAGAGAGAGAGAGAGAGAGAGAGAGAGAGAGAGAGAGGAGAGAGATAGGAAAGCAGCGGCAGAGAGAGAGAGGAAAGAGCACAGGAACGATTGCATAAAAAAGAGCTAGCAGAGTTAACTGAAGCTACCAAACTTAAGAGAGCTAGCTGGATGCCACCAAACTGAAAGAGTTGGCTGAAGCTACCAAACTTAAGCAGTTAGAAATTGAGGCACAAATCCCAGTTAAAAATGAAGGAACTGGAGGTAGAGTCCCATGTGCACATTGCAACTACGAAGTTGAAAAGTACAGAGGAGGAAAATAAGTATAATAAATACAAAGGGATAGTGAAACCATTCTGCCAAGAGTGACTCAATTTCTGCTTGGTCCGAAAATGTAGAATTTCAGTTAAAGTTCCAGGAAATACCAAAAAGAGCACTGGGCCATGATATATATGAAGAACTTGTCAGGGGAAGCCTTTAAAAGTAATAGAGTCCATTCCCCAAGAACTAAGGAATGACTACGACTATATTCACCAACGTATTATGCAGCATTTTCTTTTAAATCAGTTCTCCAAATTGAAACCCAAAAATAACCAAACCTTCATTGATTACGTCTCTCACGTGCAGGACGTATACAATAAGTGGCTGAACGCTGCAAAGATTAATAAGAACTACGAAAAACTTAGGGACTTAATGATTATGGACAAAATTATTTCAACTATCCCAAGTCACTTTGCCAAATTCTTACAGCAAGCTGATGTAGAGTTGTTAGAGTAGTTAGAGAAAAGAGGATCAGCTTATTTTTCTTCTAACAGGGACATATTTAAAGCTAACATCGAAGAGAGTGAGATAGTGGCAGCTGCCAGTAGTAAACCTCAAAAACCATTCAAATTTAGGGAGAAACAAAAACCTAATCCACCACAGTGTCCATACTGTAAATTTTCTCACGATCAGTTCGGAATGTGTGATGCTAATCCAAATTATCCATCTCATCTAGAGATGATGATAAAGAAGCAGCAAAATAAGAGAGAAACCTACAGACGTGCGGTTAAATGTTATTTTTGCCATTCTTTCGGACATTATAGCTCACGTTGTAGAGGGCGCCAGAGATTGAGAGCTGTGAATGCAGTGCTGGTTGACTCATCGTCTGAAAGCGAAAGTGAGCAAGAACTAATGCAAGAGAGTGGAGAGAATGTATTATCAGCGATTGATATACTTAATTATGATAGATGTTCAACTTGTCATCAGTTTCATAAAGATGGAGTACTGAAATGCGGGCATACAGTGCCGTTGTCAAGTGAAAACGCAAACGCAGCAGTTGCCTCCATAGGCAAATTAGAGTTCCACTATGGAATGGTGAATGATAAACCTTGCCAACTCTTGATCGACAGCGGGAGTACCTTGATCGGTTTGAGAAAGGAACTGGCAAAGCCAGAAGACTACACAGGCGAGTTCGTGAATTGCCGAACTTTTTCGGGCAATATAGAGAAGTACCCATTAGCCACAGCTCGTATAAATACTCCTTTCTTATCCGGCACATTTACGTGCGCCATCTTACATGACCCGTGTACTGATCTTATAATCGGGTGCTTGCCAGAAGTAAAGAAATGTACCACTAACGAAATAAAAGCATGGAGAGACACCTATGCCAATAACAGTGCCAAAACCTTACAGCTTGAACCTGAATAAGAGGTTTTATTATTATTACCTGACAAGAGTGACCTACTATCAACGTCATGGCAAGGGCTTTCAAAATAGTGAGAAAATTATCTAATGTTGATTATGAAATATCACTGAACAACAAACTCAAGATATTCCATATCAACATGCTCAACCCATATTACTCTAGACAAGAACAGGAGACAGAGGACGAACACAGTGCAACCACAATAATCAACCAGACAGAAGATGAACACAGTGCATCCACAGCAATCAACCAGACAGAAGACGAACACAGTGCAACCACAGTAATCAACCACACAGATGACGATGACGTTTAACTACAAGTACCGACAGTCAACAATACAACGACGATCTGGGACCAAAAATGACAGACGAACAAAAACAACAGACAATAGCATTATTGACAGAATACAAAGCAATTTTTCAGACATTCCAGGGAGGACAGATAGGATACAACACTCCATTGTTCTCTCCGACTATACTCCTATTAAATGTCGACAATACTCCATCCCTCTGAACTATAGAGACAATCTCGACAAGGAAATTCTTAGTCTTGAATCTTGTGGGATAATTCAGAAATCCCAATCAGAGTACTCCTTTCCCATCGTCTTAGTAAAGAAGAAGGATTCTACTATCAGACTCTGCGTCGACTACAGAAAGCTTAATGCAATAACAAAGACAGACACAGAACCTATCCCTTCCTGTGACGATCTGATCTTAAACATGTCAGCATCTACCATCTTTTCAAAACTTGACCTAACTAAAGGCTACTGGCAAATTCCTATGTATAAATATTCCATCCATCTTACTGCCTTTGCAACACCTTTAGGTCTATACGAGTGGCGTCTTCTTCCTTTCGGCCTAGGCAATGCGCCTGCGACTTTTCTCCGTCTCACTAGGGAGCTCTTACATGGAGTAACAAACACCCAAACTTACATAGACGACATTTGTGTGCATACAACAGACTGGACGACACACATACAAACCTTAAGACATGTCTTCGAAAGAAGTAAGGTTGTTTGGACTCACAGTCAAACCAATCAAAGTAGAGTTGGCATTGGAGGAAATAGACTTCTTAGGCCATAGCCATATCAAAGGGCCACTTGAAAAGTGATGACAAAATTGTAACCAAAATTTTGAATCTCACTATGCCAACAACCAAGAAGCAAGTGAGAAGGTTATTAGGCTTAGTAAATTACTATAACAAATGTATTCATAATTTGGCTCAGATTACCAGTGTATTTTCTGATTTATTGAAATCGAATGTAAAAATAAATGTACAAGATGCTACTTTAAATAGTGCAATGTCAAAACTAAAGCATAATTTAGTAACATCCCTATTTTGAAGTTACCTAACCCAAGATTACAATATACTCTCAGGACTGATGCAAGTACCACGACCATCTCGAGCGTACTCCTACAAGAGTATGATGGAATCCTTCATCCAATAGTGTATGTAAGTCGCAAGCTCACTCCAACAGAATCCAGATATTATGTGTCTCAATTGGAGGCACTAGCGATGGTATATTGTGTTAGTAAATTACATAGATTTCTGGCAGGAACACATTTCGTCGTGGAAGCTGACAATTCCCAGCTGATAATGTTGGAGAGAGGGCTTCAAAAGAATAACAGAATTTATCGCTGGGCCCTGATACTCCAAACTATTCATTTTCTGTAAGGCACATACGAGGAAGCAAGATTACGTTAGCAGATTTGCTTACCAGACCCTCAGACTTTGAAGTGCAACAGAAGGAGGACGCGACATTGTCACCGTCATCTGCAGCTACTATAGACTAGTTACGGCATATAGAACTGTGGTAGTGATATTAAGACAGAAGGACGACGTTACATCGTCACCGTCACCTGCAACTACTATAGATTAACTATTGTATATAGACTGTGGTAATGAATTAGCACAGAGGGAAGACGCGACAACATCACCTTCACCTGGAGCTACGACCAACTTAGTTTAGATATACTGTGTTAATATAACATGTACTAATTGATTGTGCATAACATGATTTTAATGAAGTTACACTATTACATACATTTTCTTTATGTTTAGAACATAGTTATAGAAATGTGACAATAATCGAAATTGAACTAGTTTTAGTAATAGTTAAAGTCATTTAGTTACATTTGTAACAAGCTAAGTGGAGGGTCCCAAATAGCCCTATCACAATATTTCAAAATTATTCTCTTTATAGCCCTGGCTGGGATAGGTCTTTACCTGCCAACCCTCCTCCGTTTTCCCCGGACTCACTGTCACTCTTTCTTTCGACCTAAGGACCTATTTCCTGCCGTGTTCTTCTGGCTGATCCATATATATAACACAGTGCTCGTTGGAATAAACTAAAAATTGATTTATTAAATCAATACAGGACAGCACAGAAAAACATCAAGGCAGTTAACACAGAAAGTTCTAAACAGACACAACACAGATAAAGTTCAGGCACAGAGCCTCAGGTTGCCATAGTCACAGACCCAGCTTCATATACTGTCCGATCTGTCCACATACATCTCACCACGTGTGCTAGAATCTCCTTCCTTCCCGGTACTTGGGTGTAAGTTCAACAGGCTTCTGTAGAATCAAATCCACTGGTTTTTGAGGACTTCCATTGAATTATGGTTTCCCATACTGGGAATTGTTCATGGAATTAACATAGATAGGTGTCTTTCAATGTCCGGTACAAAATGGGTATGCCGGATAATCATGCGTAGACTCAGCCTAGAAATTAACTGCTCTCGGGCCTATGTCACTGAAAGGACCCGAGATGCACCATTACTGCAAATTGTCATTTTCTCATGGTATGCAGGATAATCATGCGTAGACTCAGCCCAGAATTCAACTGCTCTCGGGCCTATGTCATTTCCTCAAGATATGCCTTTGCCTCTCTCTCAGAGTTAGGCACACCATGTGTGATATGGCCAATACATTGACCTGGCTTCATCAGACGTATTTGGCTCTAGCACAGAAGCTGTGTGGATACTGTCCGATTTAGTCACGTCCAACAAAAGAGGACCCTGGAAATGACAAACAATATTGAGCGACTGGGTTGACTCATGCATCACACAATCCTGAGGACCAATAGGGTCTCAGTTAATATATTTGACATATAGGATCTCTACCCAATACGATACCCGAATGAATGGGCCTGACCTGTCAGGTAGCCCCTGGATTGGCTACGTCCGGGCTTGAGTAGACCACCAGCTTGTAGATGTCAGGTTGTCCACCCTAGGAACGTTTTGTTTACAAGACACACTTTCCACACTCATACCAAGCCTTTATTATTATTGGGCACATTCATTTCCATGCTTTCCTCTCACTTGCAAACCATGCCTTTCTCACAACCAAGATCTTGTGGTGTGGTGCGCCCAGTAATCTGTGTGTTTCTCCCCGTTAACTAAATATAGTATATCAGTGGGGTTATATGGCACGCCGTGTAGTTCCCCATTCCCAGCAAGAATAGGACAGAAGATACGACCCCTCCCGGCCGCCGCTCTCGACTGAGCTGTCGCCCCAATGTACCGGCATTGCCCTGCACAAGCCATAGTGTAGATGAGTTCCGGTTCTCTCAGTGAGATAGAAGAGTCCATTATCCTCCGACATCATCCTATCGAGTGATAGACGAACGAGATAGTCCTGTGGCTAGCCACTTCTGGCTCAAGAAGATAGATCATAGATTACCATAGCTATCCAATGATAATATTTCACAGAAAGATGACAATATGCCCAATTCAAGCCGTAGAAAGAAAGATAGCAACAGCTCATCTGACGCCACGAACAAATGAAATCCTCTGTGGAGATATATTGTTCAGATTCACTTCCCCGGCTATCAAAGCCATATCGGCCACTTGAAAAGTGATGACAAAATTGTAACCTAAAATTTTGAATCTCACTATGCCGACAACCAAGAAGCAAGTGAGAAGCTTATTAGGCTTAGTAAATTACTATAACAAATGTATTCCTAATTTGGCTCAGATTACCAGTGTATTTTCTGATTTATTGAAATCGAATGTAAAAATAAATGTACAAGATGCTACTTTAAATAGTGCAATGTCAAAACTAAAGCATTATTTAGTAACATCCCTATTTTGAAGTTACCTAACCCAAGATTACAATATACTCTTAGGACTGATGCGAGTACCACGACCATCTCGGGCGTACTCCTACAAGGAGTATGATGGAATCCTTCATCCAATAGTGTATGTAAGTCGCAAGCTCACTCCAACAGAATCCAGATATGATGTGTCTCAATTGGAGGCACTAGCGATTGTATATTGTGTTAGTAAATTACATAGATTTCTGGCAGGAACACATTTCGTCGTGGAAACTGACAATTCCCCGCTGATAGTGATGGAAAGAGGGCTTCCAAAGAATAACAGAATTTATCGCTGGGCCCTGATACTCCAGAACTATTCATTTTCTGTAAGACGCATACGAGGAAGCAAGAATACGTTAGCAGATTTGCTAACCAGACCCTCAGACTTTGAAGTGCAACAGAAGGAGGACGCGACATTGTCACCGTCATCTGCAGCTACTATAGACTAGTTACTGCATATAGAACTGTGGTAAGTGATATTAAGACAGAAGGACGACGTTACATCGTCACCGTCATCTGCAACTACTATAGATTAACCATTGTATATAGACTGTGGTAATGAATTAGCACAGAGGGAAGACGCGACAACATCACCTTCACCTGGAGCTACGACCAACTTAGTTTAGATATACTGTGTTAATATAACATGTACTAATTGATTGTGCATAACATGATTTTAAATGAAGTTACACTATTAAATACATTTTCTTTATGTTTAGAACATAGTTATAGAAATGTGACAATAATCGAAATTGAACTAGTTTTAGTAATAGTTAAAGTCATTTAGTTACATTTAAAGATAGATTATAGTTAAATCATGAACACCTTTAAATTATTAGTATTAGAACATATATGTCTCTTAGGAGACAACTGTCTTTAAAAGCCAATGATAGCGATTATTTAGGATAACTTAACTTAGGTAACACTTAATTAATAATTTAGATTAAGCTGCAATTAAATACATTTAGAACTTAGTAGACTCATTAACAACATTTTACTTTAAGGAGCCAACACATTTCTCCTATATCTTGTTTAGTTAATTAAATTAACTTTCCTTAGTTAGCAACATCCATTACACCAAACTATAGTAAACCATTTAATTAAGATAGTTCGTTCCCTTAGTATTGCCTTAAGCAATCCAACAACGCTGTAAATACATTAGTTTAACATAGAAAGTACTATTAAAAGGTACTACAAGTCGGCTCAATAATTGTTTAAAACGAGCCCATTTTTATTTTAATGAGAAAAATATTTTTCAAACTTACATTGTCTGAATCAGTGAACAGAAGATGAGTGAAAGGAAGAATGAAAGTATTAAAAATAGTACGAATGTTCATTGGTGCATTTTTTTCGCACACATGAGTTTTTTATGAATTGTCTTCGTCTTCTGTGTAACACATGCAGCTATGGTAATGTTTTCCAGCGTCTCAGTTCGGCGACGCATCTCACAAATCAAGCATAAGCATTTATTTGTTACATGCAGAAACCTACCTGCGACACTTGAAGGCTTTAATTACATGAAATTTAAACATACACTTATGTTTCTAATTTAAGCATACATAAAGTATAAATCAACACGAATACAAACAGGAATACAAACAGATAAAGTACAAACCGCAGGATTTTGTAAGGGGAGAGCACACGTGCACAGGGGACACAATAGACTTATAGAAATTATGAGCACACAGTTGAGAAATTATCCGCAAGCGGAAGTCAGATAGGTAAAATTCAGCAGACACACAACTTGTAAGAGATGTTGATGTACATTGCACGGGAGCTATGAATTATATATTCATGAATTGTTTCCATAACAGGAACAATTTGTTTCGGGATATCTGTGTTCGTATTTGGAGAGGTAGTGTTTTTTTTAAAACAAACTGGCTTTGGTTCGACACAGCTTCCAAGAGTGTAGTGTGGAAGAGTAGTGACTCTTAGCAACAGTGCAGGTGTGTAACACTGATCATAAACCAGTGGGTAAAGACATCAACTTGGTATCAGACTTATATAAGTCAGAAGTGGTACCTAAAGACATGAGTAGTGAACTCCTACAAACACATTGATAAATTAGATTCAATTTTATATGCTACGACGATATTGCGTCACACCTATTAGGTTGAATTTGGTGACGCAATACGGGGGAGCCACGGGAGTATGTCAAAATGTTGGGTAGGACATAGGACAAGAGACAGAAGAGGGGTAAGGACAGATAGGACGTAGATAAGGACCTCTACAAGGGAGTAGATAGAGTAGAGACAGAACGCAAGCTATAACTTAGAACAGTCATAAGACTAGGACTTAGATGGGGACACGGACGTGTCATATCTAGGACAACAGCAGGACCAACCCCGAGGATAGGGGGGGGGACGCTAGTTCACGGGATAACACCCGTAACAAACTAAGCAGTAGTACAACCCAGGTTAGCATGAACAAGACTACTGTACTACGTTACGAATAGAACAGCACGGGGTTTTGCTGACCGCACGGGATTTAGGACGACCAGGCCAGCCAGCCGACTGAACTTAGTCAGACGGGACAGGACAGCTTTCCAGACAGGACGTGTGTGATATTTTCCGAAAGCCAATATGTAATTTACGAGGGCGCAAGTTAACGATAGCGAGAGTTGAGTTTGTATCTGATTGTGTATGAGTATTGTGAAGAAAGGCGACCACTGTATATTTAGACAGGCAGTCACCGCCTGGTCATGATTGTATAAATATCTCAGGGTTCGCCTGAATTAAAATGTATAAATTCCATCCACGCAACTGATGTTTCTTTGAGGTGTGGATGAAGTAGCGAGAGTGCCTGTATGCAATATAAGATGTTGACAGCGGCCGTGGTTCCCGCTGTACGCAGCACCTGATGTCATTCATCAATCTTTATTCAGGCTGTCCTTGTGCTATAAAACCACATATTGTGCCAATGTGTGTGCAAACAGACATGCCATTATGAGCTATACAAACCACTATCAGAGCACTGAAGGAGACCAAATCACAAAGACTTCAGATTACCCAGTTAAAGAGGCTGCACAGAATAAATAGGCATCTCCCTTGTGAGTCATACTGGGAAAATACTTTGCAAAATTTTCCAGAAATGACTACGACCTACAATAGAACCCCAGCTAAACGAAACAGCTTGAATTTAGGAAAAAGAAAGGATACACAGATGCCATCTTTGCTCTTAGACAACGTATTAAAAAATCAGTCGAATTTAATTAAACACTCTACTTAGCCTTTGTTGACCAAGAAATGACATTTGATTGAGTAGATAAAAATAAGCTGTGGGAAATCCTTAAATTATGTGGAGTGAGCACACATCTAACGTTACAACAGTTAATACACAGTAAGAACAAATGTATGACACTCAGAACCCTTCACCATAAGATTCGGAGTACTACAAGGTTGTGTTCTGTCCCCCTCTTGTTCATAACCTATATAGACAGCATATTTAAAGAAACCAGCCAAGATGACACTGCAAGAACACATGGCGACTAGAATAGAGAAGAAGAACCAACGGCAAATTACACCATTAATGAATTCTTATTTGCAGACGATCAGACACTAATGGAAAAATTAGAAGCGGAATGCATGTCCGCATAAATAGTCTAAACGAAGTGTGTAATGAACATAATATTAATAAAACAGAAATAATGACTATAGCCAATGAATTAAAAAACAATAAAGATTCATCTAAAAGAACACTCTCTGAAACAAGTAAAGAGCTTAAAGTTCTTAGGAAGTATGATATCATCAAGTGGCAAATCAGAAGATGATATCGAAAATAAGCGAAACCAACTCATTGGACAAATGGCACCAATATTAAAGAACAAACACGTATCAGTAGATACTTTTAAAAAATACCACGCTACAGCACAATCTTTCTACTACCTCTTGTTACCAAAGCCGAACTTTGACAATGACAGAAATGGAGAAAAGAAATGAAAGAAGACGAAAGAAATGAAAGAAAAAGAGAAGAGAAAATTAAAACAACCGAAATAGGATTCCTGAGAATAATATTTAATGTGTCAAAAAGAGAGAAACTCAGAAATGAAGAAATCAGGACTAAATAGAGGTTATAGCAGCGCTAGATTTCATTATATGCAAGTTAAATGGTTAGGCCATGCTAGTATAACTAGGCTGCCAACTAACAGTATACCACAACAATCAATGATGTTCACGACAAATGGAAGCAGAAGAAGAGGCCGACCATGTAAACGATGGGCATAGAGAATAACAGTCTACTGGAATCTCGGTATATAAAGCCCATAAACGGGCAGTCTCCTGCTATGTGTGCTTCACCTCCGCATGATACGGTACAAGGTACAAGAGAAACGAGACGAGATGATGATGAAATAGCATTGTGATTCTAATTTACATTTTTTTTTTATTCCTCACCGGTGCTGAGAAGTTAGTAGATTCTCGTTTTCTAATGAATGGCAAGATACTGGAAGCACAAAATGTGTTTGTTTATATCTTGTATAGCTTGAAGATGAGCGCAGGCTAGCTGTTGAAACACAACACTTTTAACATTGTTACTTATTTGTGCATAGGTGAGTACCGTACTTTACATATTAAACGGATTAAAATTGTGGAGAGATTGGCTGGGCCCGCATCGCTGAGCTGGATGGGGTATTGGTGTACGATAAAGTATATTTGGTCAGGGTCCATTGAAGTCATGGGTATGGTATGAAGAAAGACCGGGAAAGTTAACCCGATCAACAAATGCCCGCAGAAGTCGGATGTGTCGGCCTAACGGCGCAAGAACGCAGCTCTGCTGTAAACAGGCACAACGCAATCACGTCCGAAAAAAAGAACTCTGGATGAATTCAGAAGTAGAAGAAGAAGAAGTATGAAGAAAGATAAACCATTATGGTCTGGGGAGAGAATGGCTATATAGGGACTGACCAGGGGATGGCCGTCACTCAGTACTCAGAGGAAAGGCCAGACGGACACAATATCAGACTGAAAAGGGTACCGTTAGTATTATGACTCTTCGCTGGCTGTTGAAGGTAAGGACGAAGCGCGTATGGGAATGTCCGTAGTGCTGTGGTGTAGATTATTGACTCAACTCAACTGGCTCAACAGTTTCAGGACAAGCGGGTCAATTTCACTGACCAGCTTGTTCGGTTTCTTTCGCTGCAGACTGCAGAAAGGGTCACACAGAGCACCAGCGCAATAACTCCAGCAACGACCCCCCAGGGTTCTCAGGGGGAAAGTGCACTCGTACCAAACGACGGAGTACGGAAATGAACCGTCAACATTCAGGGCGATAGGCAGGCGGTTTTTCAACCACGGATACAGTCACAGAGCTTTTGTATTCAATAATCATATAACAATATCGTTCAAACGCAACACTGACATAATCAAATCACACTCTCCTCTCTATGTAATTGTGATATAATAAAACGTCCTTACCCTTTCCTATTTATTGACTCCCTTAAAAATAAACAAACCCTTACAATTACTGTTTAAGTATCTTGCTTAATGTAGGAGTAGGAATTAATACAGCGATAGACTGAACGCGGCACAGATTAATTTATTTGGCTTTGTTTTTTCACGTACCTGGCAAGACCGGGACTGGTTGAAAACAAAGACTAAAGTAGCCATTTTAGTTCAGGCAAACAAAGGGAGCAGACATGTAAAAGTTCCCTGTGTGGGGAAAGGTATTTTTGCCTTTTAAAAATCATCATTCTCTGCAAGCCAATTGGTATGTTATATCTATATTATTAAGATGTATTTATGTATTACATAGACCAGTATGTTTAATTAAGAATTAGTAAGAATAATAAGTCAACAATTCTCTTAAACCAGGCTCAATGATGTTTACCAATGAAACACATGTGGGCGCCACGCTGTAATTTTTCCTATGTTTTACAATTTCAAATCCATATGTTAAAATCTTTTATAGGCATTATGAACTTATATCTAACTAGTAGTGCTTATAACCTAGAAATATTATGTGTACCGTAGAGTATCAAACTCAGGTCAAAAACACTTTCTAGGCATTTTCTCAATGTGGGACTCTTGATTCATACTTCAGTAGAGAACTTGTGTCTGTCAATTTCATATTCCTATGTTAAAACTTCTATGCACTGTGAACAATATCTCACTATTTATGCTTAGAAATCTGCAAATAATCTATGTACTGTAGAGATTGAACTCTAAAGTACAGTTTCAAAGGAGTTTTATCCATGCGGAGACATACACATGAGTACGCATATCATGGACTCAGTTCATTTTGATAAAATGTTTGCCACATCATAATCTGTAACTTGGAACTATAATGCTAAATTTTAGTGCCATCCTTTTGTTAACAGATTAGTAACCACTCCATATGAGGAGGGACATGTAATCATTTCATAAAATATTGCTAGGGACATGCCATGTTTGAGAATATAAATTCAAAAACAATTAAAGTAAACGCGTGATATAAATGAATGTTCGGATAGGATGTACCTTCAATCCGCATGACCTCACCGTAGTAGGAACAGAAGCGAAGATTGATGTGAATAAATTGCTTGCAATATTCAGAAGACTGGACCGTGCGGCATAAGTTATTCTAATAAATACACTCCGAATAATAGCAGTCATTGACAAAATATATCACAGCGATTACTATCCTCATGTGCTGTACGCAGTGGGGGAAAACAATGTATGTTTTAGTTTAGGGATTAACCCCTGAAGAAAATTCAAAAACCTAGGCTCCCTGCATCATCATTATGATTATTATGTATGATTATCATGTACTTAATATCAGAGAAATGTACATGTATGTTTTTTTCTGGTATGAGATTTTCTCTGTTCTGATTGTTACTTTTTACTGTGGGAATATACATTTTAATGTTGCACCTGGGGATTAGAGGATGTTGATGTAAGAAACCTTGAGCATGTCAGTACACAAAAGGTGAACCGTATGGTCATTAGTCTTGGCCTAATGCTGATCATAGCGAAGGAATGAAGACGCGGCATTAGAAACCACAGAGATTCTGTATAGGCTATTCTCTTCAAGAATGAGAGATACAAGGTCAACATGTTGGATGGACAGAATGACTTCACTCATCTAATAGTCCCAGTAACAACAGAACAAAACAGAGTGAAAAGATATCTCACTCACTATCAGAGCTAGCAAAGTTCTACCACAAGCGACAAGGGACAGGGAACTTGGAAACCCACTCCTATCTCCTTCCCCTTTTTTGTTTGTAATTGTCTTGTGAAAGTTAACACATCACAGTAGGTTAATGCTCGTGTTGTATTCTTTGTCATCCCTTTTCTATAGAAGAGAAGCGAGTGGTGGTTTTGGTGGGACTGCATTTCATAACTATCATCAGGATCCTGGGTTAAAAGCCCGATGAAGGTGAGTCAGGACTAACTGGCTTAACCATGTTCTGGATCTATAAATACATCGTTTACTGCTGCACTCATAAGCGGCAAACGCAGCAAAAGAGATACATATGAAGACAACTGACGGTGTGATTGAGGAAGTCCTATTTTAGTAGGAATATCCAGGATGGACTTCAAGATCTATAATCTACAAAGATGAAGATCAACAGAGTACTGACAACAGTGTATCGTCTGCTTTACTTCTGAGAAGTATCACCTATGGCCTCATCATTCAACCAAGTCAGTGAAACTATGGGACAATCCTTCTACAAGTTACTAAAACTAACAACAGTGAGTAACCTTCAACTGTTGGTTGGATTACCAAGTTAATATCCACAATGGATAAGTCTTCGAAAGAACATCTCACAGCTGCAACAGTCAAACATAAGGTTCCAGCCATGCAACACCAAGTTCTAGCTATGAACACCAACTCAAACAAATGGGAGAAGAGACACTGAAACAACTTTATAAGCCAATACAAGCAATTTAAGAACCTCTGAACCATAACAACATCAGATTACCTCAAGGTTCCAAAACCTGAACACATAAAAAAGACCATATGAAAGCAGCTAGCGGAGTGAATGCCTTTACGCTTGCAACCACAGGAATCACCTGATGGCTTGCAACCCTGGATATGTGGTGGAATAATATTCTTCAGTCTCATGCCTGCAGCAGAATCCTGGAATTAATTCCAGATGAACCAAATGAATAACAAGCAGAATTGTATGTCTACACTGAAAGTAAGTAATGAATCAGAACTCTATGCTGGTCCCATGTCGGCCTAACTGCCCCATCATGAACCGAGGATGTGACAAAACCTCTTGAACTAAATTGGGAAACGGTTAACGTAACCCGAGCTGTTGGACAGTGTCATCTTTTCATCGATAAGGTGATATAGGGAAGAACCTTCTGCAAGAGCTTAAGTTGCATCTCCTGAAAGTATGACAGACCTAGGCACCAATTTCATTTGGAACACAACACAATGGCAACAGAGTATTCTTGAATTCAGCTCCATGGAGGAGATATGTATATGTGGTGAATTTATTTCCTAATAGGGATTATAAGTCGTTCCGCAACAAACTTCAGTGGACATAAGACATGACTGTGAGTATTTATTGCTGTCCCGGATAATTATGGACATTAACAGCTTTGCACTGGAGAAGAATACCCATCCGCAATGCCTAAATGAACACTATAATTAATTAATTTAATTATTAGTATCAACTGCTTTTAGGTGGGTGTTTTTTTATGCCATGTATAAAGAGTGTTTCATTTGGTAATGGTGTACAACTAAAAGGTTATGTTATGATATAGATGGTATAGTATTTTGACACCAACTCATTATTTTTAAAATGAGAGAATGGTAAAAGGTGTCAGAACCAAATGTTGATATGTTGGGTTCTATTTAATTAGATCATTATTTGCCTTAATTATGAGGGAAAATGAAAGTAGACCCAATTTGTGGTTGTTGTGTTGTTTGTAATAACCTTGTTTTTTTCTGGAGTCACTGGGTACTATATTGTAATAATGCAATGCATCCCATGCCTGTCTGAAAATGCATAGTGTTTATTACACATATATATGTAACTGAAGATCTTGAGTTAATACCTGAACTGTTTGTCCAAAAGTGTGGTGCACATCAAGTAAATGTGGTGTCCAACAGTGGTTGTTTATATGTTGTGAGCAATCAATATCCTTCTAGCACTATAGTAAATTTAAAGGGTGATGAAGTAGGAAGGGAAACCTACACACAGATGCCATTGTTTCAAGGATTGAACTCTTTTCTCCTGGGATTTGTAGTAAATATCCCTGATCACCCTGCATTCTAACCAGTGACCAGAGAATCAATAAAAAACCCTAGACAACTTAACATAATATTCTCATAAATTAAAATCCACATCCCGCAGTAATCAATTACAACATCATTTAAATACAGTATATCTATTTAATCACAATACACTTTAGTCAAAATAAAGGTTATCTTTGTAATCATATCACACTCACATTGAAATACAGTATATCTATATATTCATATTACAACATAATTCAAATACAGTATATTTACATATTCATATTACAACATAATTCAAATACAGTATATCTACATAATCATATTACATTTCAACCACGGATACAGTCACAGAGCTTTTGTATTCAATAATCATATAACAATATCGTTCAAACGCAACACTGACATAATCAAATCCAAATACAGTATATCTACATAATCATATTACACCATCCTTCAAAGACAGAATATCTACATAATCATATTATGACATAATTCAAATACAGTATGTCTATATAATCATATCACACTCGCATCCAAATACAGTATATCTATATAATCAATTACAACGTCATGCAAGTACAGTATATGTGTATAATCATATCACAAACTCATTCAAACACAACATATATACATAATCATTTAACAAACTTATGCAAACACAATATATAACAAACTCATGCAAACACAATATAGACATAATCATAGCACAAGCTCTTTCAAACACAATGTAAAGAAATAACCATATCACAAGCTCATTTAAACACAGTATAAAGACATAATCATATAACAAACTCATTCAAACACAATAAATAGACATAATCACATAAAAAACTAATTCAAACAATATATAGATATAATCATATATTAAACTCATTCAGACACAATATATTGACACAGTCACATCACAAACGCATTCAAACACAATATATTGATGTAATCATATCATAACATCAAACACACATAATATATTGATATAACACTACCACATCCCCATTCAAACACAATATATTGATATAATCATACCGCAGTCACATTCTCAAATGCAATATGCCTTCTTGAAAACATTTGATCTCTCCGAATGCGGGGCAACATGTGCACATCAGCACGGAAAAGCCGCGGTTCGCGGTTGTGTCTCACCCGCAAAACTACACACAGCTCCACAAACGCGTCCTCGCTGTTGCTCTATTTTTGCTCACCCTGTCATTCAAACTACAAGCACAAGCGGCTCTGGGAACGTGCATTCATTGATAGCGCAGCCAAGCCTGAGAACATTTTAGCAGCGAATGTTAACTTGCCTCTTGGGGTCAGCATAGCTGAGAGGTTTAACGCGCTTAAACTTTCATTTCTCATAGTCTACTATCACAAATTAGTTAGTCGCATACGCTTTACAGGACATTTGTCTCATACCCATTACAAGACGAGTCAGTTGCATGTTCTTTACAATACGTCGCAACCAACCCCATCATTTATTGGCTGTTTGTGATTTTCTAAGCAATTTTACTTTGGGTGGTTTGCCCTTGCTTTCCGAACGGCCGATGTTCATAGCATTGGAAGGGGGGGGGGGGGGGGGGGAAGAAAAAACAACGTAAAGCGATCATTTCCCATATTTGCTGCTGCTAACTTCTAGTTCAGGAAGTCAAGACTTTGAAACTGCGGTCTCTATCCATATGCCACAGGCGAAGCTGCTCACAAGTTACATCGTGGGAATATCTAACTTGTCCGGTAGTGCTCCATTATTTTGTCTTTCATTTCCCTATTTGCATAGTCTCTCGACAATCTCACCTCAAGCCCTTTGCAGACTTGTTAATAATTGCTTGGATTTGGCATCTGAGGTTTTCTAAGCGATGAGGCAGCCAGTCCCATGCCACCTTTCTTAGTCGCCTCTGGCGAACTGCATTTTTGGTAGTGTTACTATTTTCACTTCCCTTAAGGATGGCGGTAGCGCACATTGTCTGTCTGTTTGGCTGTCTGTCTGACGGTGGGTACATCAGTCGGTTGGTGTATTAACGTTCATGTGTGCATGCATAATTGTCGGTATATACATACACAAAAATATAATGTCATTAAACTGATACTTTTATTTGAAGCGAAAAATGTTGCCTGATATAATTTGAGAAGTGTTCTTCAAAAATAGTTCGCTAAGTGATTATACAGATACCAACAGCTGCAAGTGATTTTAAACTTTACTCAAATGTGATAATGTAGGGGAGAATGCACATAAATTATTTGCTTAGAATGCTTAAAGAATTCAGTACTAGATATAAAACTTTCGTCAAAATCATCCGATATCAAGTTATCACGTGTCTCCCAAACGCCAGCTCATTTCTTTAACAAACAATCATAAATCAAGTTATTTGGCGTGAGGAAATTTGTTTTACAAATATAGTAACCGATCAACACGTTTCTGTACTTTAAAAAAATGTTAAATTATTACTCGCATTAAAGAAAAGAAAATGCGCACTTTCTTCGCTGTGATTTTACAGTCTTTTGTCCAAATGTTACTCTCTCACAGTTAGAGGATGGTATAGTTTATTTTCACGTAAAAGATTAACCCTAACAGTTATTTCCCTGGAAACGACAGCCATGATAAAATGGATGAAATTATACGATAAAATGGATGAAATTATACGATAAATATTTTAATCTTTTAACGGCGGTCTAAACAACTGCTTTCACCAATATATTTCCCCTCTAGAAGGTTACAAATCTCTCAATAAATAAACGCATTCAATTGTTACATTGACAATTCACAGTTATGATTTGGCTTACAAATGGCGAAATGAAATGGTCACTAAATTAAATCTAACTGAAGGCAGTACATAATTCCCTAATGTTGTTGGTTCAACTAATGCTCTGGTAATGTTGCCACTTTCTTATAAACACGGGAACAATTATCAATGAATATGTAATTATGTATAACTTTGATCCTGAAGCGAATAGTTTCTTGCTGAATACTCACACATACTGAATACATGTAATGTACATGTTTAAACATAAACGGCACATCGATTTACGGAAATTACCCAGTTTTCTCAACTGTCAAATCGCCATGGACAAAACAAGAGTAATCCCTCAGCACTTGGAGCAATTTCCTAAACAATTGTACGTTCTGTTTTCCAACAACTAATGATGTCAAAATGTAGCTGGAATTAACTAATGTGTTGTACAGTCAGATTTATATCATCACGAAAATTTCTAAAAATCACACCAATTTAACGAAGGATTTCTCTATCATGAACTCTTTACTCTTCTTTATTATAAACTATTTGTTCTCCTTATCATCATATACTAAGGTTTACGATAGTGCATATGTTGCATATACATGTAATATATCCGCGTAGAATGCATGGTGTATATATCTGTATGTGGTTTTTATAGTCCATTCACATTTGTTTGCCCCTATATAACTTCAGCTTCATGTAATTACGTCAAATGTCGGCGTGATTGTGAGATTTAACGAACTTAAACTTTCTCTTCTGATCGCGACGTAGTGAGTTCATTCCGCTCGCCTGTCAGTTGGACTTACATGTTCAATTCCCGTTCTTGACCTCGGGTCGTAAATTACAATTACCTCAACGGTCGAAGAGCGTTCGCCTGGTAAAGGGGGACATTGATAATTGGGAGAGCTATTCCTCACTCTAAATCAGCCAAGTGCACTCTTTAGTAGTAGCAACTACTAGTTGTTATAATGCATGTGTGGGATACGCTTCAGTTCACAGCAGTGAAAAGGTGAATTAATTTTTCACAATTCATACAGTTTTAAACCAAACTATAATGAAAGTAAACGACATACAAATCCATAGTCATTAAACGCATGTTAAAATCAAACATATACCTTGTCAACCCATAAATATACCAGACAGTTTACCATAAATAATAAATGCACCCATTGAACCACAGCGAGATGATGATGTCGACTAATAAGACAATGACGTTCTCAAAGACAACCGAGTTGATACAGCCCCAAGTTCTGAGCGATGAACTTGCTCACGAAAGCATTTCGCTGTGTACTAATCCCCTGTGTCAGCGTGTTGGGAATAGTCGGAAATGTGACCAGCATTGTCATACTGTCTCGACAAGGCTTCAAGTATTGTTCCAATGTACTTCTCTTGGCTTTGTCCGTCTCTGATGTTTTATTTCTCACGGGTATCAACAATTTTTCCAAGTATATATATTTGGAAAGCATGCCTCTGGGATTCGGTTTCTCAGAAACAATCAGCTGTATCATCTATATTATATCTATTGTATTTTTCTGTGCTTATACTATAGGAAATCAGTTATCATTAGTTATCCCTGTAATAATAACAGGAGGACGTATATTAGCCATATTTTCTCCACTCAAAGTATATTTCATCTTAACTACACGGCGTATATTCGCTGTTGTTTCCTGTCTGTATATTTTGAGTGGCACCTATTTCCTGTACCTATACATAATATGTATGCAGCTGAATCATATTGAGGTGGATGGCTTAATTGTGGGTGTATTTTGGTACACCGATGTGTATGTAGATGATGTTGAAAGCGGATTGTATGGATTGATAGGAAGTGTAGCTAATTACATGACAGGAAAGATATCCATCAGTATTGTACCATTGGGACATTTATTGATAATATTCAAGTGTCTGTTTGAGAATGGAAGAAGAAGAAGAAGAAGAAGAAGAAGAAGAAGAAGAAGAAGAAGAAGGAGAAGAAGGAGAAGGAGGAGGAGGAGGAGGAGGAGGAGGAGGAGGAGGAGGAGAGGGAAAGGAGGGAAAGAAGAGAAGAAACGGCGGAGAAGGATTTGGAGGAAAAGGATGAGGAGACAAAGGTGGATTTGGACGAGGATGAGGAGAAGAAGAAGGAAAGATAACATACAACAAGTCCCCAAGCACTTACTTTCGATAAAGAACTCCCTGATGGCTCGCATGATCTCCATTATGTATGCTGCCGATCCACAGTGGCTGCAACCATCTCAGTCAAAATCCAGGCACGCCGTCGCCAACGTATAAGCTGCACCGACCATCAAATTTAAGTACTTTGCTTTATGTTGTGATGTACCTGACCAGATGCCATGCAAATACATTTTGCAGTCTATAGTTTATGTCTTCATTATTCAGAGTGTGAATTGTTCACCACGCCTGGTGTCATCCAAATATGTGTAAAAATACATGACCTAGTGACACAATAATGTACAGAATAATAACACATCTATAACAGCCATTCCGCGTACTAATTGCTAAACTGTATCCACACGCCCAAAAGAATTGAACGTTTGCACAGTCAAGTTCACAAACACATGTATCTAAGATAATATTCCATAGAATAACACACATACTAACTTCTGCTCTGCTTGTATTACCAATCAATAACACGTGGTTGTAAGGCCAATATCGCGAACCATGGAGATGACCTGATTAATCTCTTCATGTTATATTGATGTTTGCTGTAGCCATATATCGCTAACATTTAAGCATTCGGACTCACACTTGACTGAATCTTGATTTTAATATTAAGCACATGTAGCAACATTAGCTGTAGGGGCCTAATCATTATCACCATCATCTCAAGTACCGCATCAAGTGACGTGCGCAGTCATGCTCCTATAATAATACGCTGATTTTCTTATCCTTATTCTTCTCTTCTTTTTTTTCTTTTCAAACAGAAACGTAGATAAGAGAAGTAACTGCGGCAGCAGGTTATAACAATAGGAAATAAAACAGTTAGTAGTATATCCGGTAGTAGACAGAGTACACCTCTCCACAGACCTCGCGGTGGGGCCGAATCGCCCCCCTATGGGGGGTCTAATAGGGGTCCGAACCTACCCCCATGCGCGCCCCATAAGGGTCCGAACCGACCCCCATTCGCACCCCTAAGGGGGTCAATAGGGGTCCGAACCGACCCCATTCGCATCCCTAAGGGGGTTGAATTGGGGTTCTAACCGACCCCAGCAAGAGAGCCTCGCCTCGGTACTATCATTCTGAATCGATATATTTCTCATAGCCAGATATATTATTTTGGAATTAAAGCTGTATGAGATATAGGGGTACGCACCATGTACAAGTGTCGGTGGCTACTGTTGGGGACGACGCGCCAGTGTGAGAGGCGGTGTAGGGGGGAATTCTGTCGGAAGCACAACGCGCATCTCAAGAAGGGGGGATTCACAGTCGCCTGTACGAGCTGCGGCATCGGGGTGAAAACTACTCTAGCCCTCTGCCGGCCGTGCGGAGCCAACATTAAATACCATAAACTGCGATACCAACAGGAGGGTCCGTTCCTCTGTGAATGGAGGCGCCTGAAAAGAATAAATATTTAAATTCCGGCAAAAGAAATTTTCATTTAGAGAGAAGTGGAGTGTTGACGGTACGAGTCCAGCAGTAATCATGGGCACCGTAAAACAGTTGCAAAATCAAGCTCGCCAGTATGGGATGCCATACAGCCACCGCCGCAAGGTCGTCCTTGCCGGGGAGATAGCTCAGGCGAGAGACGCAGTCCGCGCCACCCGACTCGAGCGGGCCGCCACCACCGGGGGTTACCAAGTTCTTCAGGGGGAAGTCCAGGACGCAGCGCAGCACTCGCGGGAGGTTGCGTGGTTGGAAGACGAGGTCACCGCCGCCCTGCGAGCGCGTAAATACGCCGCCCGGGCTCGAGCGCACCCGTTACAACGCTTCGCCAAGTTAGACGCCAATTCAAGAAGGCGCCACTGGCGCTATCTACACCCGGAGCCACTAGCTCGACTCATCACCCAGCGCGGTCCTCAACTCCTAGAGGACGTAATCCCCAAGGATAGGGAAGAGAGGGGGAGGCGAACAATCACGTGGAAGCTCTTCCGAGGGCTAGATGGTCCGATCATAGAGAGGCTCATGCCTCACCTCGAGGTCAGCCTTCTATCTGCGATACGCCTACACCTACCGAATCCCAAACATCGAAAACGGAAACGTCATGTTGTACCACAAAACCCTACGCGGGTCCCGCGATTTGATAAACCACACTGCAACAGCCGCAGAGTGGTTGGCAGATCGTGATGAGATCCGCTTCGACACCAGCCAAATCGACCGCCCCAGCACCAAGTGGGTCTTTGTAAGGTGGGTGCAAGTCGAAGTGAAGGCGATCCTCACTCCCCAGGTTCTGTTAGGGGCAGGGCGACTGCCGGACTAGCTGCGATACAAGCAGGGGCTGTACGCGTTGGATATATACAACAACAACCTCTGTCTGTTCCGATGCCTAGCCTTCCACAACGGCACGAGGCCACAACGTTGTGTAGCGTAGCGTCAGCTACGATGATAAGGAATCTATCAAAGTGCTGTGGATAGACTTTCTACGAATAGAAAAATAGGTCACTGGAGAAGACAAGACTGAATAGCTCGTAATTCTAGGCGGAATAAAGGTCCCAGAACAAGTCTAATCTTCTGACAGTGTTCAGGCAGACAGGAATGGCGTACAACTATTCTGGTTTGATACAGACAGTCTGCCAAGGTTGTCTAGCTACGTTGCCTGAAATAAAACAAAGCTCGAGCCCCCAACTCTAATCCCTCTCACCGACACGGAGACAGACAGAGTAAAATATATAACAGAGACAAACTTTCATATCTTCTCACTCTACTATGACTAAGGTATAAGTAAGGTAACAACTAGTGGTTGTAAAATTTAAGAAACTACCAATGTTGCATTTTAATCATAGACATGGCCTGACAAAGCTTGGTATTATTTGCATGTAAATGGTGGTGGTGGTGGCCAACGGTAAGTTTGGCCACTTATCTTCTGGTTCTCCGGCTTACACAGTGCGTGTAAACTCTAGTTAGTAGGCATAAGTGAGATGGTGAGTGATGCTCCACAATGAGTGAGTCACACAGGTTGGCGCATCTAAAGCTGGGCGCTGAAGGTGTCAAATCTGTGAAATATAGTGAGAGTACGTGACTCTTCTGTCGAGACATCTGTAAGCATCGACCCTGGATTGTTCCTGATGGCCAATAACATCTCATACAAATTGCAGAAACAAAATAGCATGAGCTATCTGTCCCTGCTCCCTATAATTCCCTATCCTAGGATAAATAGTAAAATCACTGACTTAAGGAAAACAGCTAAATAAAATCATTCTATGTTTCCTTACAAGTGAATATAATAATTATTCAGTAATAATTAAACATATCATCATATAATGCATATCATAATTATATTATTAAAATACAATAATTACAAAGTAATCTAGAGGTAGATACATATAGAATCTATTAAACAGATTACATATTATAGATATTTATGTTCAAATTCTGAAGCTATATTTCTAGCATATAATTAATAATGATTCTATATATCGTATATTTTAAAATACACACAATTTATGAAATTATCATAACAGAATAAGATAGGCTGAAAGTTAATGGAGTGGCAGACGAGAACAGGACTGCGAATTGGTGAGAAATCACCGATAAGAATTAACGAACATGCCTAGGATTTACCACGCTAGTATTTGACATTCGTACGTGTTTAGTAAGATTTCCTATTTTCACGGCATCGAAATATTCATTATTATCTCTAAGTATTCGCAATCACTATCACATCCTTGAAATATCACCACTATAAACTGCCTCATGTTATTTCCTAAACTAACGGCTCGATTAGTATGGCCTAGTCTACTGCTATACGGACTAATCGAAAATTGGGTTCTATCCGACTTTATCAAGTTTACAACTATCTCACATCGTGTACACCTCTCTAAACCTCATGTAAAGGTAATTTTCTACACAGTTATGTTTTACCCTTTTCCCTGTGTGCTTAGTAAACTACCTGTACGAAGTATACTATACGCGATCGAGTTTAGTCGGTAAAATAATTATTATGGTTAATATTAGGTAAAATAACCTATTATCGGCGGTTTCCAACTTTAACTACACACGGAAATCTCGGGCGCACACGGCAATATATTATATTGATACACATAACTATTCCTTACCCTTCTAATCTACTGACCGAACTTGTCAGGTACAAAAACTTTGCTCTAGGTATCTCTCTAATATATTGTAAATATATTTATGGCCGTAATACGTGCCAAAGATAAAACTCTTAACACTTTATAAGTATTTTATAGAGCCTAGCGACTAGCAGATGTTTTTGCACCGACGTCTAGATTGCGAAAGAACGATTTTAGCTATTTTTCTCCTGACCGGAAGTGGTCGTGCCAGGGAGTTCGTTTCCTTTAATTTATCCGACCAAATTGTGCAATAGTCGTAGCCAAATTTGTAGATTTGGCTGGGTACACTACTTTGTAAATTCAGCCTCTCCTCCAATCCTACTATAACGTATTATTTCATATTAAACTAATAACGTCAATTAGCAGTAGATTTATGCTATAGCCATGGACTATCTATACATAGATATATAGGAATAAAAACGCAATTAAATTCTTCTATAATTACATAAGGGGTTTACAAGGATTCTTCCCCAATTTAAGCAAAAGATGATGGGGAAGCTGGAGACTTCGTCACATATGCCCACCGTTGAAAGTAAAGCTCGAGAATTCGGGCTTTACTCCAACCAGCACACCCATCAGATTTTGTTGGCACTTACTCCAACAACCCTGGGACATATGAACCAGTCTCCCCCTCTTCTTCAGTAGAGCTATTCCTACTGAAACCCTGCTTCTTCGTTTCTAAGACATCTTCTAAGAAACCTCCTCCCTTGATGTCGTTTCCATGGAAACCTATGACGACCTGGTCGTCCCCACCCCTCTTCTCTATTCTGAATTCCCGGAGAGTGTTCTCCCTTAAAGGAATAAGGGTTCCTGTTTGGTACAGCAACTGGTAAATGATTTTGTCGGACTGGGTCAGTACGGTTTATCATCGTGTTTACTGTGTCACCTTTACTCCATCCGGGCTTGTCTGTTCGCATAGGGGCATGAGGATCTGGAATTCGTCTCATCTTCCCTGATTCAGACGTCTCCGAATTCAGGTCGATAGAGACATCATTCGCTGTCTCCTGAGGTGTCAAGGGATACTCCATATCTGAGTTATCTCCCCCTTCGACCACAGTTGCCACCGATAATGTCATCAGATGCACCGGTGGATCATTTAATCTTTCTACATGTTTCCTAATTAAATACATGGGAAAGACTTCCCGATTACCCTGAATGTCTAGTTTGTAATGGGTGCGAGACACCTTATCTGTAATAAGGAATGGCCCCTGCCAACCCATATCTAAAGGATTATCCCCCTTTGGTGATAATACTAACACTTGATCACCTATCTTAGGTGGAGTTCCACCAAGAGTAGGTGGAACCAGATGGCACTCTTTACATGACCTGACATATCGTTTGATATCCCGTGTCATTCCCGGCCAGAAATAGGAGAAATAAAGACTTTGGTTGGTTGCTTTCATCCCCATATGCCCACTGTCCGAGATGGAGTGTACCATTTGTAAGACATGGTTACGATACCTTTTGGGTACCACAAACTGTTCGTGGACGTGATCCATAGTTCCCGCCCTACGAAATAACAGTTCCTCCTTTTCGTAGAAATCACCAGCTACCGGTGGGTTTCTAGATTTTGGCAGTTTGCCAAAGCAGGATTGTAAGGTGGGACATGCTGCTTGGGCAGCCCTAATCTCCCTAGTTAATGGGTGGATAAGAATTTCGGGTTCACTCAAAGCGGTGCCCTGATTCTGGGTCTGCATAGCACAAGTATAAGTTGTGGACTTAGGTTCACCCAAATATACATATTTTCGCCCTAACATGAAGGGATATACTGGATCATCTAGCACAACAGCAGAAACTGTTCCGGTGACATATTTGGATGTCACCTTCACCCTAGCAACTTTAACAAGTTTTGGTTCAGAGCTCAGAGTAGCACCTCTTAACTCAATAGTGTGGTCAGTCAATTGTCCCGGTTTCACCAAGTGAGCTGCAATGGCCGCGTCACTCTCCAGACCCGTGTCATATAAACACGGTACCTGTCTCCCATTTACAGTAACTGTCTCAACTACTGGAGGTCTTTGATTATCACCAGGGGTCCTCCATTGGTGGTTTTTATCCGCCAAAGTCAAACAAGCCGTGTAATGAACAGGGGGTTTGTTTTTGCAAGAACTCGTATGGTGGTCATTTGTTCTGCAATTTTTACAATATTGATTACCCCCTCTATTACCTGTAGGTTGTTGAGGTTGAGATGACTTGTTACTATTGTAATTACCTGGGTTTTGGTGTGGACTACCAGTGTGCCACCTGTTGTCCTTACCTTCAGAGTTATTGTTTTGATAACCCTGATTCTGTGTGGAAGGATTATTTTGGGCCTTATCCATATGACTAGGTTTAGCAGTACCTGCCTCACCATGTGCAGTTAAATACCTTTCGGCTAGTGAGATTATCTCTTCTAACCTAACTCCACCATTTTCAGCTATGAACATTTGGAGAGCTTTCGGGAGACCCTCTTTGAAATTATCTGCAAGCATCATTTCCTGTAGCCCCTCAGTAGGTAGTAATCAAATTTGCTCAGTCCTACCCACTTCGTAAAATACGTGTGTTGTCGTGAGGCGAACTGCGCAAATGATTCTCCCTGAGATCTTTTGGCTGTACGGAACTTCAGCTTGTAGGCTTCAGAGGTTAATTCAAATCTTTGTAAGAGAGCATTTTTGAGGGTATCAAAGTCCCGCTCAAGACCAGGCGGAAGCTTTGTGAATACATCAAAAGCCGGGCCGCGGAGTCCTTGGGAGAGTTTGATATTAAATTTCTCTTTAGGCAGATTGTAAGCTTCACACATGATGACAAAGCGATCAAGGTATTCATCCATCTGATCCTCCTTCGGGTTGAAGTGGGCCAGAGGGAAGCTCATGGATCCTTGGGCGAGAGACGGTCCTGAAGAAATGTCACTACTGTGATGGGGAGAACTAGCACTACTGTACCTGGAAGCATCAGGATTTTGCAACTCCAATCTCCTTAGTTCCAATTCATGCTGTCTCAACTGTTCTTCCCTCTTCATTTCCAGTTCTGCTTGCTTCAACTGTCTGTCCAATTCAGCTTGCTTCAGCTGGTTGTCCAATTCAGTTTGCTTCAGCTGGTTGTCCAATTCAGTTTGCTTCAGCTGGTTGTCCAATTCAGCTTGTCGCATCTTCTGTTTGGATTCCATTTCTGCAATTCTAATTCTTTCCTCTCTTGCTTCCTTCTCTCTGTCTTTGATAATGTCCCGTTGTTCCCTTCTCCACTCTCGTTCTGCTTCTTTTACATATTTGCCCAATTCGACACCTTCATACCCTAACAAAGTTCCTTCTTCTCTCAACTCCTCTTTCGTAGGTGGCTTTTCGGAAGACATTATTTGGTAACAAAGTTGGGATAATGTGAAGCACCCTGAAATACACTTACTCACCACTAAGTGATCTGTCCTGAAATTATGCAAGTAATAAATTCACTGACAGTATGCACATACACAACTGACGATACAACACAGGGACTTACCCGTCAGCCCACACTCACTTATGATATTGGCCCTAACTATTTGTAACCAGGTTAACTTATGTTATGTTATCTTATATTGGCTATCTAGTGTTTAGTTATGCTATGTTATACTACCTATTGTCACTATTACTTTCTCTAGTTTTACTTAGTATAGTTTAATATTGAGATCTACTGTGAGGCAACACCTTACTAGAATCTCTAGTGAAAGAAGATTGAAAGTTTGAACTATCTAGACCGGACGATAGCCAACCACTTGTAGCGTAGCGTCAGCTACGATGATAAGGAATCTATCAAAGTGCTGTGGATAGACTTTCTACGAATAGAAAAATAGGTCACTGGAGAAGACAAGACTGAATAGCTCGTAATTCTAGGCGGAATAAAGGTCCCAGAACAAGTCTAATCTTCTGACAGTGTTCAGGCAGACAGGAATGGCGTACAACTATACTGGTTTGATACAGACAGTCTGCCAAGGTTGTCTAGCTACGTTGCCTGAAATAAAACAAAGCTCGAGCCCCCAACTCTAATCCCTCTCACCGACACGGAGAAAGACAGAGTAAAATATATAACAGAGACAAACTTTCGTAACTTCTCACTCTACTATGACTAAGGGTACTAAGTAAGGTAACAACTAGTGGGTGTAAAATTTAAGAAACTAACAACGTTGCATTTTAATCATTGACATGGCCTGACAAAGCTGGTATTATTTGCATGTAAAAGGTGGTGGTGGCCAACGGTAAGTTTGGCCACTTATCTTCTGGTTCTCCAGCTTACACAGTGCGTGTAAACCCTAGTTAGTAGGCATAGTGATGCTTCTCAAAGAGTCACACAGGTTGGCGCATCTAAGCTTGGCGCTGAAGGTGTCAAATCCTTCTAATCTACTGACCGAACTTGTCAGGTACAAAAACTTTGCTCTAGGTATCTCTCTAATATATTGTAAATATATTTATGGCCGTAATACGTGCCAAAGATAAAACTCTTAACACTTTATAAGTATTTTATAGAGCCTAGCGACTAGCAGATGTTTTTGCACCGACGTCTAGATTGCGAAAGCTCGATTTTAGTATTTTTCTCCTGACCGGAAGTGGTCGTGCCAGGGAGTTCGTTTCCTTTACTTTATCCGACCAAATTGTGCAATAGTCGTAGCCAAATTTGTAGATTTGGCTTTGTAAATTCAGCCTCTCCCCCAATCCTACTATAACGTATTATTTCATATTAAACTAATACCGTCAATTAGCAGTAGATTTATGCTATAGCCATGGACTATCTATACATAGATATATAGGAATAAAAACGCAATTAAATTCTTCTATAATTACATAAGGGGTTTACAAGGATTCTTCCCCAATTTAAGCAAAAGATGATGGGGAAGCTGGAGACTTCGTCACACGTTGCACCGTCGAAGCCCGGAAGCTGGCACAAAAGGTGTGGGGCACCGACAACCCAGACAAGCCAGGCTTGGATTCGTTAAAAATGTTTGAGGAGAAGTTGCAGTTAGGGATCCGCGTCTACGAGCCAACCGAAGAGGGGGTGTGGCGATTGGTAAGGCGGCCCGCGAACTACTAGCACGTCGGCACCAAGCCGATGACGATCGGGGTTTATGAAAATCACGCCTTCCTGATAACTGACCTGCCAAAGCTGGCGAAGCTCTTTCAGTGCCAGCATTGCATTCAGCGCTTCACCCAGGCCTGTTCTCTCCAGCGTCACGCTGACCGCTGCAGCAGAGGGGAAACCAAGATCCTATGTCCAGGGAAGGGGGTGGAGCGGCCGCAGTCGGCATACGAGAAAGTTTTCTACCCCCAAAACAACGCCAGCCGCAGCTCCATCCTATGGTTAGAGCACATGGCCGAAAAATCAGGGCGCCATATCTACCACGCATACTGCGAGCACGGGGGAGAGCGGTGGATCGTTGACGGTTTGGTGGATGGCTACGACCCCACCACCCACACGGTGTACCAATATCACGGCTGCCACTGGCATGGGTGTCCCACCCACAGTGAGGCCCCCAACACCGACGAGCTTTATCAGAAAACCCTCCGCCGCGGAGAGAAAATACAGGCCTCTGGCTACAATATGGTGGTAGTGTGGGAGTGTGAGCGACCGCCTCTGTCTCGTGCCCCAATGCCTCAGGTGCAGACGGTGGTCTATCCTCATGCGATCTTTTATGACTTCGAGGCCTGGCACGACAAGGCTCAAGCCCAGCGCCCCACCCCAGACCTCACCTATGAGAGCCATCAGATTGCGATATCCGTTTCGGTGGGGGACACCATAGAGGAGCAGCCAACCCACCTGAGCAACGCAGACCCAAAAGCCTTGATAGCCGAATTCATGGCAGACCTGCGTCGGCGCGCAACTGCGATACGAGCCGAGATGGAAGCGCGATACCTCCCGGAAGACTTGGATAAGCTGCAGCCACAACTGCAGAAGAAAATGCGTGAGTGGTGTGGGCAAGTCCTTGTGTTGGGCTTCAACTTAGGCCGGTACGACCTAAACCTAATCAAGGAACACCTCGCAGCGGAGCTAGCAGGCACCTGCCAGAAGATCAACGTGGCCGCACAAGGGACAAAGACAATGTTCCTCGTCACACCCTAGTTCAAGTTCCTTGATATTCTCAACTACCTGGCCCCCGGCACCACGTACGATGCATGAGTGCGCGCCTATGGCTGCACAGCGACCAAGTCGTGGCTGCCGTATGAATGGCTCGACACACCTGAGAAGCTGAACTACCCAGATTTGCCCGACTACCCCGCCTGTTATTCCAGACTAAAGGGTGGATACGCTCTCACGCTGGAGGAGTGGAGGAGTTGCAAGCGTCTCTTCAAGGAAAAAGGAATGACCACGTTTGCCGACTGGTTGAGGTACTACAACAACCTCGACGTCGGTCCAGGCATCGAGGCCTTAGGGAAGATGAAGGCCTTCTACGGAGAGCGGGGAATCGACATATTCAAAGACGCGTGCAGCCTCCCTGGGGTGTCCCTACAATACCTTCTCAGGGGCACCAAGGCTGGTGAGCTGTATGCCCCAGGAGAGGAGGCCTATCCACTCCTAAAGGCAGCAGTGACGGGAGGGCCGTCGCTAGTCTTCACCCGGTACCACGAAGCGGGAGTCTCCAGAATCCGGTCACATCAATACCCAAAGGGGAATCTGTGCAGAACCGTAAAAGGGTACGACGCTAACGCGCTCTACCTCAGCACCATGGCTATGGACATGCCGTGCGGGAAAGAGCGAGTGCTCCACGCAGAAACCCCCCAAGAGGTAGCCCCCAAGGTAGCGCAGCAGGTGTTAAAAGGCCAGCTGTTTGTATTTGTCAAGTGTAAAATCTCCACCCCCAAAGCCTTGTGGCCAAAGTTCGAAGAAATGGCACCCCTCTTTATGAACCAGGCAGTACCGGAGGCCTTAGTAGCGCCGGAGATGTTGGAATACCTGAAACGCACCGGCCGACAGCGGTCGGGGTGTAAGAAACTGCTGGGCCTCCTTGAGGCCGACGGAATCTTGCTGTACACCCCGCTGTTGAAATGGTATCTAGAACACGGACTCGAGCTGGAGGCTGTCTATACAGTCATCAAGTATGAGCCAAAGAAGCTCTTCACGTGGTTTGTTGAGCAACTAACCGAAGCGCGCCGCCTCGGTGATGTGGACAAAGCGAAGGCGATGCTGGCCGAGGCTATGAAGCTTCTAGGCAATTCAGCATACGGAAAGCTCATCGAGGCACTCGAGCGCCACACCAACACCAGCTACACCCGAGACGAAAAAAACAGTGGATCAGGCACTACGTTCCGCCTGGTTTGACGACCTCACAGAGATAGGTGACGCATACGAGATCAAATCGCGTAACCCACGTGTGATTATCAAGCGTCCTTTCAAGGTAGGCATCGCCGTGTATCAACTGGCCAAGCTCCGCATCTTAGAATTCTACCATGACTTTGTTGACCGGTTCGTGGATCGCAGGGACTATGAGGTCATGCAGATGGACACCGACAGCCTGTACATCGCGCTGAGCACCCTCAATCTCGAGGAGGCGGTAAAGCCTGAGATGAAAGAGGAGTTCAACCGTGTGAAGAGGGAGTGGCTTGCCTGGGACAAATGGAGCGGGCGAACCCCCGGCATCTTCAAGACCGAGTTTGAGGGGAGTCGAGGCATCGCTCTCTGCAGCAAATGCTACATCTTCGACGGGGACGTGAACACGAAGTTCTCGTGCAAGGGGGTGGGAAAAGGCAGAACACCATGACCTGGGGGAGATACAAAGCCGCCTTAGAGGGGTCTGTAGACAGATTGGAGAACCGAGGGAAGCGTATGCATAACGGGCAGATGGCCAGCTACCAACAAGGCAAGCTGGGCCTCATCGCGTATTATGACAAACGGTATGTCTTACCTGACGGTATCCATACGCGGCCCCTCGAGTACCGCAAAGTCGCTGTGCAGTGAGCCCTCACTGTTTAGGGAGGATCCGGTCAGGAGGTATTTGGGTGTCGGGAGGAACAATCATCAGCTCTTCGCGAACGAAGCCCCTAGCCTGCCCATCCTCCAGGTAGTACAGCGCAGGCTGCCCATCCTGGCAGACAGTTTTACGAATCTCGTGTACTGTTAATGACCACGAAGGATCAGTCGCCCGTCGCCGGCCACCTTCAAGCTCATGCTCCCCAGGCGAGCTTGCATACAGATACCGAACTAGAGCATCAGATGGAATCTCAGGCTCCTTGAGGCCGATAGTACGGTGAACTGGAGCGGCCGGCGAATGGGATACAGAAGTGTCCTTAATGGCATCAACCGGCTTCCGACCCGTCAAACGTGTCACCTCACCGTTAAGCGCCGCGACCACCTGAGGAAGAGCCCGAACCCATTCAACCGAACGTTCAGAGGACCCTCGAGATGCCAGTAGTAACTCTTGGGCGTACTGGGCACCGAACAGTCTCTCTGCCAGAGTGCGATTGAACCTCTCGACGATCGCCTGCTGCCGGTGATTCCCAGCTTCTCAACGCCGTATCTGTGTCTTATGTTTCGCTGCCAGTCGGCTCACGGCACCCATAAACTCACGCCCCGGGTCAATCTGCAGAAGCTGTGGCCATTTGAGTGGCCCGCGTTTGTAAATTCGCTCAAGGGCCAAAGCCACCCCTTCACTGCTCTTGTCTGTCAAAGCCTCTGCTTCCTTAAACCATGAGGCAACATCCACAACCGTCAAGGCATACTTAAATGTCTTACGACCAACCCGGTCATGTGGTAGGTAGAACAAGTCAGCCTGATGGACGGCATTCGGTCTATCTTCATCAATAGATGGCCGCGGAATATAACGAGGAGCGGGTAGATAGATCTGAAAAATAGCTTGCTTCTGGAGCCAGTCTTGGGCAACATCCTCTGAAACATTAGCTGCAGCAGCGAGATTCTTAATGGCCGCCAAGCCTTTCCAATAGCCCTGAGGGCTGTAGTAGATATCCTCCAGACCTTTCATTTGTTACTGAGTAGCAGCGGTCAATCTCTAAAGCAACTTATAAGCAACAATACCAGTCGCTGCCAGCCCAAGAACGATGAAAGTGATCTCGCGGTCTTTCTGCAGCTCGGATGGCACATAGAAATCCGACAGGCGAGGTTCAGGCTCGAGGGGCTCGACACGTTTGCCGGAGATCAGGCTGTATTCCCGCATGGCCTGGTCGACATCCTGGAAAGAGTGAACGGCGTGGCCTTCGCGTTGTAGCTCATTGTTGAGCCAGTCCAGCCGCGCGGTTCTCTTTCTCGTCCACTCAGCCTGGCCCGCCTGTAGCCGCTCGACAGCCTCATCGTGCCGCCTCATTTCTTCATGGGCGTCTGCATGCCCTAGCTTGGAAAAGAGGTAGTTACCCCCCGTAAACGCGAGGGCGTTGACAACAGCGCCCCCTATCATCATTGCGACAGAGGCCATAGCTAGCGGGTCTGATACTGTAAGGGCTTATGCAATATATCAGCGGGGATCAAGCCCTCTTTGATACGCAAATCTCGGAGTGCTAAGGCTATGGACGTGTCTAAAACCATCATCCCAATGTCATACATATCAGCATCTAGCTTGGGCAAGGTTGCCCCTTTGAAAATCACCTTGGTCAGTTTTGCGGTGCCTACCGTAAGCGCAGCCACTACAGCGCCGTGGTAAACGGCATTAACAATAGCTTTCCCGTCAACGCCTACCATTATTCCATATAAAATAGATCTCTATTCTTTAATATGTTAGTCTCCGGTCGCTTGGAGGGCGGGGCATGTGCTTTAGTCCGCCGCATTTTCTGCCTAATTACACCGACGACAACTACAACGCCAGCTACTCCGATAATCCAGGGAGTCCAGTCGTGGTAATCAACTGGCACCATTGGAAACAGCGGTGGTGGGGCCTGCTCATGCTCCGGGGCAAACTTTCGTTTCTTCTCACGAACAGCCTGCTGCAGAGCTAGAGACAACCTCTCTGCTTCACGACTCTTTCGAGCAGCAGCTCCTCTCTTCCCAGCCGCAACTTTTCTGGGGTCCTTCGTCACTAGTTTCTCCGTCTTCTGTGGAGCAATTTCGGGGGTCTCCTCCTCCATCTTGTTCTTGCTTAGGACAGATATGTCCAAAATGGCAGTGTCTAAAAGTTGCTAGCGAGACAGTTGCAGGTGCTAAGCACATGCCGAACTTATGGTACAGTTCACATGTAACTGTGTTTAGCGCATGCCCTAGAAAAGGGTCGGCCTCCAGGTCTGTCACCAAAGCTTGATTATCAGCAATGGGGAGGAACATACTTGCCACTTTTGCGTACATCTGTAGCATAGCCGTGCCCAGGGTCTTTGTTATTGCAACCCCAAGCCTCGCCTCGTGCCTCTCATATAGCTTCTCAATTTCTTGATCAGGCAAGGCTTCAACCTGTTCCACTGTAAGTTTGGAGTACTTACCTCCTATGTACTGCCCGGCACGTCCCCCAGCCGCAAGTGCTGCCAGCCTTTCACGATTCAACGCATGTCCGGACTGTGGCGTTGTAGCAGGTGGTGTTGCATGTCCAGACTGTGGTGTTGTTGTAGGTGTTGCATCCGGAGCAGACTCTGCTGGCTTTGCCTCTTCACGTAACAGCTGGTCGAGTATGGTGTCACAATTCATCACAGCGTTTGCAAATACCCAACGTCTAACTCTAATATAGGAATGCACAGCCCATCCAAACACACAACATGTGCATATCAGTTGTAATACAACTAACGCTGTTACGGAGTAACAAAGCGCTGCTTCATACATGCTTAGCTGATGCTTAACATATGCTTAGCTGATGCTTAACACATGCTTAGATGATGCTTAACATATGCTTTGTATCTAACAAACCTCACCAGCTTTGAGCACTTTATAAGAAAATGGGAACTTGGTCCTCAGTACCAGCTTTGAGAACTCATTAGCCTCGAGTTGCTTTCGCACCCCATCACGTTCTTCCCTAGAGTGGATGATGTAGTTCTCGTCCAGGCAGTCTTCAAAGCTATCCTTATCCTTGGAATGGAAGAGCGCCACCCACTGTGTCTGCGCCCTGAGGCCTTTCTCAACGGCGTTGTACTTCTGGGTTTGAACCCACAAACTTTGCTGGGCATGTCGCCCGCTAAAAGCTAGATAAGTCAACATAGTCCGCTTCTGCGCAATAGCGTCCTCTGCGCTGCAGTCGTCAATGATGTATAACGTCGGTGTCCCCTGAAACATTTTATAGAAGACCTCTAGCCATTTGAGCAGCCGATCACCAGGGTCAAATATGAAGACCTCGAGATCTGACCACACCCACGGCCGGGCCCGGTATGTTTCATTGTACCGTACCGAAGGGCAAGCAATGACAATATGCTCGAAAACGCCCCTGTTCGGGCCTTCCAGGAGGTCGAGAATGAATTCTGTTTTACCACACGATGTGGGGCCTGTGATGATGGCCGAGTGTGGCTTAAGTGGGAACTCCATTAATAAACAGCATCGTCATCGTCATCGTCATCGTCATCATCATCATCAAGTAATGTGTAGGCAATTGCACATGCCATAAATGTAATATTATCGCATATGTGTATATTAATGCATTTGTTGTATTCGGAATTTTAAAGGAAAACATGAATTTAAAAAAAAATGTTTTACAGGCTAAATAATCTGACAATTATTATTATTATTATTACTTATTATTATTAATACGTTTATTACTACTGCTACCATTATTATTAATTTTCCCATTATTATATTTGAATGTGCAACATGAAATATATTGTGGATGTGTGTCTGTGTCGTTGGCAGTAACATATGTATGCGTCTGGGTGTGGATGCAGGTGTGTGTGTGTGGTTCATGTATTTGCGCACGCATGTGTACGAGTGTGTGTGTGTGTGTGTGTGTGTGTGTGTGTGTGTGTGTGTGTGTGTGTGTGTGTGTGTGTGTGTGTGTGTGTGTGTGTGTGCGCGCGCGTTTACATGCACTATGCCATAAATGTCATATTATAACTGTATATAAGTATGTATTGGTTTTATTCACACATGTGACACCTAACACTAACAAACGGCAACGCTTTGTAATATACACAAACAAAAGAAACACACATTACACCTTGTAAATATACATTGATTTGTATGAAATAAACGTTAAAAAAAATAATAATAATAAACAGCACTAACGAATCTCCCGGTGTCGATGTTCAGCTGTCCGTCCATAACCAAATAAACGTAGCAGTACAGTGGCCCCGCCGAATCAGCCTCTTTTGTGATCTGGAGAGTGATGCCCTCAGGGCCGTTCTCTACACGCCGGCCGCTGCCGTGAAGATTGTCATCGTCGGAGGTCCGGAAGTCCAGCCACAAGTAGAATTTTGTCGTCAAGTACTCGCCTAGACTGACATCGAACAATCCTAGCTCTTTGGCGACTGCGCTTGTCTCAGGGTGCCTTTTGAGGCCACCGGCGAAGAATTTCTTCGCTTCGTCCCAGAGCTGGTGTGGTGCTAAGCCGTGCGAAAATAGCTGATTGGCTTGTCCTTCTATGATGACTTCAACTTTGGTGATCTGCGGGTTACAAAACAACTCTGTTTGGCGTGCACAATCTTTGTGGTGTGCGGGATCCTCCCATAATAGGAGAATGCCTTTCAAAGACTTACAGGGCGTGTTCAGGTTGATGTTCCATATCGAGTCCTCCTTTTTCTGAGGGATCCTTCTATGCCGTAGGACCCGCTCGTATAACACTACCATACGGCTCTCATACATGCTACGAATTAGCCGGGCCAACGTGGGTTCAGTGACTACTTCGTACTCGAGACAGATGTTTTCTAGGGAATATGAGTAGTCGCCGGCATCTTTACCAGTTGCGCGAATCACGCGGGAAGCGTCGATAAAAAGGTCAACTCAATCTCCAGCCGATCACTAAGAGCAGATTGGTATAAGGGCGCATCCGTTTCAAGCAGCTCAAAGTTTAGTGGTATGTAGTACCTGTTTTTGAAGGCCTTCGCGATGGCCACGTCTCTCGCATTGGCGGCGGGCAGAACAATAGCATCCGCTGCACCAACACGCGCCTTGGTCACATTCATGCCGGTGCTTGTATCGATGCCTTGATACACAGCGTTCACCCGCTCCTATTGGCTCTTCCAAAGATCCAGGTAGATGTTGTAGACATCACTGTCCACAAGAGAGAAGACTTCATTGCCCGAGAGCCTGACAGTCAGCTTTTGAACCAGCGCTCGGCCGAGGTTCTGGACCACCAACCGGTTGACATCAGGGGAGCTGAGGTTGACATTGAATGCCAGCCGCACTGACCCAGGCACGATAACATCGTGTGCACCGAGATTGGGAAAACGAACTAGTAACTGCTGCTTCGGACCGATCGTAGAAGGATTGTTGGTCACGATTATCGTTTGCCGCAATCCTTTCACACCGAGCGGCTCCCGGAGACGGCGGTAAGGGTTAAGCTTACGACCATATGCACTTGAAGACATGGCTAGTTGTTTATTGTTGTTGCTTTGTAGCAATATCTAATATGGATAGAGTTGAGCTGACCGATTTCGGTAACGAAGAGGGGCTAGGAAGAGACAGGCTTCAGCGACGAGTTAGATATTGACAGGCCCCGCACTGTTAATATCGAGTGGCCGTCACAGGGGGAGCCGTCACAGGGGAGACATCACAGGGGAAGCCCAACTTACACATAGAACTAGAAATCAGCGCCATTAAGGACTATTTTTACAGGGTGAAGGAGCTGTGGGGTATCACACCTATAACAGACATAGATTATACAAAAATTAGGTTTGGTAGCAAGAATGCGCTCTATGTTGGGCACGAAAGGATTACACGGTTATAGGATGGCATGCCTTTAGCTTTGAGTAGCCTCAGAGCGAGTACCAGAGAGGCATTGGGGTTTGGGAGAAAAATACCACCAAAGGCTGTCACCATCCTCGAGCAGACTGATAGTGATCTGGCGGAGGAAGAAGCTGCTCTAGGTGGTGCAGATATTCAGGATGTCCCACAAATAGCTTCAAATATTAGCAATATCTTAGAACGGGCCATGTCGAGTCCAGAAGTACAGCGGGTTTTAGAAACCTCACACGTAGACCAGTAGGGGAGAGGCCTACCTCCAGTGAGAGAACTCCGGGGGCTCATGGTGCTTGACAAAGCGGTGACGACGATTAAAGGTAAGCTCACAAACTACCTTGTTATTCTCGACCAGCAAGATAAAGAGATCGCCATACGGCGGGGGAAAATAGCGATAGCACCCAATGAGGAGAGTAGGGACTTTCAAGAGCAAAAGATTGCCGATATTGAAGAAGCTAAGAAGAGGATTTTAATAGAAGTCGCTGAGTTACACGAAGACTTGCGCACCCAATTCAGCCGGATCCGTGAAACCATTCATCGGGTGGTCAATGAAGACACCACACTGGGTGAGAGGCTGCGGACTCTGTTCCGAGAGCAGGGCATCACCATAGCGAGCATTCTCACAGCGATCGGCCTCTTAATTTCCACTATCACCCTAGCCATTACTGAGGGTGGTGGTGGTGCACCCCCTACCCCCCGCCTGGCCCGCCACCTGGCCCGCCACCTGGCCCTGGGGCTAAGGAATGGATTCGACAGAAGCTGAAAGACCTAGCGAGCCTTCTGGCCAGGCTAGCTGGTAAGGCTGCGGCGGCACTCCCGGGAATCATAGGCGGCATTATCTCCTGGCTCCTTAACTTCTTGAGTAAGGGTGTGGGATGGCTGGCTGGAAATCTCTGGGCATTAGTGGTTGCACTCGGTGGCTTGCTGCTGCTGGCTATCAGAGAGCGGCTAATTGCGAAGTAAATGAACTAACCATAGGGCCACTAGACCGACTGCGACACCCCCAGCAATGAGTGCTATCTTTTCGTTTTGATGCTGCAGCCCAGCTGCCTTATCAGCTATGCTAGTGGTCGGCTGCGCTGGCTGAGCATTGCTGGGCGGCTCTACCGTCGGTGCCGGCTATGCAATGCTGGACAGCTTACGGTAGGGTCTGGGGCATTAATGGCTGTATTCAGACCACGCTTTAGGCCTGGCTCTGCGATGACGATCATGTTGTTATATCCAGCTATCTGGCCAATGCGGAGCAGCATGTCGCTGGGGGCCATATACAACCCCGTTCCAAAGACATAATTAACTTCTGAGCTCGCGTTTTGTAGCACGTCCTGATACCTTTTGATGGCCGCCGTGAGATCGACGGACGCAGAGATGGCGTCTTCTACTAATACCAGGAATTGCTTCTGGGCATCAAACGCCGTTCCAGTTCCCAGAATTCGTGTTCTAGTCTGAGCCTGGGCCCCTAAGATGGCCCACACATAGGTTCGAATGCTGTCATTTATTCGCTCAACGCCAGGGTGAGTGAAGCCCTGTGACTTGTTAAGAACGAAACTCCGCCAGGTGGAGTCAGCTTGAGGATCATCTTGTGAGATGTAATCTATGTGTAGTACATCGTTTGTGGTCTTTTGTGTGAATGATAGTCGCTTTTGGTCATATACACCACCTTGGCCGTCATTCAGGACGTGATAACCACTATTCGTCCAGTAAATGTATACACTCCCCAACCCGTTATTCCTCCCGAGCCGTCTCCAGTTATCATTCTGGGAAATCCCAAATTCCGCGCATATACGCTGATAGGCTCTTACATCGTAGGGATTTTCAAAGGCGGTCCAACCCTGGTCTTGTGGTAGAGCCACACGCATTTCTTTGAGGATTCGACGAATCTGGTAGTAGACATGGAATATGAAGACGGCTCGCGTTAGTGGGTCAGGGTCGGACAGATGCTCCTGCGCGGACACCCCACACCCCGCCGTGGCACACCATACAGCGAAGTTGAGTTGGTTTTGCCAGAATTGCATCGGATTGCTGTACCAGGCTTGTACGATCTGGTCTGACTCCACGTATGGCAACCGGTATTTTTCAAACACGTTGGGGAACTGTGCCTGAAAGAATCCTTGGAGGTTGACCTGTATGTCCACCTTCGTGAGATCCATTGTTTGCGCAAACGGGTATACCCCACCCGCCGGGTATTTGGCGTCCTTATTGAACTCGTAAGCAGTCATTATTATTAGCTGTGCTAATATGTATCTCACACTTAGTAATGTCAAACATGGGGAACCAATCCCCCTCAACCCGGTCCTAGACAATCGCGACGGTGACCTAGAGGTGGCTATCGTGGAATTGTTGTTCTACCCCGCGTGGGTTAACATTTCCGAGAAGCTGAAAAACAATTGGTTCAAATATGGTAAGGATGTTTTTACTATCCCCGACGGGTATTATGATGTCTGTGCTCTCAACAAGCAATTCTTTGAGCCACTGAAGCTCTCTCTTTCTCTTAACCCCGCAACTGGCCTTGTAAGTCTCGGTGGTATAAAATCGGGGGTTGGCATAAGGTGGGGAGGGGTAGGCAGGGTTCTTGGGTTCGACTCAGGCGATACAAGTAGGATGCTCGCTGATGAAACGTTTATATTCCACGCGTCGAAGTTTCCTAACCTTATCATATATAAGGAGTTGTACATTCATCTCGAGGGGCTGTCGTCATATGAGAACCGTCATAATTCGCTTCCCTCCACACTCCTCCGGGCTGTACCCGTTAAAAAAGAGGAATGTAATCAAGGGAGACACGAGATTTTCTCTGTGCCTCATTATAAAAAGCTGGAAACTGGAACGGTAGGTGCTATAAGACTTTCGGTCCGAGATGAAAAGGGTGACGACGTGCCACTGGCTTATCTAAGCTGTGTGCTCCACATCAGACATGGCCGCTCCGCCGGGTATTTTGCGTCCTTGTTGAACTCGTAAGCGGTCATTATTAGCCGTGCTAATATGTATCTCACACTTAGTAACGTCAAACATGGGGAACCCATCCCCCTCAACCCAGTCCTAGACAATCGCGATGGTGACCTAGGGGTGGCTATCGTGGAATTGTTGTTATATCCTGCGTGGGTTAATATTTCCCAGGAGCTGCAAAACAATTGGTTCAGATATGGTGGCGAGTTTGTTCTTATCCCCAACGGGTATTATGATGTCTGCACCCTCAACAAGCAATTCTTTGAGCCACAGAAGCTCTCTCTTTCTTTTAACCCCGCAACTGGCCTTATAAGTCTCAGCGGTATGAAAGATAGAGGTGACATATACTGGAAAGGGCTAGCTGGGCATCTTGGGTTTGGTTTAGATGATAGGAGTACTAGGCTCCATGAGTTGTTTATATTATCTGCGATGGGGTTTCCTAAACTTATCATATATAAGGAGTTGTACATTCATCTCGAGGGCCTGTCATCCTCTGAGAACCGTCATAATTCGCTTCCCTCTACACTCCTCAGGACTGTGCCTGTTAAAAATGTGGAATGTAATCAAGGGATACACGAGATTTTCTCTGTGCCTCGTTATAAGAAGTTGGAGACTGGAACTCTAAGCGAAATTAGACTTTCGGTCCGTGATGAACAAGGCAAAGCCTGTGCCGCTGGCATATCTAAGTTGTGAACTCCACATCAAACATGGCTGATTCAGAAGGTCCAGGAAGACATCGCCCAAGAGCATGCTTTATCCTAACCTTTGCTGATTTTGCCGACACTATTGGGTGGCGGGAGCCGGGTCATAACTACAAGATATATGGCCTCCAGCTCACTCCCCAGGGGGTCTATGCTCGTGCCGCCATAGACCATCCCGACGACGATGACTGGGATCTGCAGCTTGAGCTTCGCACGGGATATACTCACCTCGAGCCCAATGGGATACTTATCAGGTTAACCAACATGGGCAAGGCGTTTGTGAGTTATCAGGCCTGCAAGACGGTCATACGCCCCAACAAGTCTCCTAGTTGTGACCTACCAGTCATTTCTGAAAATGCAGTGCGCCAAGCCTCTCTTCTATGCCGTATCGGTGACTGAGGCTAAAGCCCAGGGGACTAAATATTGCTTGAAGGCCGTTACAGAGTGTAAAGCCGACCTTGATATGCTAGGTAAGCCTCCTAAGGAGTCAACCATCTATCTCGAGTTAGCTATTGGGGCTGTGGCGCAGACTGAGTTTGCCCCAGTCCTTCCTGGGGTCTCTATTAAATGGAGTGCGTCATCACTCCCCAGGCATGTTGCTCTCGTCATTACTTCCGCGGCCGACGGGACGTGGGCGGCCCGGGCAACAGAGACGGACATTATAGTAGAGCTCGGTGAGGTTGCGGTGGATGAAATCATTTTTACTACCGTTACTGCTTTTGTCCGGCTTTTGTTCACTACAGGGCCGATTAGCACCGTTCGCATTAAACATGTAATATCTCAGTTGAAGAAGTAGGTTTGACGCGCAAAGAATAATGTCGCTCTATCCCTCATTTGATACTAGTGACGGCGGTACCTATCGCATTCAAGAGCTTACCCGTCTTCGGAAGTCTCTGGAAGATGAAAGGGACAAACGGGCTGCACTGTATAAAAAATATCGGCGTGCCGTTAATGCATTAGACGCTGTGGACAGCGTGATGCTGGCGGCTAGCCTTGGTATGGGGGTGGGGGGTGTTGGGCTTCTTACCACCATTATCGCTGCCCCTGTAGTTGTCGGGCTCGAGATAGCTGCCCTAGCTTGTGGAATCATGTCCGCTGGGAGCAAGCTAGCGTCCCGCAAACTAACATCGAAAGCTAAGAAACACGATGAAATTTGCACTCTGGCGACGGCTAAGCTTTCCAGTATAGCCGACCTTGTTTCAAAGGCTTTGGATGATGGGAGAATTACAGACGTGGAGTATAAAATAATTACAGCTGAAGAAAAGAAATTTCACCAGTTGAAAAAAGATATTCGGAGCAAGGCGCCGGCAGATCTGGACGAAGAGACAAAAAAAAAAATCTCTCATTCTGAAAGGCAGAGACGAGGCACGGGCAGAGTTCGTAAAAGCTATAGGGTCGAAATAACCTGTATACGCGATCAGGACAATCTGGGGCCGCCCCCTACTCCACTGAATGATCCGCCACTGGATTTCAGTAATGCGCGGAAGGATATACTCCTCAGATAAACAATGTAAAATTCTGAGGTATGTATGAACATTTTTTCCCTTGCTTTTTTCTCTCCCCCTGTTGTGAATGTTATCTGTTATGTTTTTGCTGATGAAGTCTAATCACCACAACGTCCTGTATGTATTATAATCCAGTTATGCAAAGCCGCACTTTACACAGCAGTTCCTTTCACTAATGTAGGCTATACGGTTGTAAGACACTTGGCATCTCAAGTGGTTTTTTCCTATCAATGCGCGTGTGTTGCAAAGGGGGAGATGCAAACGTGCCGAGTTGGTGGGAGTGTTTGTCATCGTGACTTCGGTATGCGAGGAATTCGGAAGTATAAAGCTTGAGACGGTTCTCACACTGGGTGGTCACGGCGCACAAGTTTGCTTTGTCTCATCCTTGTCGGGCCGGTAGAGGCTACCCACGGCTTGGGTTGCTACACTGGGGGTAGCCCTGACGAAATTTGCGCTACGCTCAGTGTGTGTGTATGTGTGTGTGCGTGTGTATGTGTGCGTGCGTGTGTATGTGCACGTGTATGTGTGCGTGCGTATGTATGTGCGTGCGTGTGCATGTATGTGCACGTGTGTGCGTATGTATGTGCGTGTGTGCATGTGGATGTATGTGCGCGTGTGTGCTTGCGTGTGTGCGTGTGGTACCCCCCATGTATACGGGGTGCCTCCGGGGTTCGTCGTGGTCCCTGGGGGTGTCGTTTTGGGTCCCTGCCTCTACCAGCGGCCCCTCGAATGTGCTACCCCCTCCGCTAGATCTAAAAGCCCCATTATATACCTACTCAGATAGTTATGCGTAATTCCTGCACAACAAGTGAGAGATGCTGAACATAGACACAGAGTAAATACTTTACAACGAACTCCACAATGGTGAGCATAAATTACAGTGGGAAATATCCAAACAAAAATAATAAAATAAAAATTAAAAATAAATATACTAGACACAACGAACGACGTTTCAAGTATAATAATCTTCATCGGGAACGTTACAACACAGACAGATCTAAAGAAAAACATGAAATTATAACATTTCATAATATGATGTATATAAATCATGCAAAGCACCATTTGTGAAAAACGCAATGGTAGGTATAATAGTGATAAGGGAAATACTGTGCAGACCAGGCAGAACAGAGTATTCCGATGTTGCGCAATCGATTATTTTGTCTTTTAACCCCGTTTTAGGTAGACTGAGAAACGATTGTGTGCTCTGCTGTTAAGCCAAAGATGACTTAGTGATGGGAACGTCGAATCTCAGAAGCCCATATCCGGCATAACTCGCCGTGATTACTTATGAATTTGTAAGAAACGGAAAGGTTTTGTAAAGGCAAGAGAATCGACTTCATTTCATCGTGTTTTATCCCATATGGTTTGGCCTCTTTCCGGGGGACTGCCGACTGCGTCACAAAAAGCACGAACTCAGTAGCTTTAGCGACGACCCCGCTCATGCAATATAAGCTGCAATATGTCTCCCTTCTGCCCCCCCTCACACACACACACACACCACCACCACCACTACCAGTACCAACAAAGGAAAGAGAAGACCTATGAGGTTTCTAGTCTCTGTGTTACATTTTTCTTCCAGTGAAGCAGTGCCACTCTTTACTTGTTCTAAAACTGTTATCGAACACACAATAGTGTGTATTTATTTATAAGGTGCAGTACATGTTTTTCTTTACTTTTGCGAATACAACAAATACATGCATATACACATATGCTGATATTACATTCATAGCATGGTGCAATTACCTACAAATTACCTACACATTACTTGAGTGTGGTTGTTTTCAACATCTACAATGTAGACACGGCAAATAGTTTCCGCCTACTTCTCTCTCCCTTTATGTAAACGTTTATAGTTTCAATGATGTTGCATTCTGTATTGTACCTATGTTTACGTGGTTCTTGTGTGTTTAACGTTCTGTTTGAATATTAACGAGTGTTACACGTGGACATGTACATTTTGACCATAGACAAAAAGTTAAGATTTTTAATCCCTTTTTAATTTGTTTGTTTGTCTAAGTGTTAGCAGTTTGTGATTTCTTCGTAGTTAAACATTGCTTTCTGAACGCCTGGCACTCATAAAATTGTATGAAAACGAGCATAAGGCAGTTTCCTTAATAAATTGCCCGCCGCCAAATAACCGATGTTTGCTTAAAACAAGTATCTTGAGTGTCAACAATGAGTGCATTTATATTGTTGTAAGTATTTTAACATGCGTTCTGCGTGCAAGTATTTGAGATGGTATTGGAATATTGAGCATTGTTTTGTCGTACAGATGTATGTGCAAATACATTACAACATATACAATATACAATGCATTAATATATAATATATTTTATTTGTAAGGGCTGTAGAGTATAATATTTAAACAAGAGAAGCAACGGCTGCAGCAGGAGATAACAATATGAAATACAAACAGGTGTGTGTAGCTGCTGCAAGAAAGATGAGACATACCAAACACGGACACAGTGTACATACCTTACAAAGGACTCTATAAAGGTGAAACAGGTGAAAATCCCCCAAAACATTAAAAGAAATCAAAAAATATATAATAATGAAGTAATAAAATACAAATAAGTGGTATAGGACACAACAGACGACAACGTGTTAACTGGTTATTTTTGTTGTTTTAAATTTAAAAATAAGCCTAAAAGGGTCTCTTACTCCCATTTTGTGCCTTTCTGCCCCTAGTGGTCCACCAATGCCTGCCTGCCAGTGTTAGTGGACAGTGATTCGAGTTTGCAGTTTAGATGACCGCCTCTGCCCCATGGCCAGATCCAGTGCAAATAAATCTACACCTTGATCTTAGCCAAAAGGCCGAGAAGCGATCAGAATTTCTCGAGACCCCTTCTTTCAAGCTGATGTTTACCTTCACTTTTACGATTGTTTGAAGCAAATTCAAGTCACATTTACATTAAAATGTGAGAGTTTTGTTGTGTTTTTATTACAGTTAGGGGTAAAAAGCAATTAAAATAGAAAGCACAAATGTACGGAATTAACATAGTCAGATTACATATAAAACATTATATTACAGAAGTTAATTATTGCATTCGAGTGTGCTTGTTAAATATAATGAAAGCAAAACACAAATCATGTTTAATGCTTTCAGTTACATTAATTCGCATTGCTATATAATGTGTATCTCCTCTTATAATTATAATTTATTCCATTATTCCATATGGACAACAATCACCTTCGGATTAATAGGACTGTGGTGGTAAAACCATGGGCAGCTGCTTTGGTGACTGACTAGTCACTGGACTGCCATTCTGAGCCGGTGATGGACCCTACTATAACCTCTCCTTGAGGTTGAAAGGTGCAGGGGTGATGGTGAAACCGAATCGAAAACTCCTCCTATTAATAGCAAGTTTCAAAACAATTATGTGCAATGTTATTCCTCCTGTTTTCAAGTTCGGTAATAATGTGATAATTTAATGCTGTTATGTTTTCTTCAATTACAGTGATGGTCGCAAAAGAGATTGGGAAATATATTTCATATAAGATGTTGCTAATAATAAGCATTATTTGAATAAGACAATGGTAACATAATATTTCATTTTTTTTAAAGAACGATAATTTCCAATATTCAATAACAATAAACCTAGCTAAGGTTACATCTAGAAAACCAAAGACCGAGATCTGTGGAGAGCCATGAATGTCTACGCCAGCTGGCAGGGCACTTGATGATGATGATGATAAAGGTTACATAGTGAACTTCTGTCGCTTTATAAACAAACGGCATGTATTTGTAACCGTTCAGTCTTCTGGGGAAACCCGGTTGGTAAATGGACAGGATACCAACGGTATGTGGAGACCACGTGACCTCGCCTGTCAAATTGTCTTTTTATGTGGTTAAGGTCCTCGCATACTCAGGCAATGGCCTGTCTGGTTTGGAAAGCTTAGGGTCACGAGAGGTTCCTCCCTTAACACATACATGGTTCGAGGGTACCTGCCTATGGAGGAGAGGCGGGGATGGAATGTCTGAGTACTTTAAGGAATTAAACCGTCCATCCCGAGTTGGGGTGACCTCTATAGGTGCCCCTTGGATCCTCCGAAGGGGGGGGGGGGGGCATGAAGGATCCATTGGCGACCACACGGTGACGACCCTATCCTTCCAATCGACCATGATTTCAGCCCGACGACCGGGCTGGACATACGTATGTGATATACGTTTTGCCACCCACCGGTGAATGAAAATTCACGCTGGACGAAAGAAGTGCGAGAGTACGTCACAGGAGGCACGACAGCGCTCCCGGGAACGAGATAAGACACAAGATAATCTCAGCCAGGGAGAACCCCACAGTGCTGAGAATACTCAAGTCGATGTCACCAGTAACGCACCCGAGCAACCTTCCAAGAGTCTCATGGTGAAGATCAAGTTCCCCAATGCCACAAAGACGGCAGAGTGGTCACAATTACGAGATGAAACGTTGTCCCGTGTTTTAGAGGAAGAACTTAAACACAAGTCCCTTGAAGATAAATTGCTAAAGTTCGGAGAGATTATGTACCTCCACTCGCTGATTCAATTTATTAGCAGTGAGAAGAAGGAAGCAGCTAGCCCACCGAAAAAAAAAATGGCAGAAGCTGTTGGAGGAAGTAAGAACACAGAGGAAAGCCTCTCTAAAACGGTTTAAAACAGCACCCAAGCTTGAGAAAGAAGGTTTGCGCCAGTTATGGCAACATCTGAAAGCCAGGCACAATGCCCTATCCAGGGCGGAACAGTTCTGCAGGAACAGGCGGAAAACCCGGAAGGAACGGGAGAGATTCTTCCAGGAATCATACATATTAACACGGGACTTGTTCGAACAGCCGCGATCAGGTATCCTCAACGTCAGCAAAGAGGAGCTGGAGAATCACCTCGTGACTACGTACTCCGATGCCCAACGGGACGTCCCACTCGGAAAGATTGAAGGGCTCAAATGGCCGGAGAAACCAACTGTGGATTTCTATGCCAAGCCTCCGTTGTCGAGCGAGGTGGTTGTGGTAGTTAAGAAAGCAAGAGGAAAGTCGTCACCGGGGCCCAACGGTGTACATTACACAGTCTAAAAGAGGTGCCGGAATGTCCTCAAGAAACTACACCGGATACTGAGATCCGCGTGGAAACACAAGCATGTCAGCATGGAGTGGAAGAGAGCCAACGGAATCTATATTCCTGTCGTATATTTTGAAGGGACTGGCAATCACTAAAGTGTATGACCCATCTCTGTTAAAGGAAGCTGGGCCCCATCCTCTTCTTATATGTAAATAGATCAAGAATACGACCCTTGAAAGATTTACAGACTCGGATGTTTTTTTTTTTAATTGTCTAAGGGTGTGTGGTCCTCTTTTAATAGAAAAGTAATCACTAGGTTTGTCCCCTGTCTTTCCACCTGGTATTCAATGGTATAGCTCACGAACCCCCTCCTTCCATCTTAAGAAATTGTCTGAAAGACTTTCTCAATAAGAATCAGGTGCAATATAACATGGATTTTGAACAGTTAAAGATGAAGAGTCTCCTGTTCTCTTTCTTTAATTAAGAATTCATCTGATGTGAATGTGTATCTGTTAATTAAACATTAAAACAAACACAAGTGAGCATTGACCACATGTTTTTACAATAAGATAGAGTTACCACAGATAGTTTGGACTGACAAATTAAATGGAAGAGATATTCACATTTAAAGACATTTATTGACTGGGCCAGTGTCTTTTGGTGTATTGACACTCTCTTTTTTCATAAGCTGTTGACATTTACCGAATGAAATAGAAAAATCTTCCATAGGACCAAATATAGTCAGTCAATAAATAATAACATTCATTGTATAGTGAGATGTTTTAACTACCAAATGTTGTATAGTTAAGTTCTTCTACATATAACCATAAATTAAGAAATCATTTCCTGAGAGGGTGAAGTTTGTGTGAGTGATAAGAAAACCTGGTGTGTTGAGATGTGGATAAGCCTGAGTCCATGGTCTGATGGATCCACTTCAGGTTGGGCCAGTTTAGCTTCACTGAAGGCTTCTCATTCTCTGCTTAAGGCTGGAGTCATCTGCCATCACAGGTGTTAATCATCTCATTCAGTCCTCTTCCCTCTTTGTTGGTTAGGTGTGGCACCAAGACATCACTGTTTAAAATTCATACAGGTATGTATAATCCTTTACAGCATGTTCATAGTGTAAACACAACATAACAAAACAAAATTGATAAGATCAGAAGAAGTATTGTTGTGTTACTTTGGGGTGGGTCAGAGATTATTACACTGGATGCAGCTTCTGGTGTCTGATACCTGCTGTATGCATTTCCTCAGTGGACCTGTAGTTCAGTGAGTAGTGTACAGTCAGACACAGATAAAGAGTGCTGATGTGATGTTCCTTGGATCATTGTAATCAAGCTGACCGGCAAGATCAAGACAAGGATGAGATGCATTTGTATAAATGGCATACATTTAAACATCCACATTACTCTATTTGTTCTACATTGTGTATATAATTGTTTATCTGTACTTTCCAAGGCAACTACTTGTCTTCCCCTTCTTATTCTAAATCATTTCCTTGTTCCTGCTGTTGTGGTGTGGAGTTGCGTGGTGTGAAGTGTATTGTGTTGAGTTAACTTCTGTTGTGTGGAGTTCCATAGCTTGTACTAATTGTCCTCACATCTACATCAGTTAATATGAGTTTAACTCATCTAGTGTGCTTTTATTGTGATTCATGTCCAACATACAGAATTTCTGATGTGTATTTGTTACAAAATGTAATCTATACAAGGTCATGACACAATATATTAGAAAAAAATTATTACTTAAAGTATTTTTCCCTAATACTCTCCTTCTCTCTGTCTACTTATACTTCTCCTACATCTTTTACCAGTGCACATCATGTCCATTCTGTTGGCGACACAGTTGGCTATAGACCAAGGTAATTTTCACCCTTTAGTCTGTGCAGATTAAGTAGGTCGGCTATCACAAATGGTCAAATGGCGTTTGTGAACGTAAACCTATTTTAAGCAATGCAGTTGATGTAGTGCGTTGTCTAAATAAAATCTGACACATGAATAAACTAATTTCTATCAAATACTATTTGTTTTCAATTCGTAAAGAGAAAAGGAAGAGTATAATTCCTGTTTCAGTTCTTTAGATTGCAAAATAGACAGAATTAAGTACATTTTTAAAGCGAGGTAGTGTTTCGTTTGCACCAGCTGACTGTCTCTGCAGAAGCGTTTTCTAGAATTGTTTGATGAAAAGCATTTGAGTGCATTGGAAATTTCACCTCATACATTATTCTGTGATAGATTATAGTCATATGCACATAGTGAAGTTGTTAGATGTAGTGTAGAAAGTCAGAGTTTTGCAGTTTGAGAAATTATAAGATGTCGGTTTCGCCGGGGAATTGGCGCTGGTATTGAAGTTGCGATCGGCAGTTTTTCACATTTTCAGAGATTTATTTTATCAAAAATACAATTCATTGGACGCACAACACTGGATACCTTTACTTTATACATCTTGGTACCACTTAGATCTGAGAATCACAAGCTTACCTCAGACCAGATCAAACTGCCTGTTGTAAAAGTTTGAAAGTTGGACAACACATAGCTTTGACGACTGCTCGCTTGCTCTGAAGTCATAGAAGTGCGCAGTTTTATTAAAGCGGCGCCCAAGCTGGGGGACGCTATATCCACGTGATGTGTCTCTACCATTCATATTCTAGTCTGTTGACGCTAACTTTTCTATTATTATCCTGGCATCTGTCTGTCATTAGTATCGCTTAGTGAGTTCGATTCTCCTATGGTGCTGTAATTGTTTTGATAATCTCTGGGTTGCTGTGAAACGTTGACGCGCTGTAAAATGATGGATATGTGAATATGTCACAATTCCCAAAGAGCAAAACTCAGCCAGTATTGCTCAATTCAGACCGATCTGTCTCCTGAACGTCGACGGGAAAATATTCTTCTCAGTAATGGCCAGTTGAATCACGAAGTACTTGATGAGTAACAAGTACGTAGCAACAGCGGTTCAAAAAGGGGGGATACCTAGTGTCCCCGGGTGTCTAGTACTCAGCACCATGATCTGGGAAGCTATTCAGAGAACGAAGATAAAGAAGGAGGAACTCCACGTGATATGGTTGAATCTGGCCAACGCGTATGGGTCAGTGCCACACCAGCTGTTGTGGCATGCACTCAAGGCACACCGAGAACATTACGGAGATGCTTATACAGTACATCTCGGGCTTCTCTCTTCGTTTCTCGACCAAGACGTTCAAGACCAGATGGATTGACCTGCAGTTGGGCATTGCCATGGGATCTACGATTTCGCCGATACTATTTGCCATGGCCATGCAGGTAATCCTGGATGCGGCATCCGACTACGCACACTGTCCGAAACTCAGCTGCCATACATCTACTTTGTACTGGCTCGTTACTGATGCAGGACACCAACACGGAAAACCATCACATGCAGGACGTGGAAGAGAGTCACAACTTAGCGTCCTTGTGCAAACAACGAGTTTATTCATAGAGTGTTATCAGCCAGCAATTCACCGCCCTCATGCTCAAATAACAGAAGAGGGTAGAGGGCGCCATAGATTTAGTTGCGAATTTGCTGGTCTTACTAATTAACTAAATATATAACTTGTGTCAGCCAATCGTCTAGAACAGGGGTGGGCAAACTTTTTGTGCGTAGGGCCGCATTGACAGATGTAAAGCTGTTGGCGGGCCGCATATATATATATATATATATATATATATATATATATATATATATATATATATATCGGTTCAATTATCTCGGAACAGTCATAACATCTGATGGCAGATGCCTTGAAGAGATTAGAACAAGAATCGCCATTGCGAAAGTAGCCTTTAGCAAGATGAAAAACATTCTGACCAATAAAATGATGTCAATTGAAACGAGAAAAAGAGTGTTGAGGGGATACATAGAGCCTGTTCTTTTGTATGGATGTGAAACTTGGACAATGTGCAGTCAAGCTGAAAAACATCTGATGGCTGCAGAAATGTGGTTTCTGAGGAAAATGCAAAGAATACCATGGACAGATAGAAAAACCAATGACCAAGTACTACAAGAGACAAATGAAAATCGTAGATTGATTAGAGAAATTAGACGTAGACAGTCAAAATTTTTTGGACATGTTATGAGAAGAAATGGACTGGAGAACTTGGTGACAGCTGGCAAGATCGAAGGGAACAGACCAAGAGGAAGACCGAGAGGAAAATACCTGGATGGCTTGGCCACATGGCATGGACGAGACAGGAACACTGAGCTGATCCACGACTCTGGTGATCGAGTGAAATGGCGAATCATGACCGCCCACGCTTTCCGGCATGGCACATTATATATATATATATATATATATATATATATATATATATATATATATATATATATATATATATATATATATATATATATATATAATGTCAACTTGTTTACAGCAACCTATCACAATAAATAATTATTAATTATTTATAGGTTATCAAGCAGTATAAATAATTAATTATTGCAATTTTATTTTACTTATACACTTATACATTATATTTGACAATATGGACAAAAACTGTTACTAATTTTTTGACAAGATTTCACAACTTGTTATTACAACAAATATTCTTTCTTATCTATCAATGGCTTTAATTTAGACACAAGCCAACTACATTGTCACTATAATTGTTGATTTCTAATGAGATGTATGTAACTGCTTGTACTTTTTGACAATATTCTTGAAATCTGGAGCAAGTTTACTTGTTGAAATTCGCATGACAGCATGCAAATTGCAGTCCGACAATAAAGACCTATTCTTAGATTTGTTATCTCCAAGCAAGAGAATGCTTGTTCGCAAATGTATGTTGATCCAAACAATGATAAATGTTTAGCTGCAAAGTTTTTCAAGTTGGGAAATGATTCCTGTGATAAAGATCCATAGATATCCAGCAAACCATCTGACTTGAATTTCTCTTTCAGGTCATGATCTACTTGTAAGTCAAGCAGCTCCAACTGTATATTCTCTGTGGCTGTATCAGCGTCTGCACTAAAAGGGAACTGAGAATATTGAACTGTGGCGCTAAGTTCTTGAAATCTTGGAATCTCCATCCAAATTCTTCAATCAATGCATCTAATTGGGCTTTATACTTTTCAGTCATTTCACCAGAATTGGTTTCTTGTTTCAGCAAAGGAAAGTGACAAAATCTTTTTTCACTTGCTTGTCTGGAAAACAGTGAGAATTTTGCCTGAAATGATTTTACATGTAAAAACAATTCATGTGCAAACACACCATTGCTCTGAAGTTTGACATTCAGTTCATTTAACTTTTTCATAATTTCAAAGGCAAATATAAAGTCTAACTTCCACTCTTTATTGACAAGTTAATTTTAACGTCACATTTAATGCCCTTCGTCTCGACTCTAGGAACATCACTATTTCTTCTCTGAGTTCTCACACTCGCCTTAACATCTTGCCGAGACTCAGCCATCGAACACTGGTGTGGTACAGGATATCGGAATGTTCAGTTTCCAAATCGTCAAGTAATGCCTTGAACTGTCTGTGATTAAGTCCTCTTGATCTGATGAGTAAGAATATTATAATAATATTATAATTAAGATCAATGTTGCAAGCCATCTCGGCTCGAATATTAATAATGTCTAGTGTCCTTGTTCGTCCTCACAGAATCCTTCTCTCAATCCGTCAAGTGTCCTTAGTGCCGCTTCACAGACATGAAGTTTACTGCGTTCGTCTGCCTGTTTAATTGTGGCTGCGATAAGTGTTGCTTCTACTGATTGTCTCTTCCATTTCCAAGTAATCATTCAGCCACTGATGCGCCATCAAGCCAATATCTAGCCGACCTATCGTTGCAGAATCAATATGAGCTGCCGCCTTGATGAAATTACCAAGTCAGTCTCCCGTTTTGTTGTTATTGACATTGCCCTGTGACGATTCTGTGTTGTCACGTCAACTCCTTCACTTTTCTTAGCGTTGAGGTTCTGGGATTCTAGGATCTTTCTTATTTACGTCATTATGTCGCACTTGCTACTTGGCAAGGCGAACGAAAGACGAAGAAGAAACATTACATTATGAAGGTCAAGGACTGTTTACAAAAATAGATAATTAGAAAGAAATTTTATCAAAAATGTTAAAACAATCATAACCGTACATGAAATTCTGTAAAATTCAACAAAATATATTAACGAAGCAAAATTTTTGATTTCTAAATGTCCTCGCAGGCCGCATAAAATCAGTTGGCGGGCCGCATGCGGCCCGCGGGCCGTAGTTTGCCCACCCCTGGTCTAGAAGAAGCACTTTCTCAAACCACTTCTACAATATAAATGTTAAATATGGGCCAAATTACGCCAGTCCGCTCGCCATTTTGGTGGAGTAATCACAAAAGGCCGGTCGGCAGACGAAACTTGAACCACTTTAAACTGCCATCATCTTCGCCCAAGCTGTAATGTTATAATTCAACACCCAACATCTGTGCTCAACTGATAGCACTATTAACTTGGCTTCTTTGTTGATTTCAAATAGCTGCAAACATTTCTTGCGTCTTTCTCACACAACAACCTTGGCTTAACTGAATGCGTTCCTTCCTCAGGTCCGTGTCACCGGCTTCGTGTCACGTGATCCGGTGAACTCTTAACTTTTAGAGTTCACTCTGTTTTTATACTGCCAAATGGTTTTCACTTTATTCGCCTTGTCTCCCTTGTATCAGGCTCTCGTAGAGATTAACTCTATTCTCCTATTCATTATGTCCTTGCCTGTTTATATTGACTATTCATGTCCTCCCTATACGAGTTATTACATGGCAGTACACCCCCCCCCTTTTCAAAATGGTGCAACCATTTTGACAGTATGCACGGTGTATTGACTATTGACATGTAGCAACATCGCTTATTTGGGGTCTCAATCTTATCTGCTCATCTTATCTAATTCCAATACAAATTCTTTACATTCTCATAATAGGATACAATGATATTCAGATAAACATCACAAAATCAAAAGAAAAATAATTGTATATGTCGGACACGCACTTCCTAGTCCCTACTTGGACGGCGTGTACGTTCAGTCTCTTTTGTTTCAGAGTACTGACACGTAACTGTGCAATGAGTTTCAAAACGTCCCCTGGGCGTCCCCATGCCGTTCCTCATTCATGCTTAAGCATGAGCATCTCCATCCTTCCACAAGCCCTAACGCCCTGGATGAAGGTACGTGTGTGTTTAAGAGGAATCATTATCCTCTCTATCATGGATGTTTTTCCTGTATGTGGAACCATTGTATATGATTTAAGACCTATTTCTCTCTGTTGTCTCTGATCTCTTGTCAATATGTGTTACCGTTTGATGGTCCCATGATCATCATATTTGAGATGTGGGGGTCTGCTGCCTTAGTATCTCTCTAGATTTCTTTATTCTAGATTTGTAGGCTCGACCTCGTTTCTCTGTTCCTTTTCTCTTTGACCCTTTGATATTCAATACTCTTATCCTCTTTACTGACTCTCTAGATGATATTTTGTGCCTGTACATTCATGTTCATTTACCTACTAATATTCACCAATGTAGTCGCTGAGGTGAATGTATACACACCTATTCATATGTATATCAATATCAGTCTGTGTTCAATAAAATCAACAATTGTCTAATACATACATATATAGTTGAGTTATGAATTCATATTCAATTTCTATGTTGCCAGTATTTCATTTATACAATCTTTCTCTCCTTCTCATTCTGTCTATCTTACATTCTGATAGGTATTCCATTATTGTTATTGTTATAATGCCCTAGAGTATTTAAGTATAATTGACAACTTCCATTTATCCCCACACACTCCATGGACAGATACTGTTCATTCATTGAAAATGACAGACCTAATGCAGTATCTGAATGAATACTGTGATGCTGTGTGCATCACCCATTGCATTAATGACCTTATCTTTTTATGCTTTCTTACTCTCCCATTCCGTTATGAACCCGTGATTGTGCTATCCTGTTGTTTCGATGTTTTGTGATTTGTTGTATTCACATTGTGATGTTATGTGTGTTCGTTGTTGTTAAACACTGTATTGCGTTCTGACTGTAGTGTTCTGTCTATATGTGGTGATATTGATCTGTAATATAATATTCTTTCATTGTTTCTACCCAAGTCTTAATTTGTGTATCATTTTCTATCATGATAAGTGATTATTACTTCATTGGATATTACTATCCTGGATACTGTCATACTCAGATGATGGATGAGTGATGGATAGATGACATTCATCTTGGACTATTACATGACCATTCAGTTGACGATATGATGATTAGTTGTTTATTAACATGGATGGATGACAATGAAATTTCTAAATTAACTTTCCTGTGCCTTGTGTTGGTGATGTCTGGTGTAGCAGTTTCGCAGACTATGTTCCGTTCGTGTAGTGGCCTTCTGAGATGTCTTCATGTTCCTTTGGTCTATCGGCCTACTAGTTCTGCGTTCTCTAGCCCAAACTTCTACTAGATCACTCGGTTATGTGAGGTTCATCTTTATCGCTCATCATTCACACAATCTGGCAATTTACAAAATGTGAAAAATATGTACATATCTGAAATAACTTATCTTAATTCAGGCAAATAAATTGTCAAATTGTTTGATGCCAATTGTAAACATTTTGTTCAGAAATCCGGAGCACTTTGTAACTCCATTTTGACAGTTATACAAACAGATTGGTACAGTTATACAGTCTTTAGTTGATGTTACCTACAGTCTACTTAGCAAGTCTGCTAAGTTGTTGTCTTTTCCTGGAATGTGACAGATGTCAAAGTCGTAGTCTTGTAGTAGAAGTGACCATCTGTGTATTCGTGAATTCTTTGGATGTCCTTCTTTAAAGATTTTCAGAGGTTTATTGTCCGAAAGCACTAAGAATTTCTTTCCGAGTAAGTATTTAGAAAATTTGTTGATGCTTTCTATCAGAGCGAGAGCTTCAAGTTCAGTCACAGCATATTTCTTTTGTGTGTCAGACAGTTTTTTGCTAAAGTACAGGACAGGATGTAGTCGTCCTTCATGATGTTGAAGTAGGATAGCTGATATTGCATAAGAACTTGCATCAGTCTGTAATATGAAATCTTTTGTTATGTCTGGTAATTTTAGGATTGGTTGGTTACTGAACAGTTCTTTGATTTGTTCTAGAAGTTCATTGTGTTTGTCCGTCCATCTGTGAGGTCAATTTTGGAAAAATATTTGGATTTTGCCATGCTGTCAATGAGATCGTCTACATTGGACATGGGTTCAACGTCTAGCAAGGTTAATGCATCGATCTTTCACACAAATCCTTAGGGTTTTATCTTTCTTTTTCACTATCACCAATGGGGAACAATAATTGGATGTGGATTTTCTTATTATCCCACACTGATCCAGTTCAGATATTTCAGTTGTTACTTTGTCTAAATAATGCACTGGAATCGGGTAAGGTTTTACTTTGACTGGAATGTCTGCTAATAGTGTGATTTTGTGTTGTATCAGAGTTGTCCTACCCGGTTTATCTGAGAAGATGTCCTTAAATTTGTGCAAAGACCCTTTTAGTTTATGTATTTCCTGATTAGATAAATTTTTATTAATTTGGACAGTTCTCCAACTACTGATGTCACTAACTGTCGGGGTTGGTATCTGTTGACTAATGGCATCGATTTGCTGTTCATTAATTACCCAGCAAGCTGCTGCGACTCTGGGTTGTATTTCTTCAGTGGTCGTCGGTTTGTCACTGTTTCGGTCAATGTAAGGTTTAAGCATGTTGATGTGGAAAATCTTTTTCTTTCCTTTAACGTTTACCTGATAGTCCACATCACTGATTTTTTGGTAATTTTAAATGGACCCTGCCATGATATAATGAGACAATCTCGGGGATCGGGTAGTAACAGCCATACTTCATCTTCTTCTTTCAAGACGATTGTCTTGGCCTTTCTGTTATCATACTGTCTGTATTTTTCACCAGCCTTTTGTAATGCCGCTTTCGCGAACTGGCAGGCTGTGATAATCTTCTCCCTGAGATGTGTTACCATCTCGTATGCCTCCGTTTCGGGTGGTCGTGTACCTTGTTTGTGAGCAAATCATTCCACAATGACAATGGACCTCTAGGATTTGCCCCGTACACGAGCTCAAATGGGGAGAAGCCTGTACTTGATTGCGGTACTTCGCGGTATGCAAACAGGACAGCAGGTAATAACAGATCCCAGTCTTTGGGTCGTTCTGCCGCGACTTTGGCTAGGGTTCGCTTTAGCACTCCGTTCAAATTTTCTTTCACCCCGTTTGTCATTGGGTGTTACGGGGAGCTAAATGCCTGTGATATCCCTAATAATTTCATGGCTTTTTGCGTAGCCTCAGAAATGAATTGGCTACCTCTATCGGATAGTATACATGATGGAAAACCTATCCTACGGAACAAGAACAAAAATGAATCTACAATGGATCTAGAGTTGATGGATTTTAGGGGGATTGCTTCAGGCCATCTAGTGCACAGGTCTATCATGGTTAGGATAAACCTGTTCCCTCGGTCCGTTGTCGTGTTGAGGGGTCCCACAATATCGACGGCTATTTTCTGGAATGGTCGGGACACCAGATCTGTTTCTTGTACCTTTGCCTTAGTATTTTTACCTTTCGGTGTAGTCCTTTGGCAAAGTTGACAGGATCTAACGTACCTACTTATGTCTTTAGAATAGCCTGGCCAGTAGAATTGTGCCAACATACTTTGTCTTGTTCTGACCATCCCCATATGACCTGCAAAGGGGGAATCGTGCGCCAATTTCAGCGCTTCGCTGCGTTATTCTACCGGCAGCACGGTTTGTGAAACGAGCACTGATCCCTTTTTGTATTGTCTGGTAAGTATGTTGTTATCTAACATAAATTTCCACTTACCATGTTTCCCTTGTTTTCCCGGTATATCAATTTGTTGGAAACATGCTCGTAGTGTTGGGTCGTCCTTCTGTTGTGTGGCGAAGCCTTTTGGCAATGTTAGTGGGTGTTGTCTATTGTCTGTATTTGTGTCAGTCCTGGTAACCTGTGGTGTGACCTGTTCATATTTCTCTTCTGTACCTCTGAGTTGCCTTCTCGTACATGCGTTAGTTGGCATACACCTCATTTCCCACTGTATTGCTTCTTCTTCAGGTACAATCTATTACCTGTGGGATGCTACTAATCATCAAACCTGCACATGGGTTAAGCAGTACCGCTGCGCAGATTCTTCCTTCATAATAGGGACATTTTATGGAGACCCATGCGATATCATATATCTCTACTGTTCCTCCAAACGTTCTGCAGGTAACTGTACTGCCTGTGTAGTCTTTTATATCTACTAGTCTCTGGTCTACCCCTACTATGGATGCGCCAGTATCTCTGACACACGTTGTTGGCGATCCATTAACCCATGCTTGGTGAACCTTGAGGGTGCCATTTTGGATACTAACGGCATTAGTTTCATGTATCTGCACGCTATGGCCACACACTAGGTTGCCGTGTTCGTGAAAGTCTCTATAAGTGTCGCACTGTGTGTTGTCAGGGACTGTCTCTACTGTTAGTGCATTCGTGTCTTCAAACTCGTCAGCGTCGCTACTGGTGATTACATAAGCAGTGCTGGCTTCTTTCCATCCCTGTCTTATTTTACACTGCCTGGCTATATGCCCGAAACTATTACATACAAAACATTTGAAGTTGTCCTTGTAGTGGGCATATTTGTTTATTCTCTGCGCTGTTAAATTTTTAATGTAAGAGTCATGGTTCGGGTTCTTGTCGCACATTTCAAGCGACCCGTGTTGTCTCTTACAATGTGGGCATTGCACTATATACCCCTTTTTGATCTTATGTGGATCTCTTTGCGGGTTGTTTCTTGTATAGTACGACCCTCTACCTCTCAACTGTTGAGGATATGGTTGACCTCTGTTTGCTGCATTGTTGTATCTTTGACCTCGTCATTTCATATACTGTTGTCTATCATGTGTGGACCTGAAACGTCACATATGCCGTAGTCTGGTTTATAGGATTACAGATCATGGCAGTGTTCAGAAAAGAATGCGGTCTGTAAGGGATTATCGCGCAAAGTGACCCGACACGGCGTTAGTCACAAAAGCGTGAAAAGCGCTCAGGGACGCTTTGTGAGAGGACAAAGCGTCACTGGCAATCAGTCTACGCTGGGCCACGGTCAAGTCTGGACCTGGTTCTGTATTCTAGTAGCACGGCTAAAACTAAAGTATAACTATGCCGCTATTTTTATAGGAAGTGTTTAGCAACTGTATTGTATATTATAGTGTTGAGAAAATGGTTGCAGAGTTGACAATGTCTATACTAGAGTTTTTAGAGGAATATAGTATCAAAAGCAAACCTGAGTCCGAGTCATATTCTTATCGGAGTGTTGAGTTTTGTTCTGTAGTAAGTTGGCGTACCTTGTGTAGAATAGCAGAGTTTAACAATCAGCAAAGTAAAATACTGAATACAGTTAGCAAAGGGAGTATGCATAGCAAAGGAAAGGAGTCCCTCTCTCGGTAAGGAGGAAGAAGCAGAGAGAGAACTAAACCACGGTGGCGACATGATGATTATTTTTTTTCCGCGTTTTCATCCTGTTTCAGTATATTGAGGTCAACGTCAGCATCTTTCAGCTGTATGTTGATTCTTAGGCTAGATTACGCTCAACAGCACGCCACGACTTTCTGAGCGACCGGCTCCATACTCTTATAGGTCACTGGCGCGACTCGAACCACTTCTAATTATCGTGCTCTCACGTCAACTACGAGAGTATTCGGAGTTAACGGAGAGAGCTGCTAACCCCTTGGCCAGTGAATGAAAATACAACTAATACCCCTAGAAGAGGACATCTATTACTACCAGACGTCAGAAAGATTTTATATATGAAGCCGCGTGACACGACACGGCTCCACAGGATGTTCGGCTGATGTAACGATAAGAAACCCCTCCCCCGCAGCTGGAAGATCATGGGTAATTTGAATGGTTAACAATTGGGCGCGTATTTTGCCCTGGGGATTCAGTGCTGGAGTAGCCTCGGCGGCCGAAGGCCGCACTGACACCAAGCAGAGAGGGGGAATGTGATCGTCCCCCTCACACCATCTCCAGTCGGGAACCGTGTGTGTGTGACCAGCGCTAACCAGGTGGTGCCAAATATATTAATTCAGGTGCATAGACCTGTGAAACAAGTATGACAGTGAAGAGAGCCCGCAGAATATGGCTCGCAGAAACGTTACTGCTGGAACACTGGTGCACGATGGTTGAGGTATGTTGCAAATAGAGTCGCTTGCTTTTATTAAATAACATAAGAGATGTGGGCCATAACTAGCCCCACATTTATTAATTGCCTAAGGTTTAGTAACCGATAGTTAGAATAGTTGTTGAGGTTAAGAGATAGGTGTTAGAATAATGTTAAGGCTTTGTGAAGGATGTAAACGAGACCTCCCCCGAATAAAACGGAAACAGCGGACAGGTCATATCTATTAATAGATCGCCTTTTGGTTTCTTACTGCTGGCATTATCCTGCGACTAAAAGCAGAATGTAAATAAACCTCGGAGGTGCCTTTGAGCTGTAACTAGAGATCAACAGGGTGTGTAGATAGCCTCTAAATGTGGACAGATATGTAGCTTAATAATTGGTAGCTGGTGCAGTATTCTCATCATAAGGCTGCATGAGTATTCTCTGACATATTGAATGCTGGGTTTGGCCACCATGAGAAATAATATGCTGTTAGTTATTCTGACCATTTATTGATTTGCTATCATTCTATTGACATGCCATGTTATATGTGCTTGCTTGCTTGCTTGTGTTCGTTGGCTTGAGCTCCAACGCAAAGTCCTGTATGTCGGATGAAGACATCCTTGTTGTCCAACATCAGTGTGATGTCATACAAGACCTGAGGTTTGCGTGAGTATCCGTTGTCCCATGTCTGGCTTATTGGTGTGCAGACTGGTGGTTCCTCGCCATACAGGCAGACACTCTCCGACTTCGGAGGAATCGGCGATCCTATTGACTTCAGCCAGGACCCCGAAGGGACCTGTTGCCCAGGACGCTCGACGAGGACGCGTCAATAGGTCTTGGCCAGTATATAACCCGGCCCTGGTGCCTTGGAAACACCTCTGCGTCCCATGTTATATGTAAAAACTGTGTGGGTAGGTTCAAACAATGTTGTCTTATTGAAGCCATGTATACAGCATGTGACTGGCTGTCACATGCATCATGATGTTGTTGTTGTTGTGTCACTTGATGTTGAGATGTGATGCCCAACTGTCCCCATGTATTGGCCAGTGTGAATAATGTGACAGACTGTGTCTGAATGAGTCTATGGGTATATTATTAATTCATAGGCAGTTATTTTGTAGTTTTTAAGTTGTTAATATAGTAGTAATATTTAACAGTTGTTAAATATGTTTTTGGTTGTTTACTTTGATTGCAGTATGTGATTCCTGTCGAAGGGAACAACCCTGGGTCCTTAATTACCCCCCATTTTCCCTTACCTCACATTTTCTGCTTCCCCTCCCAACTGATCACATAGTCAAGCTTTCCATACCCTAGTTTGTTACTGTGTGGTTAAAGGTGTAGTTCCTGGTTCAACCTTTCACACTCATGTTTATACTTCTATTTTTGAAGTTGTGGTCTTGTTATAGTAATGTGTCCCAGTCAGTTTGGGGACATGACTTTCTCTGGTGGCATTAGGCACAATATTGGATTTGGCTGAGGCACAGGGGTTTGGTAATATCTGGAGCTCAATCCACTGATTTTCCACTGTGTACTACCGGGATCCATAGTGTTGTGTTGTGTGTCTCAGGATGGTGAGTCCCGTCTCCGCACTGTAAGGCTCATACTCAGATTTAGTTGTGTTACTTTCTATTTTCCAAGTAATGGTCTCTCTGTTGTCCAGTCCTGGTCAGCCGGCTGTATAGGCATCGTAGCAGGGTCTTAGGAGTACTCTGTAGGCGTGGCCACAACAGGCAGAGGTCTGGCTATATGCGGCAGACTGCCTATATGAATGTCAGTGATGTAGAGTGTTGATTGTCTTGTCCATAAGTAACCACACTTTGTCATCCGCATAGTTATGAATATGTGCTAAAGTATTGGACAAAATAAAGACTGATGCATATTGTTTTACCTTGTTTATCTAGTCTTTGCTGTTGTATTATGTTTAGTCTTTGTTGTCCCAGTAATGTTGATCATTGTCGGTCCCATTCATTGATGTTGTTACAGTCCAACAGTGTGTTCATTTGTCTGGGGTATACAACAGTATATCCCCCGCTCAAAGAAGTCCTGGAAATCTTCTGTCTAATTATCTATCCCTTTCTTTTGTTAACTGGAGGGAATATATAAGGTGCTCTTTTTCTCTTCTTATTATCTTTTCCTTCTCTGGCCCACTAAAAGTCAGTGTTGCGCTTCTTCGTCTTTGAGCTCTTAAGAATAGGAAACTATGTCCTCCTATCCTTGATATTCATTTTTACTGTTACATAGATATTCATATTAATTTCACCCAAGCATAGATATATAATAATATTTATTACACTAAAATCACACCGTGGCAACATATTATATTGACTTAAGCTACTGTGTATAACAGAGTGTGTACACCTGCAATGTAGTCAAGAGGCGCGTGTCTGCTTGCCCAATGGTCATAAGTTCGAATTCGCATGGAGGAGGGTTTCTAAAACTGATTTGAGTTCACAGATTGACGCAGCCTAAAAATGTCCTGTGATGTGGAGGTGGCCAGTGTGATATTACTTACATCACCCCTTAAGTGCCGAGTTGTATACAACTTCTAGCACCATATACCAACAACATTTAGGCAGATAACGGGGTTCTTTATTATACCCAATTATATGTCAGCTTGGCATTTGTCTGGTAGGAAACACTTCCAGTAGTTTACTTCTTTAATATGTATAGACACATATAAGCACACACTCTAGCCTGCATATCGATACAATTGCCCGTGAACAGCAGGGTCGAAATGTTAAGAGAATTACTGCATTAGCATCGTGATGAATTCTTCGCGAGAGCGATACATCACGAAGACGTGAAACGGCCTGAGCAATAATCTTTGGCGAAAAGAGCAGAGACTCGCATGCTACCATGATGTTTATAGGTTCAGTTCGCTTCTGTGAGGATTAGATTTTTATTACAATTTGACCTTGATAAAAGATTGACCCAGTTTAAAATGGGTACCATGAAATGTATAGTTCAGTAAAGGTAGCAGATGTAATACTGAGCGCATCACCCACCGAGTGCTGATTGATCAATAAACATATTGGTTTCATATAGGGTGTATTTTTAATGACTGTGCAGTGTTTTAAAAGTATTGCCAGTCTAAGTTTTGTATTTATTCTGTGTAAAGTTCATGCAACATAATAGGTAAATACAAAACATGGACCGGCAATATTTTCAAACACTGCACAATTATTAAAAATACACCCTGTATCATAAAGATGAAAGTTAAGAAAGATAAATATTTGTGCCAGGGAACTGTTACTGTACATAACACTTCTAGAGACAGAGCGATCTACAGCTCTTTATACTTTGTGAAGATGTATATTTGTAATGCTATGTGGATTTCTTTGTGACTGATGTGAATACTGTTCTCTGAACTTCTTCAAAATTATAAGTTAGACTTCTTGAAGACTAGTAGGATGTTTACACATCTTGAAGACTGAGATATCCATTTCTCTGTACACAGTCTCATTCTAATTTCCAAACCACTCTGTACACTTCTTAAAGATTCTTGAGCACTGTGTTTTATTTTGCCGCGTACACTTAGCGAGGAATTGTGGATAACTTGCTTTGAACACTTCTTACTGATTGATTGATTGATTGATTTAGGAATCGACATCACAGCATTCGGGGCATTCCCATAAGTGCTCCGTCCCCATCCTCAGCAGCCAGCGAAGAGTTCCAGCACTAATAGTACCAGTAGCAATCTGATTATAAGTCCGTCTCGCCTTTCCTTTGAGCGTTGAGCGTCGGCCAGATCCCTTCGTCACTCCTCGTTGTCTCATTCTTGCCAGACCATGGTAATCCATTTGCTCCTCCGAGGTGTGCACGTGCTCCCACAAGGCAGCAACCACGTCTGCATTGTCATGTATCAATACTCCACCTAGTTCTGCAGAGCCAGCCAATCTGTCCGCTTGTTCATTTCCCAGGACACCGGCATGCCCCGGAGAAAAGATCCAGGCGATGCTTGTCACCCGTGACCTCCGAAGCGAAACAAGCCACTCCGCACGAAGTCTGCCCGTCCTCACCCTCGTCAGCATGCTTTCTGAGTCAGTTACAATTACACTTCTTACTGACTAGATTGGTAATCTACCCAACACACTTCTTGAAGACTGAAACGTAAACTACTCTATACATTCATTGGATGGGAGTCGCGGTAGTATAGTGGCTAGTAGCCATCCTGATGTTCTTGGGTTCTCTCCGCATCGTGTAGATTTGAATTACTAACACACACACACACAAAATTATCTGCCCGAGCCCAAAATTGGTGACCGGAAACAACTTAGGAAGTAAAGGTTAACGGCGTTATACTAAACACATAATAGACTATTGGTATCCAGTGGTCATTAACGATACGGGTTTTACACTATATGCTCAATGCGCATTAACGCCTGTGAAACGACCCTTTCACTTTACCTTAACATTTTTTAAGACTGATAGGATACTTCTATTACGCTACGTGAAGACTGAGAGGGTTCTGCTCTGTACACTACATGAAGACGAGATACTGCTCTGTACACTTTGTGAAAACAAATACACCACACACACACAAACACACACACACACACACATATATATATATATATATATATATATATATATATATATATATATATATATATATATATATATATATATATATATATATATAAGGGGTGTTCATTTGAAATCCGTTCCAATAGCTTTATTACAAAAGCATGAAAGAAACATTAACAGGTGTGGTAGAATTAAACAAAGCATTCATTTTGAATGAATTATGCACCATGGGTTGGTCAGAAGAAGTCGCCGTAGCATTCAGGCAAGCACCCCATTGTTTACGTAGACGGAGGTTGACGTCCGCAAAAAAAAGGATTCTGGTTGCTCACTGAACTAAGTGTTTACCGTGTTCATTATGCCTGCACATGTGTGAAATCGTTGCCCCTTGAGAGTTTTTTTTAGAGGCCCGAACAAATGAAAATCGCATAGTGACAACTCAGGACTACAGGCTGGATGTTTCAGAATTTCCCAATTCTTCCTTGCTAATGCTTCCTGCACAATCTTTGTGACATGCGGACGAGCATTATCGTAGGGTGGTTTATTCTTGATGGCTTTTTGCAGCTTGTCTGGTGTTTACAATTAGTGGGTAGAGTTGATATTGACACCAGTTTCTTTAAAGTCGGCCAATAATAGCCCATCATGATTTTTAAAAACATGCGCTCAGCATAACCTTACCAGCGGAAACCTTTAACTTGCATTTGTTAGCTTTTGGTGATCCAGCATGCTTCCATTGCATGCTCTCTCTTTTGCTGCTTGGCTCAAAGTGGTGACACTATGATTCATCGCCTGCCACTATGCGGAAGAGAAATGCATCACCCTCCACTCTGTAACGTAGCAAGTGGTTCAAACACCATCTCATGCGTGCCTCTTTTTGGTGGTTGGTCAACATCCGTGGTATCAACTGTGAACACACCTTCCGATATTGCAGTTTCTTACGAACGACCTTTTGAATTGTCCCAATTGACACACCAAATTCTTTCGCTAGCAAACGTATGCTTTGACAACGGTTCATCTGTACTGCTGCATCAATTTTGGCGATGGTTGTTGTTGTTGTTGTTGTTGTTGTTGCAACAATATGCGCTTGACCCGGCCGTCGAAGATCTGTCTTGAATTGACGTTCTTTCTGAAACATTCGTGCCCAGTCAGTCACTGTTGTCTTCGACACACATTTGTTAACGTACGCTGCCTGCATTCTTAGATGAATGTCCACTGGTCGACATCCTTCAAATGAAAGAAACTGAATCACCGCTCTTTGAGCTTCTTTGTACGGATTTTGGATCAACCCGGCCATTTTCTCAACAGTCAGAAACAGACCCCATGCATCATGGGGCGATAAGCACTTGCTCTTTCATTCATTAGTCAGTTCTTATCACATGACTATGACATGATGATGTTCAACGTACGCAATTACGCTCGGTGCGGCACGAACTTATTTCAAATGAACCCCCTGGTCGGGGGTTAGCAGCTTTCTCCGTAACCCCGACCTCACCACTTTCTCACCACTCATCCATCAATATAGACCACTACATCGCCACGATGTATGTTACTCTATATCAGTTGTTGTACCTCAAGCTCTGTGCGGCCCGCTGCCCATTCTCTGCATTCAGGACCCAGTGTTACCATTATATTGTGCCAGTCCGTCATGTCTTTTGGTACTTCAACCCATTCTTTTTCACGATTGATGGTCTCTAGATCACACACCTGATGAATAAATATTTCTGCCTGTGCCATCCAGGACCTACCTCATCTAAGTCTATAACCCTTGACCATATTCATGGCTTCATGCAGGGGGTGATACTGTCGGCAGTAACTCTCTGGTACCATTTGGCTTGAAGGACCCTATGCCTTTCCGCTATTGTTGGTAGCGCCAGGATATGCCTCATGAATATAATTGGTGTGTCCTTTGTGCACCCCAGGATCACCGCATGGCCGCATTCTTTATGCGCTCCAACCTTTCAAGCTGACTCTTTGATACTGTCAGGAGCCCCAAACCATACTCAATGACAGAAATTATTAACTGCTGACAGGCCTGTAAAGCATCATCTGCTCTACTCCTGTTGCTGCCATCGCCCTCAGTGCATTAAGTCCCCTACCAGCCTTCACCACAAAAGCCTCCACATGATCCTTAAAAGACGTACACCTGTCATAGATGATACCCAAGTACTTCAGTTTACTCTCTCTAGTAAGAGGACATCCATTCAGTATAATACATGGGTCATCTGCCTTCACAATGCGGTTATCAAGGTAGTACCACACAACCGATGCCTTGTCTGGGTTCATAACGGCCCCTGCGTCCCTGCACCACTCCGTCACCCTGTTTACTGCCATCTTGTTTGCGTTTAAATTATTATCTCGTTGTGTCATTATTAGAAAAGTTGAGAACCGAAAAAATTTACCTGATAGAATTTGCGATGTTTTGTTCAATAATAATTTGTAAAGGGATTATACAGATGCCAACATTTGTAAGTTATTTTTAACTATACTCAAATGTAATGATGAAGTAACTAATGTAAAGTATTCAGAAGTAAATATATCACTTTCGTAAAAATCATCGGACATCAAGTGTTCAGTTGTTTCACAAACAGTCGTCTGTATTTGGCGTGAGGACATTTATTTCACGAATAGGTTAACCAATCAATCAGTTTATGTCCTTAAATAAATGTTAAATTATTGCTCGCAATTAAGACGTTATCGGAAAAGGGGGGAGGGGGGGGGGGGGCTGCAAAATCATATTAATAAGCTGAGTTCAAAATGCAGCAGATACAATATGAATACAGCTCAAACAGAAGAAATACAAGTTAGCAGATCGTCTGGTCCACTAAGTAGTCTCATAAATAGCACATCTCTAAAACAAGTTAAATAATTTAAATATCTTAGAAGTATGATCACAGAAGATGGCAGAATAGACAGACATCGAAAACAATGTCAAACAGCATGTGTGCTTATATATCAACAATCACCCGTACTGAAACATCCAAATATACCAATATCCGCAAAACGACAGATAATAAATAACATATTCACACCAACCCTATACTACCAATGTCTAACAAGGACATTATTCAGATCACACGTAAGCAAAATCAATGTATGTGAAATAAGATGCTTGAGGAGAGCTACTCACTTAACTGTGAGACCCAACAAGAAATGATGTTACCAGTCAAACAGTGGGATCAACACCATATGCCATATGTATTGAACGACAGAAGATCAAAAGATTTGGTCATCTCGTTAGAATGCAACACCATCAACTACCAGCACTGTCCTACATCAGAGAACATCTCCTACGAGAACAAGAGGACACCTGAGAATAAAATGGATTAACGACATCAAAGACATTGTACAGTCACTCGGAATGACACTATCCAGTGCCACCCATCGGGTGCTCGAGCGTCAGTTATTCCTCTTCACGACGCTTTACGACAAATGTGGAAGATGGTAGTGACAGAAAATACAATGCGCTTTTTCTTCACCGTAATAGCACACTGTCTTTTGTCCAAAGGTTACTGTCTTATACTTGGGGGATCGTATAGTTTGCCTTCACATCACCAATTAACCAGAACAGTTATTTCACTGGAAACGACGGCAATTACAAATTGAATACAATTATTCGATAAATATTATAATCTATTAATGGCGGTCTGAACCGCTGCTTTCCTTAGTCAATTTTCCTGCGATGAAGGTTACAAATCTCTCAAGAAATAAACCATCCGGTTGTTACATTGGTAATTCGCAGCTACGATTTGGTTTACAAATGGCTAAATAAAAAGGTCACTAAATTAAATCTCACTGACGGCACTACATAATTCCCTAATGCTGATGGTTCACCCAATGAACTGACAATGTAGCCATTCTCTTATACAGACGGGAACAACTATCAATGAATATGTAATCATGTATACTTTTATCATGAAGCAAATAGTTTCTGGTTGAACCCTCCCACACACTGAATAAATTTAATGTACATGTGTACACCAAAAGGGCACATCTATCCATGGAGGTTTCCCAATATTCTCAGCTGTCATGTATTGATTCTTGAGTTGTGTAGCTAGATTTACATCATCACGGACATTTCAGTTAACATCTCACAAATTTAATGGATGATTTCTTTATCATGAACTCTTTACACGTCTTTATTATAAACACTTTATTCTTCTTATCATCCATTACTGAGGTTCACCATGATGCGTATGTTGCATAGTTGTAAAATATGCGAGTATAATGTTTTGTATTTATGTGGTTTCTAACTTCAGCTTCACTTGGTCAAGTCCAAGGTCGGTGTGGTTGAGAGATTTAACGGACTTAAATTGTCTCTTCTGACCACCACGTATTCATTCCATACGCTCGCCCGTCAGTTGGACATAAATGTTCAGTTCTTGTACTTGACCTTGGGACGAAATAAACAAGTATCTCAGAGTTCAGAGAATGTTCGCCTGATGGCGGAGGACACTGATAATGGGGAAAGCTATTCCTCATTCTAAATCAGTCCAGTGCACTCTTTAGTAGTAGCAACAACTAGTTGTTATAATGCATGTGTGGAATACGCTTCAGTTCACAGCAGTGAGAAAGTGAATTGTTCACAATTCATACGGTTTTAAACAAAACTATAAAGAAAGAAAAGGACCTATAAATCCATTGTCGTTAAAAGCATATTAAAATCAAAAATACACCGTGTCAGAACATACTAGACAGTTTATCATAAATACTCGTAACAATTGCAACCATTAAACCATTGCGAGATCAGGATGTCGACTAATACGACAATGTCAATGACAACTGAGTTTATACAGCCCCAAGTTCTCAGTGAGGAACTTGCTCACGAAATATATCAAGCATTTCGCTATGTACTAGTCCCCTGTGCCAGCTTGTTGGGAATAGTCGGGAATGTGACCAGCATTGTCATACTGTCTCGACAAGGCTTCAAGAAATGTTCCAATGTACTTCTCATGGCTTTGTCCGTCTCTGATGTTTTATTTCTCACGGGTATCAACAATTTTCCCAAGTATATATATTTGGAAAGCGTGCCTCTGGGATTCGGTTTCTCGGAAACAATCAACAATGCCTTGTATATTGTGTCCAGAGTGTTTTTATGTGCTTACACTATAGGAATTCAGTCAGCATTGGTTATCCCTGTAATAATAACAGGAGAGCGTATATTAGCCATATTTTCTCCACTAAAAGTATATTTCATCTTAACTCCACGGCGTATATTCGCTGTTGTTTCCTGCCTGTTTATTTTGAGTGGCGCCTATTTCCTGTATCGATACATAATATGTATGCAGCTGAAACAAATTGAAGTTGATGGCTTAATTGTGGGCGTATTTTGGTACACCGATGTGTATGTGAATGATGCCGAAAGTGGCTTGTATGGATTGATAGAAAGTATAGCTAATTACATGACAGGAATAATACCCATTAGTATTGTAACATCCGGATGTGTTGTTATTGGAATCCAGGTCGCAGTAATTACCAACAGACGTAAACAGCTGACCGGTCATCAGGTAAATCTAGGCGCCAACACATCGCCATCAAAGACAACCAAAACTTTGCTCAGCATTTGTGTCGTGTATATTGTGTGTAGCGGCTTTGGGTTTATTCTTGGAAATGTTGCAGAGATTAGACCCCTGGACCAAGATTTTGCCTTACAGAAAGTGCTAGGGTGTGTTCAAGATCTGCTACTGTGTATAAACTGTGTTGGGGACTTCGTTATTTACATACATGCTAATAACAGGTTCAAGAGATCAAAGAGCTTGAAAGGTTGACTCATGCAATAACATAGACAGAAACATTTCTTTCTGATGAATATGTGTGCACAAGATGTGGCGTATAGATAGTTAGTTGCATATCCTTTACAGGACTTTGCATTCAACCCTAGCATTTTTTGCTGTTCGTGATGTTTTGACAAATTTACGTTAAGTAGTTTGCACTTGCCGGACTCCCTAGTCGAGGGAGGAACACGGTGCTGTTGACAAAAACCACTGCAGAAGTAACTAACTATGGTCCTAAAGGAAACAGAAAAGTATCCACGAGAGCTGTTGCTACTGTGATGAAAAATCGCGGGCCGCCGATTTTGGTGAGGTGATCAAAGTCTCAAATCCACGGACTACCTCCTACTGGTCTCAGATAGCGAGTTCGCGATGACCGAGAGGCCCAGTATAAGGAAGTGGTGCTAACCGCCATGTGCATGAAGTGACTTTTCTTTGGGTGAGCCCTGTATCAGAGCATCATGTGTCGACTCTGCATTTATGAAGTCCTCCTTGTATGATAGAAAATGTATATCTTTTGTCTCTACTTTTCTTTATAGGCCAAAGGTATGCATACGGCTGATCTAGCAGGACCCTTTTGGAGTGTACCACCTGTGCATGGAAGGGCCAAGCTGACGGCACCACTCTGAGGCCGTGGAATGTCTATAAATCTACCTATGAAGTTTCATCCAGTCTCAAATGTCTGGAACAATTCGAATGGATGGCCTAACTTTTGCAGCTCTGCAACAGGCACAATCCAATTGCGTCAATACGACTCTGTGTGTGTGCGTGCGTGCGTGCGTACGTGCGTGCGTGCGTGCGTGTGTGTGTGGGGCAGTCTGGGAAATTATTTACACAAACCGCCAAAATTTACCTAAGGACATCCACCTATATGTTTCTTTTTTAATAGCTTTTTCAAACCGTCAGAATAGAGGCAGATATAATTTTAAAAATTGAAAGCTGGAATGTATTGACCTCGGGAGGCAAGTTTAAACGAACAATCGAGGACGTTAACCTGAAGGTTGAGGACTGAGACTTATAAGCGACCCGATAAACTCGAGGTTACCCTATCACAGGAAATTAATTAGGGGTTTCCAGTCAAGAAAGGTCAAAACCAAGCTATGCTTTTGTCCTTAAGCTGTCATTGGACAAAGGTAGGAGCATTATGTTGCAAGTTATGTGGACAAGACACGTCCCCCGTGACCTGAAAATTTTACTTTAAACTAGAACTTAGTGGTTTTAACGGATCTAGAATAAAGCAGATTAGGGGACATTAAGTATGCGGAGTAGTTAAAGTTGATTGGATAGATCCTCGCGAGACACAGGGAAGACAATGCCACATGACTGTAGAGCGCTAAGCAGAATTGGTAGAATATATATATATGACGGAATCCAGTCAGTCGGGAGAGTTGGGCAGTAGAGATACGAGAGTTGAGTAGCGGGACTCATGGCGCAGCCGGCTGCTGAGCCCTTGGGCGGCCAGGAGGAATGAGTTGCAGAACCTCGGAGATGGTGGTTGATCAATGCCCCATGCTGTAGAGTACCTGAAGAGACAAAAAGTGTTCAAAGACGGTCAGGTGCACATACAGAAATTCGTCTAGATCACATGGAGAAAGAGTATGACTAGAGAACCTGTGGATGGCAATCGACCCAGTGTAAATACACCAAAGGGCAAGGAAATACAGATTCGTGGAGTTACAAAGTGGCCGAGAAAACCATTTGAGTTAAAGGACTGCTGGTTGCAGGGATCGCTCGTAAGTCGCAATGGATTGCAAAAGTCGAACAGGACGAAGAAAGCCAAGAGGCGACACTTTTGTTGGGATTACACAGAAGACAGATAGTCAAATAAGACTGGGAAATGTCAGTGGAACCCACGAAGAGTGGTTAAATCAACTGTGAAGCCCGGACGTGCAAACATCAGCTTGACGATAGGACCGAACGTAAGATGACGTAAGGTTAGATAGGTAATTATTAGATGTTGTGTAGTTTAGTTCAGAAAGTAATGGCACACTACTGTAGGTAAACTTACCAAGTAATCATAAGAAGACGGCAAACGCTGGGATTGACTGCGACATCCTGTAAAGGATCAATATCTAACTAACTAACTGACACCACCCTCAACTGACAAAAAAGATTATAGTAATTAGGTAAGAATATGCGACGTCTTGGGCAGGGGCCCCAACTCTGGACATTAACTGTCATATTTGAGGTCCAGACAGTGGATTAAGGTGTTAGATTGTGGTAGAAATAGTGTTTGTAAAAACTGAAAGAGACTAAACAAAGAAATCAATAACAGTACAAATGGAAAGAATACTGAGTTGAATTATTAAATTATGAAGCTCCAAGTAACACTTTCCCACAGGAAGAGGTTCTAACGTGTGAACCACAAATTGAAGAACCTGTTTTTGAAGAAATCCTATACTTAAACACAATAAGGCAACTGGGGCTGATGGAATTTCTGCTGAATTTATAAAGGCAGGCGCCCATGCATAACATCTAAAGCTATACGAACTAATAATAAAAAATATGGAGGACAGAATAATTACCCCATGACTGGAAAGAGTCATTATTGATACTCGTTCCAATGTGAATATTATAGAGGAATATCACTACTGTCCATAAGCTGTAAGATACTATCCGCTGTATTACTAAATAGACTAAAACCATACTCACAAGACATATTAGCTGACTACCAGGCGGGTTTTAGACAAAACAGATCAACAATAGATCAGATATTTATCTTACGACAAATAACCGAGAAAAATTGGAATTGTAAAAGAGATTTCCATAACATTTTTGTGGATTTTAAAAAGGCTTATGATAGTGTCCATAGGAATAGTCTATGGAATGCTATGCAGGAATTTGGAATACCAAGGAAGTTAATCAACATGACCAGACTATGCATGGAAAATACTTATAATATAGTAACATATAAAGGCAGGAAATCAGACCCTTTCCAAATAACATCTGGCTTGAAATAAGGTGATGCACTATCACCGCTCCTTTTCAATCTGGCTCTAGAGAAGGTTTAAGGCAGGTAAAGGAGGACTGTGCTATTGGAGGAACATCCAGACTGCTTGGTTATGCAGATGATATAGATATTATATTGGCAAATGAACAAAAGACATTGGAAATATTGACTCACTTAAAGGAAAATGCTCAACAAATGGGGCTGGTTATCAACCAAGAAATGACAGAATATATAGTAATTTAAAGAGAAGGAACGGCTAAAAGCTCTGGCTACATACAAGTAGATAATATGATCATTAAAAGAATGGAAACATACAAATACCTAGGTACAATCTTCAACTGCTCCAACATCATAAGGGAAGAAATACAAACTAGAAATAAGATATACTATGCACTACAACATCTACTAAAATCAAATGTGTTATCTCGTAACACCAAAATCACAATATACAAAACACTGATCAGACCAGTTGTGCTGTATGGCTCTGAAACCTGGAGTACAACTAAAGGAGACGAAGCCTTGTTACAAACCTTTGAGAACAAAGTTTTAAGACGCATCTTTGTGCCCATTAGGGATACACAACGTGGAGAGTGGAAAAGAAGAAGCAACAACGACATTTATAATCTGTTTAAGTCCCCGCTAATCACTGGTAACATGAAGGCTAATAGTCTGCAATGGCTTGGGACCTATAGAAAGAATGGAGGATAATAGAGGAAATAAAACTTGCTTACACTGAGGAAATAAATGACCATAGACCCCGAGGTAGACCAAGAAGACGGTGGAGAGATAATATACATACAGACCTACAAGCACTTGGAATTAACGACTAGCAAGAGAAGGTTAACCAGAGAGACGAATGGAGACGGATAGTATCTGCAGCAAAGAACCTCAATGGCTCGGAACGCTGAAGAAGAAGAAGAAGAAGAAGAAGAAGAAGAAGAAGAAGAAGAAGAAGAAGAAGAAGAAGAAGAAGAAGAAGAAGAAGAAGAAGAAGAAGAAGAAGAAGAAGAAGAAGAAAGAAGAAGAAGAAGAAGAAGAAGATTTTCTTCCTAACTCTTTGCAAGATAATTCTTATTATCTTGCAAAGAGTTAGGAAGAAAATCTTCGTGATGTGACTCATTACACTAATTGTTCGATGTTGATCACATTCCAAGGACTCCTGATTTCTTTGGAATTGCAATAAATACATAATTACATAATTCATGAGGTATATCTCCAGTATCATTTATTGTATTTAGGAGTCTGGGAACTTTATCTATTCCGTATTCTTCTAAAGCATTAATCATTTCTGTTGTTATATTGTCTGAACCTGGGGTCTTGCCAGTTTTCATGTAGTTAAGAGCATTCGGAACCTCCATCTTCAAAATTGATGGTCCTTCATTATTATTTCGAATGTCATACTGTTCTTCTGTGTTATCATCATAAAGGTTTTTCACATAATGTGAACACACATATAAAATCTGATCTTTTTCTATTATGATATTTCCATCTTTTGTCTTTCGGCAGCCTGCTGATGCATGTGTTCTTTCATTAGTAAGCTCCTGAATTCTTTTGTGCATTAGTTTGGTATTTTTACTGTTGGGTTGTTTTTCAATTTCTATGCAATTTTTCTCGAGCCATGCTTCTTTAGCCTCCTTACATCATGTTCTGACTTTTCTGTGAATTTCTTTATATTTGGAAGGATTATTTTTGTTTTGTCTTCTTGTTTCCATTAGCTGTAAAATTTCTTCAGTCATCAATGTCTGACAACCCACTCTCTTTAACTTTATAATTGTTTTTTTCTGCAGCTGAACTGATTGAATTCTTCAACACTTCCCATTGATCATCCACATCTTTAAATAGGATCTCTAGATCAGACAATATATCAAATTTGTTCTTTACTTCTATGTTAAAATTTCCTTGTATTTCTTTGTCAGTTTTCAATTTGCACAAATCATATTTAGTGTTTCCGGTTGTCTTGTTGACTCTCTTTAACTTTACCCTGCGTGTGCCTGTAATTAATCTATGATCACTGTAACAGTCTGCATTGGGAAATGTTTTTACAACTGTTAGCGCATTTCGAAATCTTCTGCTAATCAGGATGTAATCTATCTGGATTTTAATCCTGCTGTCTGGACTCCTCCATGTCCATAATCATCTGGGATGTTGTTTAAACCAGGTGTTTCCTACAACCATTTCTTGTTCTTTTGACCATTCTACAAGTCGCTCTTCCAAACCATGGTTGCCTACACTGCATCCATCGCCTTGATTTCCCACTTTTGCGTTGAAATCCCCCTTTATAATATTTATTTTTGATTGTTTTTTTTTACATTTCTTCAAAGCATGCTCCATGTCATTATAAAATTCATCTATACTTTCTTCACTGCATTCACATGTTGAAGCACATATTTGAATGACATTTATTTTAAATGTTTCTTCCGTTTAATTTTACTAATAGAACTCTCTGATACAGCTAAATATCCTTTAACATAATTTTATTTTTGACGATCCAACATAATGGCTACACCTCTTTGCCGTTCTTTCCTACTCTTAATGATAGTAATATTTTGCACCTAGTAGCCTGCTGACGGTCTGGAGTCACCTGGTGCACATGACTATCTCTACCGGGCGAGGCTGCTCCAATGAAGCACACATTTACGTCGTTTCTCTGAATGTCGATGATATCGCAAAACATAATGTTCTTGGCATCTGTAAAGAAGGTAGTTTGTCATCAATTTCCTTCTTAGCAGTGACCATACTGGTAAATGACCGTAGCCATTGTCTCCTCAAAAAAGAGATCCTCTGCCTACCGTCGGGAAGCTGGAGACCATAACCCATAACTATCTGTCGGTTGCTCTTCAACTTCATCCACCACCTGCACGCATGACTTCACGCAACCCTGATCGGAAGACTAAACGGGTACTCCAGCTTGCCCAAGGGTGTCCCGTAGGCTAGCGGAAGGAATGAGGCACCTTACTTCTCGTTTGATAGCGGAAATCCCTACCACGTCACCCCGCACCATGACTGAATATGCATCTGCTAAATTAACTAAATCTCATTTGGTAGTGTATTCAAGACTTTTGAACTAAATGAACTAAATCTCATTTGGTAGTGTACTCAACAATCTTATGATGCTTGAATCTTTGAAATCCTGTGGGACATGTCCTTCTCGCCAGTATAGCTCTGTTAGCTTGTGGATCTGTAGAGTGAGTGTGTCTTGCCCACTCCTGATAACCTCTATTGGAATCTCATCCTTACCTGAAGCCTTGCCAGAAGCAAGTTCATTATTAGCACACTTAACTTCTATAATGGTAGGAAGTGTGTCTAAGTGGTCAAGAGTTGGCAAGGTCTCTATGGATTTGAGGGCATCATCCGCTAGTTTGGTCTCACTTTAGTAAAGCTCCAAATAGTGCTCTACTCATCTGTCCATCTACTGTTCTTTATCAGTTATTATTTCTCCAGTCAATGTTTTCAATGGTGCACTTCTTTTGATCATTGGACCACAAGCCCTATTTATCATTTCATAAACGCGTGTGATGTGTCCCATATCACTTGCATTTTGATTTTACTCTCATAACTTGATCCAATAGTCGTTTGCACACTGCCTGGCAGCCTTTTGCACATTCTTCCTATCTTGCTTCAGCTCATTGAGAGTGTTTCGCGATGTTTTATTTTCCTTGTTCCTTGTTCTTCTTTTTATCAATCAACGGCTGCAGTATCTGGCTATTTGTGGCAAACCAGTCTGCCTCTTATGATCCACGGTGCCATAAACCTCTACCGCTGTTTTATAAAGCGTTTCCTTAGTAGTTAGTTAGTTAGTTAGCTAGTCAGTCAATCAGTCAGTTAGTTAGTTAGGTAGTTAGTTAGTTAGTTAGTCGCAGTTCCAACTTCACAGCAACGGGTCGTCCGACATTATGCTCCGTTCCTGTGCCAGTGAATATCACATAAAAGATTCCTCACTGCCCCATGTGGAAAAGACAGGAGTCTCGGCAAACACAGCGCGGTCAGGCACACTGTGCATAATACCTCCGCCAGAATGTCACCACAATAGTCCTCTACGAAACACACAGTTTATCCTTGATGGAAGTGGCAGTCACTTTCCCAATCAGATGTTCACCTACAAAGTCTCGACGTTTCTAGATGTTGTTCCGTTTCTAGATGGTTTATATCCAGCCACGTCATTTCTTTTTTTTAAATCAGAAATGCAGTTCACGCAACAAAACAACCTCGAACATATGTAAAAAAAAAAATATTTCACTGTCCTCCACAAAGTCCTCCACAAAAAAAACAACAGTTCATCATCGATGGAAACGCCAGTGTGGGATGTGTATTTTAATCTAAGAGAATATTTTGTTAAAAGTGTCTAGGGGATTTAGGTTTGATTCTCTGGTCACTGCTAGAATGCAAGGTGATCATGGAATTCTACCATAAACACAAGAATGAGAATACTTCACGCCTGTTCATAACTGTATTTATGTGTAATTCTCCATTCCCACTTATCACCTTATTATTTCCTATAGTGTTAGAGGATATTGATTGTTTACAACATATAAAACAACCACGGTTGAACAACCATCAACACTGGACTTGACGTAAACATCAACAATTTTGGACAAACAGTTCAGGCATTAAATCAAGATCTGTAGTAACATACATGCAATTGTAATGGCCACATTGAATTTCCAGAACAGGCATGGGAATGATTTTCAATATGAAAAATAAAACACATTACACACATTGTCCCCAGAAAAAAAAAACAATGTTATTACAAACAACACAACAACCACTAATTGGTTCTACATCTTTGACCCACTGTACATCAGTAAAGTAAACAATGGTCTAAGTTCATGAAACCCAACATATAAACAATTGTTTCTGACACCAGTTACAATTCTCATATTTAAAAAAATAATGAGATGGTGTCAGAGTACTCAACCAAAACAACAACCCACCTGTTGATTCTACCATTCACTGAAAAAAAGCTACTGACCTTATACATCCATGGCATGGAAAAAAACCACATATGGAAGCATCCTAGTACTAATAATTAAACTAATTATTTAATTACTGTCTTTTTCCTTAGGTGTTGCGGTTGGTTATTCTTCTCCAGTGCGAAGCAGATAATGTCCATATTTATCTGGGGCAGAAATAAATATACTCACAGTCATGTTCTCCTTACATTATGTTCACTGAAGTTGGCTGGTGAATATTTATAATCCATAATCCAAGAATAGAATTATACACAAGTACATATCCCCTCCGTGGGGCTGAATTCAAGAATACTCTGTTGCCAGTGGGCTCTGTGTTCCAATTGAAATTGATGCCTAGGTCTGTCATACTTTCAGGAGATGCAACTTAAGCTCTTGCAGAAGGTTCTTCCCTATATCATCTTATCGATGAAAAAGATGACGACTGTCCAACAGCTCGGTTTATGTTAACCGTTTCCCAATTTAGTTCAAAAGGCTTTTTCACACACCCGGTTCATGTTGATAGGCCATCCCACACTTGGTGATGGGGCAATTAGGCCGACATGGAACCAGCATAGAGTTCTGATTCATTCCATTTCAGTGTAGAACATACAATGGTGAGTCATTCATTTGGTTCATCTGGAATTATGTCCAGGATTGATCTGCTGCAGGCATGGAACTGAAGAATATTAATTCCAACACACAAACTGGGAGTCGCACAACAATCAGATGATTCGTGTTGTTGCATGCGTAGAGGCATTTACTCCGCTAGCTTCTTTCGTATGGCCTTCTGATGGTGTTTCGGTTCAGAGATCTCGAGTGGATCTGGCTGCTTTCAGAGTGTTGTAGATTGAACCTTGAGGTAATCTGGTTTCTAAGTTGTTTTTCAGTTGGTATTAAGTTGGTACCTTGGTTGTACTGGCTTATGTTGTTTCAGTGTCTCTTCCCATTTGTTTGAGTTGGTGTTCGTATCTAGAACTTGGTGTTGAGTCTGCCGCTGTATGACTGATTGAAGGATTATTCAATCCTGAACAGGAAACTGGGAATGTCCCATGGTTTCGTTGACCTCGCGGATTGATGGCGTACCAGGCGGTATCTCCCAGACGTAAAAGTAGACGATACTCTGTTGTCGGTGTATTTTGAATATCCATTTATCTTGATGGACAATTAAATACAGAGATCCATCCTGGATATCCTGACAGAAGTAGGACTATCAATCGCTGAGTGTCTCTCTTCAACAGGTCTTTCGCTGGCTAGGCAGCGGATAAGCGTAGCAGTCAACGTTGATGTTTTTCTAGATCCAGACTATGGTTAGGACAGGTTGCCATTTATCACTTACATCAGGCTGTTGACCCAGGATCCTGATTGGTGAAATGTCCAAATCCAAACCACCACTCGCTACTGTCTATAGAAATGGATGACAAAAAAATACAACACAGGCATTAATACTTTGTGGTGTGATAACATTTTCACAACACAATTACAAACAAAAAAGGGGAAGGAGATAGGAGTGGGTTTCCAAGTTCCATGTCCCTCCTTGCTTGTTGTAGAGCCATTCTGACTCTAAATGTGAGTAAGGTATCTTTTCACTCTATATTCCATTCTCATGTTGTTACTGGGACTATTAGATGAGTGAAGCCATTCTTTCCATCCAAACATGTTGATATGGCCTCTCTCGTACTTGAAGAGAATAACCTATACATAATCTCTGTTGTTTCTAATGCCTCGTCTTCATTCCGTCGCTATAATCAGCATTAGGCCAAGGCTATTCAACATTGTCTTCTTATGTACTGACATGCACAAGGATTCTTACATCAACATCGTAATGTCCCCAGGAGTCACATTAAAATGTGTATTTCCCACAGTAAAGAGTAACAATCAGGACATTATATAATTCTCATAACAGAGAAAAACAAACATGTGCATTTCTCTGATATTAAGTACATGATAATCATACATAATAATTAATCATAATGATAATGCAAGGAGCCTATGTTTTTGAATTTCCTCATTGGTTAATCCATAAAAATAAAACATAAATTGTTTTCCCCCACTGCTTACAGCAGCATGAGGTTAGTGAACGCTGTGATATATTTTACCAATTTCTGCTATTTGTAAGAAAATTTCTTATTTATTAGAAATGATTTGTACAGCCTGATACGTGTTCGGAACATATAATATTATTCCAGTTGTCCACCCCCTTGGTGCGGTGTGGCTAAAGGCTTGGTTATATCATGCGTTTTCTTTTTTTCATGGGATTATATTCTCCCACATGGCAATTTCCTATCATATTTTATGAAATGATTACATGTCCATCACCCATATTGAGTGGTTACTAATATGTTAACAAGAAGATTGTACCAAAATTTAGCACGATAGTTCAAGTTACAGATTAGAATTTAGCCAAAAACAAGTTCTCTACTATGAAGTATGTTCATAAGATGGTATCAAGAGTCTGCTTCCACATGGAGAGAAAGTTTTTTTTGAAAATGTTCTTTAGAGTTAAATACTCTATAGTACATAGATTATTTGCAGATTTTCTAAGCATAGATAGTGAGATATAGTTCACAATGCATAGAAGTTATTTAATCATAGGAATTAGAAATTGTAAGTATAGGAGATTTTACAGCGTGGCACACACATATCGCTCAGTAGTAAAAATCAATCCGACTCTAGTTTACAAGAATTGTTGATTTATCATTTTAACCAATTCTTAATTAAACACAATGGTATATGTACCTTATAAAATACATAAATACGTATTAATAATGTAGATTTAATATACCAATTGCTGCAGAGAATGACATATTTTAGGGCTAAAATCGCCCATCCCCGAAGGGAAAAGATGACGTGTCTGTTTCCTTTGTCTACACTGACCAAAATGGCTAGTAAAAACCCTTTTTTTCCCCAATCAAGCCGGTTTGGCCAGGTACGTGAACCAAACTAAGGCCAAAATTTACACTAATGCCAAATAAATTTGGCTGTGCCACGGTCAGTCTATCGTTGTTTTTATTCCCTCAAAATAAGGTATTTAAACAGTAATCCCTAGGGCTTGTGATATTTTTAAGGGCGTCAATAAAAGGATGTTGGTAGAGACGTTTTAGTATATCACTGGCAGTCACTAGAAGACCAGCAGCCACAAATTTCTGCATAAGGCAAAAAAAAACAGTCACTTCTGCGACACAACCAGCCGCCATACATGCAGATATTTCTAGAAGTTGTTGTTCCGTCTCTAGATGTTTTCTAGCCAGCTAAACCATTTTTCGAGCATGCAATTCACGCCACAACACCTCGGACATATGTAAAAAACATTTCACTGTACATAATGCCGATTCCAGAATTCTAAAACGACAGTCCTCCACGAAAACACAGTTCGTCGTCAGAGGAAGCGGCAGTTACCAGAAGACCAGCAGCCACACATTTCTGCATAAGGCACAAAAACCGGTCAAGTCTGGGACATAGCCAGCCGCCATTGCTCTGAACATGAAGTTCACGCTCCACAGCCTCGGACAGATTAAAAAGCATTTCACACGAACCTCACAGCTCACAGCGTCGCGCCACGCACTCAACTCAGTAGCAGGGCGACGGAACCATAAACTACCAGTCTAACATGAGGAAAATGCGAATGCAAACGGTATCCACGAGCATAAACACTCCAGAGGCCTTAACCGTTTCACTGCCTATCCTCCATGTTCGCGACCGGAAGTCCAAGCGTTTCCTTAAGTGTACCCCACTTTCACTCAGTGTACAATTTTCTGATGTATCAGTGAAAGCGTCTTCAAGTTCTTGTTTGAAACTCAAAGCACTTATCTGGATATTGAGTGTTAATAATATTAATCCTGGTGTTAGTTTTGTGTTTAGCCGTGTAGATTCTCTTTGGTCTTAGTCTAACCCTTGCAACAACTAAAGATTATCATCAGTGTCACAGTCAGCACTGTGGTAACTTCGAGTTAATGATGTTTGATTCAAATGTTGTCTCTGTTTGATGATGAAGTCCAGCTGATGACAATGACCGGATCTTGAGTGTTTTCATGTGACCTTATGCCGCTATTTTGTTTTAAAAATAGAGTTTGCAATACATAGGTCGTTTTTCGTGCAATGCTCCATCAGCCTTTGTCCATTTTCATTCATGCGACTGACGTTGTATTTTCCCAGGCACACTGGTCATGAACTAGAGTCCTTGCCCACAAGAGCATTAAAATCCCCGAACATATACATGTAGTCAGATTTTTGGACTGCCTTGATCACAGAGTCTAACTCCTCATAACATGAATCCTTCATATCGTCGGAGAAAGTGAGCGTCGGTGCATATGTAATGATAATTTGGGGGGGGGGGGGACCACAAGAGGTTGCCTTAGGCATAGATACTAGTCTTTCATTACCTCCAGCTGTAATTTCAATCATTAACAGTAGGTAATTCTTCACTACAAATCCCACTCCATGTTGTCTGTTTACTTCCTTCCTCTACCTGCCCCTCAAAAAAAGGTAACATAGTTTTCCTTGAGTGACCCTTCTCAGCGAGGCGAGTCTCCTGCAGGACAACAATATCAATGTTATGACGATTGAGTCCGGCATCAACCATAGCCGTTTTTCTCATATAGACAATATTCGTTAGGTGATTGGAAAATTCTGGACACGTGGTTCTTACGTTCCATGTTGCAAGCCGAAGTTTCTATTTTGCTTTTTATTAGCACCTAGTGCATTGGTTTTACAGCCTGCGATACAAATTGTGTGTCCTATCCCCAAGCACCCATTGAAACAGGCAGGCTTTTACCGATCAGCACTCAGTTGGCAGGGCGATGCCAAGATTGAGGAGGGCGGTAGCTGATCAGTGACACCTGTAGGTGTCTCTCACCGTCAGAGGCAACCCGTGGCGTCCCATGTCTACACCAATTGACAAGGACTTATAACCCGTAACTGCTACCCCTCGCTTTGATTCCGAGACCGGTTAAAACCAGGGATGGAGTTATACCACTCCATAGCACAAAGTATGAACTAAAATGTAGAGACCATGTGCTGCCCATGCAGCATGATCCCTATCTCGGCTTGCCTAGTTCACTCCTGAGGAAAGGTAACACCTATACATCTGGAACAAGACAAGCTGCAGAAGCTGCCGGATCAGCAAAGCATTGCTCTAACTGCCTGTCGGAGCTTCGATTCTAGACCAGCTGCCAACCACGACTTAGGGCCCGGTCTGCCCTGCCATGACATTTTATCTTTACGTTGCATTTCCTCGCACCAGGATAAGATGTATCCCCCCCCCCCCCCCCCACCTGAAGTGAGTTCTTCCGCCTGAAGTCGTTGGCACAATGTGGGGTGTTGGATTTGGTAAGCGTCGCCCAACATTCGGCGCTAATACAAAGCAGGTAATGTATACTGCTATGTACAATTATTTGACCCTGAGACGACTACCGCTCTATACGCTTCATGGAGGCTGATCGGTATATAGCTGTGTACACTTTTGGGTGCCTAAGTGAGACAAACTCCGCTGTACACGTCTTAGAATCTGAGACGTAAACTGTTATGTATACTTCTTAGATACAGACTAATCTGTACACATCTTACAGACAGATACACAATCATTTGTATGCTGCTCTCTACACCCCATTGTGGATTTCATGTGAAGTGCTTTTACATCTGTCCGCGGTTGTCTGTATCGTGAACTGCATGTTCCTAAAAAGAATGGCGGCCTAACCACTGCACTACAGGGATATGCATCATGGGCTTTGAATTACATTATTCCAACAAATCGATTTTATCACTTCCTATGTTTATATTCTTTGTCGGCATCCATCGCTTGTTTTTATATGTCGTCGAAATATATTGAGAATTTCGGAAATCCTAATCCTCATCAAGTAATTTTTTTTTTCAGTGACCAGAGCCAGAGCTCTAATGGCGACGTAATATACAGGTAAATGGGAATGTTCTTAAACAAGTGATTCGGTACAATTATCTCGGAACAGTCATAACATCTGATGGGAAGTGCCTTGAAGAGATTAGAACAAGAATAGCTATTGAGAAGATCACATTTTGCAAGATGGAAATCATACTGACCAATAAAAAGAATAGACAGAATTCGAAATTAATGTCAAAAAGCAAGTGTGCTTATATATCAACTTTCGCCCATTCTGAAACATTCAAATATACCTGTCCGTAAAACGACAGATAATACATAGCATTTTCACACCAACCCTATGCTACCAATGTCTAACTTGGACATTATTCAGATCACACTTACTCAAAATCAATGCCTGTGAGATTAGATGCTTGAGGAGAGCTGCCAACTTAACTGAGGCCGAATAGGAAGTTATTTTATCAGTGGGATCAACGCCTTGTGCCACATATATTGAAAGATAAAAGAGCAAATGGTTTGGCCATCTCGTTAGAATGCAACACTATCAACTACCAGCACCGGCCCTACATGAAAGAACATCTGCTTCGAGAGCAAGAGGACTCCCGAGAAGAAATTGAATTAACGACATCAAAGACATTGTACAATCACACTGAATAACACTATCCAGCGCCACCCATCGGGCGCTGCAGCATCAGTTATTCCTCCCCACGACGCTTGACGGCAAATGTGGAATATGATGATGGTGACAGAAAATACAGTGCACTTCGCCGTAATCGTACACTGTCTTTTGTCCAAACCTTACTCTCTGATAGTTGGGTAATTGTATATTTAACCTTCACTTGACAAATTAACCAGAACAGTTATTTCACTAGAAACGACGGCAATGATAAATTGGATGAAATTATTTGATAAATATTATAATATATTAATGGCGGTCTGAGCAATTGCTTTCATTAGTAAATTTTTCTGCTTTGAATGTTACGAATCTCTCAAGAAATAAACCAACCGGTTGTTACATTGGAAATTCACAGCTAGGATTTGGCTTACAAATGGCGAAATAAAAAGGTGGCTATGTTTAATCTCAGTGAAGGCAATTCATAATTCCTTAATGTTGACGGTTCAACTAATACTCTGACAATGTAGCCATTCTGTTAAATACAAAGAAACATATTTTCAATGAATGTGTAATTATGTATAACTATGTGTCACCGCCTCACCGTTAGATATATTATTAGAGGGCTGCAACTCCAGCCCAAGGGACAGCATCGAGTCGCTCAGGACCCGAGTAATCTAGAACCTTCTCGAAAGAGCTGGTCATAGAGTCCATGGTTCCGTGGACACTGATGTGGCCCGCCTAATGCGGGGTCCACGGGGAACTCGGACAGAGTTACCGCCCGTGTCGAAGGTGGACACGAGGAGACCGGCAGAGGACAGACGGACTTGAGAGAGGCAACAAGGCCTGCCTGAGAGGGACTCAATAGATATTCATAGATATATATATACATAGGCTAGATAGTGTGCTAGATTGTTGTATGACAACTATGTGTTTGATGTTTAACTATCTGTGATATGTAAGATAATATAGCGCGGGCTGTTAACCCACTGCGCCAACTGTATATTCAATACAATAAATATTCGATCTCATAGCGAACAGATTTATTGTTGCCTGTATGAACCCATGTTCAGTTACCTAGATAAGAGCAAGATGATGACAGGCTTTTTGGGGGCTAGTTTTCCGGTTTTGGCATAAAATGTTTTGTGAAAGAGCTATTAATTGCCATGTAAAATTACTTATTTACTCATATCACATTGATTTTTGATAACACACAACACACAAACGCAATAACACGACGGACAACCCACAAAACCAACACCGACCAACTGCAGGAATTAGTAGAAATAGTAGCGCCAAACTCAACTAACATCAATTTTGGAAATGAACAGAAAGCAGATACAACACTTGCACCATACTTTAAGTTAGTAGGACTTAAACCCAAATTAACTAAGAACGCATCGTGGACATTTAGGCTACAGAACAACATCTTAACTAGATTTTACACAACAAAGCAGACCACGATACAGCAAATAATGTTACCACAAGCACATCGAAACAAAGTGCTAAAAATAGCCCATGACTCCCCTTTTGGAGGTCATATGGGATACGAAATGACCAGGGCAATTGTCCTGACCCAGTTTTATTGGCCAAAGTTCGACCAAGACATTAAAACATTTTGTACATCCTGTGATATATGTCATAAACTGGTCAAGGGGAATAACCCTACTGCATTCTCTGTAAATGGAAAGTTGAAATTATTCCATGTAAATATGTTGAAACCATACTATGCTAGACAGGACAATGAAACAAATGAACAGACACAACGAACTGGTGACGGAGACGAAACGACAATTTCCCAACAAAATGACACCTCGACAAACGAAGCATCGTTAACGACACACGCTTACGACGACGAAAACGACGAAGACATATGGACATTACCGACAATCTGTGATATCGACAATGACGACAAATTTGACGACATACGGACGATTGATCTCGACGACGACGACAATGACATTGAAGACAATTTACAAACAGTAACATCTGTGATAAATCAGACAGACGTGGACAATACTGAAATCCCTGTACCAATCATGACTGACGACGGGAGTATAAATGACATACATATCTCTGACACTTTGACACAACAACAGCGACAAGACATTTTGACGCTCCTTGACGACTATAAGACTATCTTTTCCAACAAACCTGGACGCACTGATAGAATAACACATTCCATTGTGCTGACAGATCTAAGACCGGTCAAATGTAGACCATATTCTATTCCTCTCCATTACAGATCTAATTTAGATAAAGAAATTTTAGATTTAGAGAAGAATGGCATTATTCAAAAATCGATGTCTCAATATTCTTCACCGATTGTCCTGGTGAAAAAGAAGGACCAGACAATCCGTTTGTGCATCGACTATAGAGTATTAAATACAAGAACAACAACGGATGCAGAGCCAATAAACAGTTGTGAAGATCATATTTTAAATATGGCTCAATCATCCTTATTTTCCAAGACCGATTTAGCGAAAGGATATTGGCAAGTTCCACTACACCCTTCTTGTAGACATATAACAGCATTCGCAACACCTCTCGGTTTGTACGAATGGCTATATCTTCCTTTTGGCCTGAAGAACGCAAAGGCCACATTTGTAAGACTAACAAGATTGTTATTACACGGAATTAATGATGCAGTAGCCTATATTGATGATATATGCGTCCATTCTTCTGATATGACTTCTCACTTACTTACCCTGAAACAAGTCTTCAACCAAATCTCTCTTTTTGGACTTACTATCAAACCTTCCAAGGTTGAAATAGGTTATACACAAATAGACTTCCTTGGTCATAGAATTTCTGAAGGAAAATTGTTGACTGATGATAAAATTGTTTCCAAGATCCTTAATCTAGAAGCACCTACCACAAAGAAACAGGTTAGAAGTCTACTAGGTCTTATTAACTATTATTCTAAATTCATTCCACATTGGGCAGAACTCACCTCAGTCTTTTCTGATATGTTAACTAAAGATCACCCATCAAAAATTTGTAAAAGTACCAGCTTAGAAGATGCAATGTGTAGATTGAAACATATTTTTTTCTAATCCACCAGTCTTACGATTACCCAACATAAATTTACCCTTTATTTTGACCACAGATGCGAGCGCTATCGCAATAGGAGGATGTTTAATGGAGGAAGTGGATGGCGTACGACACCCGATTCTCTACGTGAGCCGCAAACTAAAGAAGGCTGAGACTCGTTATGCCACAGTGGAATTGGAGTGTTTAAGCCTAGTGTTCTGTATATTGAGATTATCTAAGTTCCTCTTGGGGAGTCACTTTGTGGTCCTTACAGACAGTTCGCCATTATTAGTCCTTAACCATGGGTCGACCAAAAACCACCGGTTACAACGATGGTGTCTTCTACTTCAAGATTTCGACTTCGAAATCCGCCATATCAAGGGCACCGATAATATTATGGCTGACCTTTTATCACGGCAGACAAATGCGCCAGTAGAATGACTCTTATCACATCGGCCATTAGCCATACTATAAACTGTGATACTTTTAGTCGGTTGCATATAACAGTGTAACTCTACACCTGCTAGAGTACTCTCAGTGATTAGGTTACTTACGACACCCATGAACATGATACATTAAGAACTATACATTAAGACCATCTATACGTTAAGAGCTATACTTAAGAACTATACTATCAAGTGCCTAAGCTTTAGAACGATTCCAGCAAGAAACGGTAACTGTGTTTGTTTCAACCAATAATATCAACCAGTGAACTGACTCTGAATACTGTAATATTTCATACGGAACATTGAGAACAATCCATACTTGCTGTTGCTACGAAACTTTGCAAACAGCCGAAACAGAACGACATCGACTACAACACTCAAGAGACAACCATACTAACTTTGACATTCATGGCATAACACGCTAACGACAGGAGGACAACGCGCACATCATCGTTGGATTTATTTAGTTATCTAATTAATTAATTACTTTAGGATTAAATATGTATTATATTTGCATTAATAATGTATATAAATTGTGTTAACCTGTAATGTGTACATATTCTACTTTAATATTACAGGCGGTGCCATTCATAGGCTAAAGAACCGTCCTATACAATTGTCTCTAGTTAAATTATAACCTATTTTCCATTCATCGTACAAAAAGTACGTATTTTCTTAAAGGGCAAATATCGCCTAGCCCATTTTTTCTAAGGGCAATAACACTTACCTCAACTTTAATTATATATTTTAACCAAATACTATTATATATGAAAGGTGAGTGAATGACTGCGTGAAAGGATTAAATGAGAGAACGATACACTTGGCGGACAAATTGTACGCAAAACGTATTTATTGTAATTTGCCTGCGTCTTTCATGTAAAATTGCATGACTTGTCTAATTTGTCAATACATGTGTAATACTTAGTTTAATAGTGAGTTTAATTTAGTAGTTAGTGTAATATACTTAGTTTAGCAATTAGGATACATCTAAGCACCACTACTTGGAATACCTGATCATGTATTGCACACAGTGCAGTATTTCATGATTGAGGTTATCCCAACTCGTGACGCTTGGAAATACGCCACACATTCAGCACACACGTTACACAAACCTCAAAACTCAACACTATCAATTTAAAATACAGTCACTTTATTAGAAACATCAACTTATTAGTCAACACACTAACAAGCCAACAGGGACACATGTAGTCTGAGGGGGATAAAAGAACAAGGTAACTACATATTTAGCATTATATAACATACGAGAGTAAAAGTGTATGGAAATACACACACAGATCAAGATTTGAAGGTGTACTTATTTAGCCAGGACTTCGGTCTTGTTAACCCTCTTTAATACAGAGGTTAATTGTCTTGGTACCATTTCGGGTACTATGAGAAGGGCGGGTTGTAAATACAACTACTAAAACGTCACGTAACTTCGGTCAGATAAGCATTTTTAAGCACACGAGAGACAGAGGGATCTCTTCACCAAATCAGAGAAGTGTTGTATGGTAGAATACATGAGTTTTAGTGCTAGTAGGTAGGATTACCAGGTTACTATCCACCAAACTACAAACACCAACTTTATGTGATTCGGTGACAGAATTAGAACAGATCTAATTACCCAAGAACAAATCATATCAGGGGGGAGGGGGGATCCTGTCACCGCCTCACCGTTAGATATATTATTAGAGGGCTGCAACTCCAGCCCAAGGGACAGCATCGAGTCGCTCAGGACCCGAGTAATCTAGAACCTTCTCGAAAGAGCTGGTCATAGAGTCCATGGTTCCGTGGACACTGATGTGGCCCGCCTAATGCGGGGTCCACGAGGAACTCGGACAGAGTTACCGCCCGTGTCGAAGGTGGACACGAGGAGACCGGCAGAGGACAGACGGACTTGAGAGAGGCAACAAGGCCTGCCTGAGAGGGACTCAATAGATATTCATAGATATATATATACATAGGCTAGATAGTGTGCTAGATTGTTGTATGACAACTATGTGTTTGATGTTTAACTATCTGTGATATGTAAGATAATATAGCGCGGGCTGTTAACCCACTGCGCCAACTGTATATTCAATACAATACATATTCGATCTCATAGCGAACAGATTTATTGTTGCCTGTATGAACCCATGTTCAGTTACCTAGATAAGAGCAAGATGATGACACTATGATCCTGAAGAGAATAGTTTCTTGCTGAACCCTCCCACACACTGAATACAATTAATTTACATGTTTAAACATAAACGGCACATGGATTTATGTAAGTTACGTAGTCTTCTCGACTGTCAAATCGCCATGAACAAAACAAGAGTCATTCTTCAGCACTTGGGATAATTTCCCCAGTATCTGTACGTTCCGTTTTTCATCAACTTAATTATCTCAAATGTGCCCCCGATTGTTTAATGTATTGATTCTTGTGTTGTGTAGCTAGATTTACATCATCACGAACATTTCAGTTACAATTTCACCAATTTAACGAAGGATTTCTTTATCATGAACTTCTTACTCTTCTTTATAATCAATTATTATTATTCTTATCACTATATACGTTCACGATGGCGCGTATGTTGTATAAACGTAACACATGAGCGTAGAATATATTGTGTTTATGTATGTGTGTGGTTGCTAACTTCAGCTTCACTTGATCAAGTCGAAGGTCGGCGTGGTTGAGAGAGTTAATACATTTAAACTTTCTCTTCTGACTGCGACGTAAAGGGTTCATACCACACGTCTGCCAGTGGACATGTTCAACTCCCGTACTTGACATAGTCGTATATTAAAAGTACGTCAGAGTTCGGGGAGCGTTCCCCTAATGGCGAGGAACATTTATAACAGAAAAAGCTAACCCTCACTCTAAATCAGTTCGTTGCACTACTTTAGTAGTAGCAACTACTAGTAATGTTTGTGCGAACAACTCTTCAGTTCATAGCAGCGAAAAAGTAAATTATTCACAATGCATAACGTTTTAATGCATTCATTATGAAAGTAAAGGACATACATATCTATAGTCGTTAAAAGTATGTTGAAATGAAACATACAACGTTTCAATCCTTAAACATCCCAAATAGTTTATCTTAAATAGCAATTGCAACCAGCCAACCACAGCGAAGTCACAATGTCGTCTAATATGACGATGTCACTGACATCCGAGCAGATACAACAGCAAGTTCTCATTGAGGAACTCGCTCACGAAATATATCAAGCATTTCGCTATATACTATTGCCCTGTGCCAACGTGTTGGGAATAGTCGGGAATGTGTCCAACATTGTCATACTGTCTCGACAAGGCTTCAAGAAATGATCCAATGTACTTCTCATGGCTTTGTGCGTCTCTGATGTTTTATTACTCACGGGTATCAACAACTTTCCCAAGTATATATATTTGGAAAGCGTGCCTCTGGGATTCGGTTTCTCAGAAGCAGTCAACTATATCATGTATATTGTATCCGTTGCATTTTTCTGTTCTTATACTATAGAAATGCAGTCATCATTAGTTATCCCTGTAATAATAACAGGAGAACGTATCATTGCCATATTTTCTCCACTCAAAGTCTATTTCATCTTAACCCCCCGACGTATACTGGCTGTTGTTTCCTGCCTGTATATTTTAATTGCGGCATATTTTCTGTACTGTTACATAATATGTATGCAGTTTAAGCAATTTTGATAGATGGCGTCACTATGGGTGTATTTGTATACACAGATGTGTATATAAATGATGTTGAAAGCGGCATGTACTTATTAATAGAAAATATAGTTAATTACATGACAGGAATAATACCGATTAGTATTGTAACATCTGGATGTGTTGTTATTGGAATCCAGGTGGCAGTAATTACGAACAGACGTAAAGAGCTGACCGGCCGTCAGGTAAATCTAGGCGCCAACACATCGCCATCAAAGACAACCAAAACATTGCTCAGCATTTGTGTCGTGTATATTGTGTGTAGTGGCTTTGGGTTTATTCTTGGATATGTTGTAGGGATTAGTCCCCTAGACCAAGATGTTGCCTTGCAGAAAGTGTTAGGGTGTGTTCAAGATCTGCTACTGTGTTTAAACTGTGTTGGGGACTTCGTTATTTACGTTCATGCTAATAAAAGGTTCGGGAGGTCAAGGGGATTAAAACGTTGACGCATGCGGTGATGAAGACAGAAACACTGCTTTACCTGCTTGATGCATGTTTTTGAACAAGTAGTGGCGCAGCGATATGGTGGTAGTCAAAGGTAGAGAAGATCTGTTACGAATACCAGATCGGAATATAATAAAATAAAGGAACTCGGAGGTGTTATGCTTCCTGTGATACTGGGTTAGTAAATCTGGTGAATAGCTTTCTAGGACAAGGGTTCAAATCTAGGAAGGCTCAAGTGCATCTTACTGAAATACTTTGGCGGGTAGAAATCGAAATGAAAAGGCTGACAATTTCATTGCCCAGGATAACATTCAAAGTTAAAATGTCTAAAAAGGATAGTCTTCCTAAGAGGTCGCAAGTATACAGCCAGAAATGAACATAGTAAAACCTGAAAGCAAACTCCCTGTGGTGGGGGTCATCCTTCTTATTCTGCTACGTTCGTGAGATATATATATTGATGCAACTGGATTGTGCCTGTTTAAAGCAGAACTGTAACAGTCAGGCCTTCAACCCACTTCTTCCAAGCATTTTTGACAGAACTGGACTTCCTGTGTAGTTTTGTAGGACATTTCTCGACCTCAAAGTGGTTTGTCAGCTTCGCCTTTCCATGCACATGTGGTGCTGGTCCGTTCAGACAAGCCGTATGTATACCATCGGCCCTTAGATGAATGCAAAGGCAACATATTCGCTACCATCCAATGTCAAGGTCTCACATCCGAGGTTGCGACGCGTTGTCTGTACCAACGCCAGACAACATAACAACACGCAACCCTGAGTGATGTTAAACACTGCAGAGGGAATGCGGCGTCTTCGACGACGCCCGTATAAGCAACCAAGCACAGCAATTGAGCGACGCTTAAACGACCGCTGATCAGCAGTACACCCCGTGAACCGTGCAGGGGTCACACCAGCTGACGTGAGCGCCGTGTAGCGTGTAGAACGCCAAGGCTGGCAGACGGGCTTAGGTGTTTGAATGGACAGGTCGCATGAGTCTGCGAGTGGTGTTTGAATCTGCATTGAGAGCTAGCCTGTACGACAGTGGGAGACTGGTTCGAACGCTTGAATAGTTTGACTTGTAAGTGAGAGGTTTATTAATTGCATGTATCTTTATGTATTGTATTGATATTGTTCATGCCGTAATGATTGCTATGGATTGTCATTGCGCGATGTTTGTGCGATAATAAATGCAGCGCGTAAATAAAGCTTGTGAATAATAGTTTCGGATATTCACTTCGTGTGATTTGATAGTTTGATATTGCTTCACACTTGCCAGAAAACGAGCTACTTATCTTGCTCTACGCAAGACTCTGACATCCAAGGAGTATTCTATAAATGAAGAGATGACACGTGATGCTCTGATACAGGGCTCACCAAGGAAAAGTCACTTCCTGCACATGGCGGTTTTACTCCACTTAGTTATACTCAGCATCTTCTCGGACTCGCCTGGTGGGACCGGTAGGAGGCAGTCCGCGGATTTGGGACTCTGAAGACCTCACCAAAATCGGCGGTCCGCGATTCTTCAACACGAGAGCAACAGCTCTCGTTGTTATTTTTCTGTTTGCTTCCAGGATCCTAGTTAGTTACTTCTGCAGTGATTTTCGCAAAGAGCACCTTGTTCTAGGCACATACACTAGCCTCAAAGACATGTAGAGCAATGGCTGTGACGAAGTCCCCAGCTTCCTCTTCATCTTTTGCTTAAATTGGAGTAAATTCTTTTTAAAACCCTTATGTAATTATAGAAGAATTTAATTTCGTTTTTATTCCTATATATCTATGTATAAACAGTACATGGCTATAGTTTAAAGTAACTCCTATTTAATGTTATTACTTTAATATGAAGTAATACGGTACATTAAGATCGGGGGAGAGGCTGAATTTACAAAGTAGTGTACCCAGCCAAATCTATAAATTTGGCTACGACTATTTCACAATTTGGTCGGCGAAATTACGACAACGAACTCCCTGGCACGACCACTTCCGGTCAGGAGAAAAATAGCTAAACTCGTTCTTTCGCAATCTAGACGTTGGGGTAGAAACATGCTAGTAACTAGGCTCTGAAAAAATACTTATACAGTGTTAAGAGTTTTATCTTTGGCGCGTATTACGGCCATAAATATATTTAAAATATATTAGAGAGATACCTAGAGCAGTTTTCGTACCCAAGTGTGGTCAGAAGATTAGAAGGGTAAGGTCTAGTTATTTGTATCGATATAATATTGTCGTGTGCGCCCGATATTTCTGTGTGTAGTAAAATAGTGGAAACCGCCGATAATAGGTTATTTTACCGACTAAACTCGATCGCGTATATTATACACTCGTACAGGTAGTTTACTAAGCACGCAGGGAAAAGGGGTAAAACGTAACTGTGTAGAAAATTACCTTTACATGAGGTTTAGAGAGGTGTACACGATGTGAGATAGTTGTAAACTTGATAAAGTCGGATAGAACCCAATTTTCGATTAGTCCGTATAGCAGTAGACTAGGCCATACTAATCGAGCCGTTAGTTTAGGAATAACACGAGGCAGTTCCTAGTGATGATATTTCGAGGATGTGATAGTGATTGCGAATACTTAGAGATAATAATGAATATTTCGATGCCGCGAAAATAGGAAATCTTACTAAACACGTGTACGATTGTCAAATACTAGTGTGGTAGATCCTAGGCATGTTCGTTAATTCTTATCGGTGATTTCTCACCAATTCGCAGTCCTGATCTTGCCTGCCACTCCATTAACTTTCAGCCTATCATATTCTATTATGATAATTACATAAACTGTGTATTTTAAAATATACGTTACATAGAACCATTATATTAAATATATGCTAGGAATATAGCGTCAGAATTTGAACATAAATATCTATAATATGTAATCTGTTTAATATATTGTATATGTATCTATCTCTAGATTACTTTGTAATTATTGTATTTTAATAATATAATTATGATATGCATTATATGATATGTTTAATTATTACTGAATAATTATTATATTCACTTATAAGGAAGCATAGAATGATTTTATTTAGCTGTTTTCCTTAAGGTCAGTGATTTGCTATTTATCCTAGGATAGGGACTTATAGGGAGCAGGGACAGATAGCTCATGCTATTTTGTTTCTGCAATTTGTATGAGATGTTATTGGCCATCAGGAACAATCCAGGGCCGATGCTTACAGATGTCTCGACAGAAGAGTCACGTACTCTCACTATATTTCACAGATTTGACACCTTCAGCGCCAAGCTTTAGATGCGCCAACCTGTGTGACTGACTCATTGTGGAGCATCACTCACCATCTCACTTATGCCTACTAACTAGGGTTTACACGCACTGTGTAAGCCGGAGAACCAGAAGATAAGTGGCCAAACTTACCGTTGGCCACCACCACCACCATCTACATGCAAATAATACCAGCTTTGTCAGGCCATGTCAATGATTAAAATGCAACATTTGTAGTTCTCTAAATTTACAACCACTAGTTGTTACCTTACTTAGTACCCTTAGTCATAGTAGAGTGAGAAGTTACGGAAGTTTGTCGCTGTTATATATTTTACTCTGTCCTTCTCCGTGTCGGTGAGAGTGATTAGAGTTTGGGGGCTCGAGCTTTTTATTTCAGGCACGTAGCTAGACAACCTTGGCAGACTGTCTGTATCAAACCAGTATAGTTGTACGCCATTCCTGTCTGCCTGAACACTGTCAGAAGATTAGACTTGTTCTGGGACCTTTACTCCGTCTAGAATTACGAGCTATTCAGTCTTGTCTTCTCCAGTGACTTATTTTCTATTCTTAGAAAGTCTATCCGCAGCAACTTTGATAGATTCCTTATCATCGTAGCTGATGCTACGCTACAATGGCCTTCCTGGTTTCCTGGGAGACATCACCATGTTGTCTACCTGTTCTCCACCTCATTTATTTTCAGGCCCAACAATTCTTAATTTGGTAGGCAGCGAAACCATGTTGGCCACATAATGGTCTCCTGTAATTTAATTTAGCAGATTTGCTACAGCCAGCTTCCTTTCTCGAACATTACAATGTGTTTATGAAACAAGGTTTCTCCTTATAACGCATATTATCCGTTTAGTAGGAGCCATGCCCTGGACACGTAAATGGATTTGTCTTTTAGCAGACATCGCACTCGATGGACACACACACACACACACAGACACACACACACTCTTTTTGCTTTAAAAGTTATCAAATATATAAAACGCCGCTGCTTCTGCAAGCCTTCATCAGCAAGCAATAGCTAGAAACAAATGACGACAACACACATAAAACTTACATGTTCATGACATGTAGTACAACTCATAAAAATGCTCTACCTAGACCTGTTGTTCTCAACCATTTTTGGCCCATGTACCCTTCACCATATACCAGAATGTCATTCTCCCCTTTCCGGCTAACGAAAGAAGAAACATTTTCCCCTTTCCAAAATTGTCAGCTTCAATAGGTGCATTCAAAATAACATACCTATAATATTAAAAATCCTTATTTCCTTCCATATTTGTACATAACCTTTAATGCATAGATTAATTTTATAGGGTAGTAAAACGTCAAAGAATTGTCACGCAATACACGACACCAGAATGCCAGAAAATTGTGCTTCATGAAACAAATCGCTTAATAGAAAACCAGGATATTATGCCTGAAGCCATTTTGAGTCTGCCAATCTGTGGTTTTAATTCCCACCCCCTTCCCCTGGAAACCCTAAAATTCCCCCTTTGGGGAAATTCCAACTGGTTGACAACCACTGATCTAGACCAACAAGCAGCGGTTAGAATAGATGGTGAGACATCAGGCTGGTTTGACATCAAGCAATGAATTTTTTTAAAAGCCACTATTTATCCCAATTATAACGCAGAAAGGGATGAAATACAATTACTCTGTTCTAGTTATGACCGTAACTACTTCTGCCTCACCTAGTTTAAACTAACATCTCAGTCCACTTTTCCACCCACTTCTTTAATTGTTATCTTGCAGAATGGCTCGTCATCGTCATCATGTGCCTTGCTAGCTGGCGTAGGTGTTCATGTCTTTCCATATATTTCGGTCCTTGGTGTTCTGGATCAACTCTGCTCTCCTACTTTATCAACGCTTCAGTCCATCCAGCATAATTTATCTAATTCCGCCTCTGTATCTTCTCTCACACATCTTGTCATTCACCACGGTGTATTCCAATGCCTCTCTTCTCATTAAGCGACCAAAGAACGTCGTTTGGCTCTATCCTATAGTTGTAACCAGGCAACCTTTTGTGTTGGTTAATGTTTATGCCTCCGGCGCAAGCGTAGATTTCCAGAGGTGGCAGTCCATCCATCATGTGCCATGCCGATAAATGTTGGCGGTCATGTTTTGCCATCTCGCTCGATCACCAGAGTCGTGGATCAGCTCCGTGATTCTGTCTCAACTATCCCACGTGGCCAAGCCATCCAGGTGGCAGTGCTTGGGTGAAATATGATGTCACGAGAGGAATGTCACTTTACGTGGAGATTTTAACGCTAAAGCAGATCATGAGTAAACATTTCTTCCAACAAACAGACGGAGGAGCTCGAGGCCGCACTTAAAACCATAGACCTTGTTTGTATCAACAGTGGCTGTGACACCAGGACAACAAGTCGACCAGGTGATGAGGACAGTGTTATTGACCTGGTGCTGGTTTCTCACTCACTGCAGATTGTAAATGGGGTGTCCTAGGGCACCATGGCAGCGGTCACCACATTTGCAGTATATTGATGGAGAAAGGCAGAACCAGGCAGCACAAGTCAAAGGCCAAGACTTTCAAGTATGACAGTGCAGGGCAAGATATGGTGGGTAAAGTAAGGCGTAACAAACACAGAAATCAACATTGCAAGAAGCCCCCTTGGTGGAATTTTGTGGTGGAAAAGGCCTGAGTGGATAAGCGTTGAGCTGGTATGAAAATGGCACAAAGCCAAATGAAACAGAGTTGCCAATCCTAGTCTTATCTTGCACTTGGAAAGAGACACGGACACAAAGGTTAGCTATTCCTATAGCGTAGCGTATGCTACTAAGATAAAGGATAGATCAAAGTAGATACAAAATAGACTTTCTAAGAATACAGTCTAACCACTGCTGAATAAGCGACCAAAAGGCTCACAATTCTAGACGTATGATTTCCAATGGTCCCAGAATGGGTCACAACTTCTAACAGTGCCAGGCGGAAAGTTATGACGACCAACCGTACTTAAAGAAAGACGGTATGACAATGGATTCCTGCTTCTGTGCCTGCATGAATATTGAGCCCCCAAAATCTAACTCATTCTTACAACAAGGAGATAGACAAATTACTATATGCATATAGCCACAATTCTTTCAATCGTCACACAGTCTAATGGTACTACTTTCATCTAATGTTATCATGAAAAACGTGGTTTGTTTGCTTTTAAAATTACAACATAAAATGTTTATTTCTAATACTCAACGTGAGACCCAAGGGGTACTCACGGACACAGATAAGGGACAAACAATTCCCTGTTTAACTTAATTTCCTATATGTATTTTCATAAATCCTATCCTGTTTTATGGCATAGTTCAGCTGGTGAAGATGCTAATCATCGACACGGTTAACTGGTCTGGAATGAAAAAACTGGTGAAAAACTGCGATGTAGCAAACGGGTGGTGTGCCACTTAACTGCTGGTTCTTGGTCTCTTATGGGAATGCCCCGAATGCTATGATGTCGATTCTTAAATCAATCAATCAATCTTGGTCTCCTGACTGGTAAGCGGGTGCGACCAATCTCTTCACGGTTCCTCCTCCTCTGGTGGACTGAAGTGTTCTATGACACCCTGGGTAGTGGTATGTAAACCACACACTCGGTTGTATAGGTGTGAGTGGTGAGTTAGCTCAGTCAAGGATCTAGACTGCTGAAAATGTTGCCCAGGGTGTCGACTCTGCGAATGACATTGGTGAGAAGGGGTGAAGACAAGTTCATAAATCTAACTTTTGTTCATGTCCTATTCCTTGATGGCCTACACACGTCTCATAAAGAAAACCTAAAATAGCATGGGCTATCTGTCTTTGCATACTATACTGAGATCAACGACAGCACACTGATCTAAGGAAAAACAGCGAACAGATGGTATTCTATTCCTTCTTCTTCTTATAGTTAAATCGAATATGTATAACCACTCATACGCTCTACTTCATCCTCCACTGTTATGAATTGTAATTCTAGCAATCATCTTCATTAACACATACTTAATTAAGTATCCATAAGATGTCATAGCTAGGCTTAAGATTACTTTCATTGTAAACAAGAACGATATTAAGGATGAAGAGTTCCCACTGGTTTTATCTTTTATTTTTTTTTCGCACATCCTTTACAGGATATCGCCGTCAACATCAGAATCTTTCAGCTCATTGTTGATTTCTTGGCAAGAAAACGCTCAGTAGTTTGCCATTGCTTTCTGAGCGACCGGTTCACATACCCAGTAAGTTACCGTCGCGGTGAGAATAGTGGGTGATATTTGAAACACGTGTTAGTAATCTGACTATGAGTGAGATACAGATTAATAAATAATTATAACTTATTTAACCTCCGAAATAATACCTTCGACTAATACATATTATCTAAATGAATTTGTTAGTTCCAAAGTTAAGAACATAATTAGTATCTTACCTCTAATCGTCTACTAAATAAATCCAGTTTCGCTCAGCATGCATACACCTTTTATTTTCGATTATTAAGTCCTGTAGTTTAGCCATGTTTAATGCCACGTGTCGGTTGCTTGATTGCGTTATCCCTCGTCCTCAAGCATCGTGATACAAACATTGTACTAATTCTAGTATTAGTTATCTAACTACTCTTTCTATTAACATTAACTATTGTCGATCCTTACTGTCTTTAGATCAATGGTTCTCAACCTTTTTTGGCCCTTGCTCCCCTTCACCATATTTTCAGAACGTCATCCCCCCCCCCCCCCCCTTTTTCATATTTCCTATGAGCTTGACTCTAGTCCGACTTTGTGAAGACACATGAAGGGTGTAGCATAGGTGGGAGCGCAAGCGCAATTGAAATACCGCTACTTTTATCGTTTCTTTACTTATTCAGTCTCGGTAGAGATTTTTTCGCAGCAGACGATCACAATCTCCGGCGGGCCTATTCTCGCTGCTCGCGAGAGCCGCAAAATGGAAGGAAGGGAGACATTGCTCGCAATAGACAAGCAATGTCTCCTGAGGTAGCTCTGGCGGGCCTATTCCCGCGGGTCGCGGAGGCCGCTAAAAGTCAGGTGGAGAGTCTGACGATAGTGCACGCTTTACACAGGTCCGGACACTTGTGATTTATAATAGTGCGCGCCCCTATGGTCCGGTCTCGTACTAGGCCCTCACCTATGGGACTTGGCTGAACGCCTCTAAGCCGGGTCCCGTGGGTGTCAGGGTCTGGCCTATCACTCGCCACCTGCTCGTGGTGGCGAGGTCTCGGAGGATTCGACGCTGTGCCGCCAGCGTCTGCAGCCTACCTTGTGCCAGACGTATTGGTTACCCATTCCTCTGGAATACACAAGACTAGGCCGAGAGAGAGATCATGTCGTTTGGTTCTCTGAAGCTCTGCCCAGGCATTGTGATGGAATATTGGCCACATTCCAACTCACATACTTTAGTCTGTCAAGACTGCAAGGTGCCACTCACCTAAACATTTGGCCCGTGCCCCCTTCACCATATTTTGAGAACGTCATTCCCCCCTTTCGTATTTCCTACCTAAATATTCCACCCAGGCCTTGTCGTAAGTTATCATTTCTTACTTTAGTGTCGTCCCTGGAGTGAGGTGAATCAACACCCACATTTTTTATTACCCCAATATTATTGTCCTAGAGAAACCACCACACTCCGTCCACAAAACTCCGTCAGTCTGCAGGCACCTCTTTTTTACTCTCACTCACCCCTAGATCATGCCCCCTCTCATTCTTCACCAACATAACATACTTGACAACTCTAGCCTCAACAAATAAATACAAGAAAATTTATTAAAGCTAAGAGTATATGTGGGAGAAGTGTGTGTGTGGGTATAAAGTGTAGAATGTGTGTCGCATGTTCTAAGGTGGATATGTAGAAATCAGACCCCAAAGCTCCGGATCACAGTCTGATCATCATTGTACGAGTTACACCACATCATCACGGGTCAGTAAACAAAAACCTCACCACACGCCGTGTCCCTCTTGTGCGATGTTGACTCTCTCCGGTAGCCCCTTTGATAACCCAGATACCTGGTCACCAATCACGAATATAGTCTGATATTGCTCTGGCAGCGATCATACACCTTGTTAATAAATGTCTACATGGTTCCGAACCATAAACCTTCCTTGCCTATTGAAAACAAGTAACACGGTTCCAGGGAATAAATGATTCCTTCTTACAAGTCCTACCGTTTTCACTATTACACTGTTTTCGTTCTTAGAATTAATTTCTATTAATATTTCTCAGGTGGTGTGAAAATGTTAAAACACTTTAATGTTATGTCACTTGTAGTGTGAAAAGCAACACTCTAATGTTCGTTCACTTGTATTGTGATATTCAAACACGATATTGTTCTTACACCTGTGGTGTGACATAATAAACCCTTTTCTCATGGGCTAAATGCACAGGCCACTGAACAGATCTCCTCGTACCAAGTTCTCCATGATACAAACAATTCAGCATCTGTTCTTTGAAAACCCGAGGGAACCTGTGAAAGAGACACAACAGACTCGGTGAGGGCAATCTCATACTGACTCCTATTAGATGAGTGTAGGTTTACAGTCTTACTCAGATTCATGACAGTGAACCAATCTCTGTCATGTCAGAGGAGCTCCTCCCCCTGGCCTGAGTTAGGGCAAGACAAGGAAAGACCAATATACGAAGTGTAGAACCCCAGTAGACCCCCACTGGAATATCCCACCCTTGGACATTTCCCCTATCTCCCCCCATTCCCAATCACACTAAATATCATCCCCTTTCACTAACCTCAACTAGCTGAGCCAATTTACATCTCACACTAGTTAGTTTAACACTGCGACTGTCTATTGTCGCCGACACTGTTTTTATACTTGACTACATAGCAACCACTACGTTAAAGTTCTAAACTCTAACTATCATTTTACTATTCCACATTATTAACAGTTAAATGCTAAGTGTAGATACCCTATGAATTCCTAGCTCACAATCCGAATTGAATCTCCAAATTGCCATGAAAGACACATGTTTTATTCTCAAATACACTGATAGTAAACATGCGGGATTCTTTTCACTACGAGCACTGAGCTATTCAACACTTTAGCCTAGGTCAACTTTATTGTGCACTCCCGACAACAAGCTTGTCTTTATATAATCTGGGATTGACCTCGTGACGTCATTCTCCTGTCAACAACATGTGGCAATCGAATCATGGCGGCGCTTTGCCTTTCATCTTGAATCTGCTTTATGACAACCGGGAAACTCTTTTCTCGTTTCTCCGGGGAATCATCATAGACCAGCGGCGCTTTTGATCTGACGGGAATGTAACCTCTAGTTGCAAACAATTTGTAAGTTCGAAAATAGCCTGCCTCTGTTGCTTCATCATCTATCGTGATTATAGTGGTTTCATGACAGGCCTCTACACAATATACGTAATAATGGAAGCTAAATTTAATAGCACATACTAAAACAAGTCTAGACGTCCACATAAAATGTGATTTGTGAGTATACTTACTTTATAATATGAATTTTAGAAGGGTGAGACGTACAGAACCGTACAGTATGAAGGGAAAAACAATATCAAGTAATCGGTCCTTGTATCGACGTGATCTTGAAATAATCTTAATTCCCCCCCCCCCCCCCCATGGAAACCCTAAAATTCCGCCCCTGGGGGGGGGGGGGGATTCCCCACCGTTTTAGAACCACTGTTTTAGATCATACAGATAAATCGACACATACATAGAAATATTAACGACAAAATACTTCACAACATACCCTTCAGCTTTGGTTTGATCGGCACTTTCAGGTTGATGATGATACAATACCACTGGTTTACACTGTCTTCTTCTTCTTCACCTTCTTCATCTTCATCTTCTTCATCATCATCATCATCATCATCATCATCATCATCATCATCATCATCATCATCATCACCATCATCATCTTCTTCTTCTTCTTCTTCTTCTTCTTCTTCTTCTTCTTCTTCTTCTTCTTCTTCTTCTTCTTCATCGTTTTTATCTTTAAAGCTTAACAAGAGCCAGACGAAATTTTTTAAAGACAAAACACGTGTACGAATAGCCAATTGACTTGGTACGTCCGTTCACCATCAGGTCAAGTGACCAAATGACAGAATTACAGAGCTCTCTTCCGGACCAGGAGTGATCCGTGTTCGAGATTTCCTGTTGCCAAATTAATTTTAAGCCAAACTGAATAAAATTCTGAACCCAACTTGGCGTTTAAACAATTCCTACACTACACATACTCCAACTTGTTTTGTTGTTGTTGTTTTTTTTTTCGCATATCCTTTACAGGACATCGCTGTCAACATCAGCGTCTTTCAGATGATTGTTGATTTCTTGGCAAGATTACACTCAGTAGTTTGCCATTGCTTTCTGAGCGACAGGCTCACATACCCCTAAGTTACCGACGCTGAGAGAACCGCTACCGATCCTCGCGGAACGTCACGTCACTTACGAAAGTATACGAGATTACGGAGAAAGTACGGAAAATATAGTGCCATGGACCTAGGTCAGGTCATGAGCCACTCGGCACAGACAGTCTAGACCTTCACGCAGTCCGGTGTGAAGATGAGAAGGTTGAGAATTATGCTTGCATGAAAATAGCGAGGCGGGTGCTGAGCAGGGGACAACGTCTCCTGGAGGCAATCAGTTGGGCTTGAGCCACCGTCGAGTTGAGACGTGGTTCCTGGCCCCGTAGCACGGCCACAAAATGTGCCGCTACATCTGTGGTTAGGTTGTGTAGTTATTGTTGTGAAGTTATCGTAGACTCTAGGTGTCGTCTTAAAGTAACTTATATGTGGTGTAAATGATATTGTGTATTGCCAAATGCCTGGAGTCAAAAAGAAGGTGTAAATTTGAATTGTGTTCTGTTGTTCGATGGAGTTGCGTTGAGTTGGCTTTAAAAAGAGATAGCTGTTGTTAATTATGCAGCACCGGCGCTCATAGAACATTCATGACACACCAAAGCTGAAAAGCATACATCTTTGCATAACTTTAAGGGCAGGTCTATCCCTAGATAAGCGGTAAAAAGTGAGAAATGTGCAGACGTGTGTAAGAAAAGACAAGTCACGGCGATTGTTCTCCTTTGGCACCTTGCCGTCTTGACAGACGATAGTTTGTGCTTTAAGAAGGCATAATAACTTTTACCTATGGCGGTAGCGAATGTGACTGATAAGGCCAATTTGCGCTGTAAATGTCCGTTCACAGTGGGTGCATGTGAACACGTGGTCATTTCCATCATCATGCACCATCTTACTTCTCAAACGCTCGGTGTGTGACTTATCTGCAATAATTTTCTCCTTAACTGCGATGAGGTTGATGACGGCTACAAACTGTGAGCAGCGCCATTTATGTCTATATAATGAAGATATCTAGAAAGAAATTAACTCACAGAGAGAACTGATTACTCGCATCAGAATAAGACAGCCCACATTCTTTGGGCATGTCATGAGAAGAGAAAATATTAACTACGTCATCACAGTAGGAAGTCTAGAGGGAAAGAGAGGCAGGGGAGACCAAGAGAGAAGATGCTAGACAGTTTAACATCATGACATAGAGGAACGCCGGTATCAGAAATGATTGGTAGCACGCGAGCCAGAAGGCTGTGGACAGACAGGATCACCACCGGTGCATGACATGGGCTGTAGACATACCTGCTGCCATCAGGGACCTGGGGGCAGTGAGTGCAGTTTGACAATCTCAACATACAAGACTTGAAATCAGCCACAGGGGATTTGAAAGCAGGCCGCCTTGAATTGATTTTCACAATGTTATTAGGTCTGCTATTAAGAAAGCAAAGGCGAACTGCCAATTGTAAAATAGCTTAGAACATCACAAACAGACAATAAAATGCTGGGGTTGATTGTGACATGCTGTAAAGAACATGCGACTAACTGATTATATATATATATATATATATATATATATATATATATATATATATATATATATATATATATATATATATATATATATATATATATCAGTGAGTCAGGTCTTAGTCAGATATGACTGAGCTACCGTATGACAGTAGACGGTACTACCTGCTTTCTGTCAGCGCCGAATGTTGGGCGGCGCTTACCAAACCCGACACCCCACATTGTGCCAACGGCTTCGGGCGGAAGAGCGCAATTGGGAGGGTACTAGCCTTATCCTGGTGCGAGGAAATGCAAGCCCAAAGACAAAATAAGTCATGGCAGGGCAGACCAGGCCCTAAGCCTTGGTTGGCAGCTGGTCTAGGATCGAAGCTCCGACAGGCGGACAGTTAGAGCATTGCTTTGCTGATCCGGCAGCTTCTGCAGCTTGTCTTGTTCCAGATTATAGGTGTCAACTTTCCTCTGGAGTGAACTAGGCAGGCCGAGAGAGGGATCATGCTGCATGGGCAACACATGGTTTCTTTATTTTAGCCCAGGCTTTGTGCTATGGAGAGGCAATAACTCCATCCCTGGTCTTAACCGGTCTCGGAATCAAAGCGAGAGGCAACTGTTACGGGTTATAAGTCCTTGTCAGTTGGCGTAGACATGGGGCGCCACGCGTTGCCTCTGACGGTGGGAGACACCTACAGGTGTCACTGATCAGCTACCGCCCTCCTCAAGCTGGGCATCCCCCAGCCAATTGGGTGCTGATCCGCCACAGTCTGCCTGCTTCAATGGGTGCTTGGGGCTAGGACAAAATCTGAATCGCAGGCTGTAAAACCAATGCACCAGGTACTAATAAAAAGAATAGAAACCTCAAGCTACGGCTTGCAACCTGGAACGTGAGAACCATGTGTCCAGGATTTTCCACTGACTTGACAAATATTGACGATGTGAGAAAAACGGCTATGATTGATGCTGAACTCAATCGTCTTAACATTGATATTGCTGGACTGCAGGAGACTCGCCTCGCCGAGGAAGGGTTACTCAGGGAAAACAATTACACCTTTTTTGGAAGGGAAGAGGGCAGGCAGAAAAAAGGCAACATGGTGTGGGCTTTGCAGTGAAGAATTCGCTACTGGGAATGATTGATATCCCAGCTGGAGGTAATGAAAGATTATTATCACTGCGCTTGGCAACCTATTGTGGATTTGCCACCATTCTCACTGCATATGCGCCGACACTCGCTTCCTCTGATGATGTGAAGGATACGTTCTATGAGCAGCTAGACTCTGCGATCAAGGCAGTTCCAAAATCCGACTACATTTATATGCTCGGTGATTTCAATGCTCGTGTGGGCAAGGACTCGAGTTCATGGCCAGTGTGCCTTGGAAAATACAACATCGGTCGCATGAATGATAATGGGCAAAGGCTGCTGGAGCATTGCACAAGAAATCACCTATGTATTACAAACTCCTTTTTTAAAACAAAAGAGACGCATAGGGTCACATGGAAACATCCAAGATCCAGCCATTGGCATCAACTGGACTTCATTATCATTAACTCGAAGTTACCACAGTGCTGACTGTGATACAGATCATTCTTTGGTTGTTGCAAGGGTTAGACTGAGACCAAAGAGAATCTACACAGCTAAACACAAGTCTAGCCCCAGGATTAATATTACTAACACTCACGATCCTGGAAAGTGCTTTGAATTTCAACAGCAACTTGAAGACGTTTTCATTGATACATCAGAAAATTGTATAGTAAATGATAAATGGAGTAAACTTAAGGAAACTATTTATAAAACAGCGGTAGGGGTTTACGGCACTGTGGATCATAAGAGGCAGGACTGGTTTGCGGCAAACAGCCAGATACTGCAGCCCTTGATTGATAAAAAGAAGATAGCTCTCTTAAGAAACAAGGAAAGACCAACGCGTAACACTCTGAGTGAGCTGAAGCAAGCGAGGAAGGATGTACAAAAGGCTGCCAGGCAGTGTGCGAATGACTATTGGATCAAGTTATGTGAGTCCATTAAAATCGCAAGTGATAAGGGAAACATCAGAAGCATGTATGAAGGGATAAAGAAAGCCTGTGGTCCAATGATCAAAAGAAGTGCACCGCTGAAAACCTTGACTGGAGAAATCATCACTGATAAGAAACAGCAGATGGATAGATGGGTCGAGCACTATTTAGAGCTTTACTCAAGTGAGACCAAGCTAGCGGATGATGCCCTCAACGCCATAGAGGCCCTGCCAACTCTTGACCACCTGGACACACTTCCCACTATAACAGAAGTTAAGTGTGCTATAAATGAGCTTGCATCTGGCAAGGCTCCAGGTAAGGATGGGATTCCAATAGAGGTAATCAGGAGTGAGCAAGACACACTCGCTCTACAGATCCACCAGCTAATAGAGCTATGCTGGCGAGAAGGACAAGTCCCACAGGATTTCAAAGATTCAAACATCATAACGCTGTACAAGAACAAGGGAGATCGGATCGATTGTAACAACTATAGGAGTATCTCACTTCTGTGTATTGTTGGGAAAGTATTTGCCAGAATTGTCCTGCACAGACTTCAAGTCCTAAGAGATAAAGTCTACCCCGAATCACAGTGCGGCTTCCATCAGAACCGGTCTACCATTGATATGGTATTCTTATTGCGACAGATGCAAGAAAAATGCCGGGAACAAAATCAGCCACTGTTTATTGCCTTTATTGACCTCACAAAGGCATTCGATTTGGTCAGTAGTGAGGGTCTGTTCAAAGCACTAAAGAAGATTGGCTGCTCACCAACTCTTCTGTCCATTGTGGAATCGTTCCACACAGGCATGAAAGGTATAATCAAGTTTGATGGCTCAACTTCAGAAGAGTTTGAAATCAAGAGTGGAGTTAAGCAAGGTTGTGTACTGTCAGCGTGTTGGATGTCTAGGTATCTGAGCTCGGGCTCACACAGGCAACAATAACTCCGTTAAATATAATATCTAACATTTATTGTATTTCAATATACAGTGCGTTGGCGCAGTGGGTTTAACAAGCCCGCACTGGTTTGCATATCACAGAGGTTTAACATCATCACACATAGTTATCACAAACATTCTAGCAAACTATCTAGCATAAGTCTATGAACCCCAAATACACATGGGTCTAATCTATTGAGTCCCTCTAAGGCAGGCCCTGTTGCCTCTCTGATGGTCCGTCTGTCCTCTGCCGGTTTCACACGTGTCACAATCCGACACGGGTGGTAACTCTGTTCGAGTTCCTCGTGGACCCCGCAATAGGCGGGCCACATCAGTGTCCACGGGACAGTGGGCTCACTGACCAGTCCTTCGAGAAGGTTCTGGATTACTCTGGCCTTCGAGGGTCTTACTTCTTTCCCTTGGGCGGGAGTTGTAGCCCTTGGCTAATATCTATTACTCATGTTGGGTTACTGGATAATGTGGATCCTGTGAGGCTGTGACAGGAGTCCCCCCTCTTCCGTGATTTGATGGGTTGTTATAGGGTAATTAGTTCTGCTCTAATTCTGTCACAGAATCACATAAAGTCGGTGTTTGTAGTTTGGTGGACAGTAACTTGGTAACCTACATACTGGCATCAAAGCTCATGTATTCTCCCATACACCACTTCTCTGATTTGGTGAAAAGATCTCTCTCTCTCTCTCTCTCTCTCTCTCCTGTGTCCTTAAAAATGCTTATCTGACCGAAGTTACGTGACGTTTACTAGTTGTGTCTACAACCCGTCCTTCTCATAGTATCCTACTGATACCAAGACAATTAACCTCTGTATTAAAGAGGATTAACAAGACCAAAGTCCTGGCTAATTAAGTACACCTTCAAATCTTGATCTGTGTGTGCATTTCAATACACTTTTACTCTCGTATGTTGTATAATGCCAAATATGTAGTTACGTTGTTATTCTATCCCATCAGACTACATGTGTCCCTGTTGGCTTGTTAGTGTGTTGACTAATAAGTTGCTGCTTCTAATAAAGTGATTGAATTTTAAATTGATAGTGTTCAGTTTTAAGTTTTGTGTAAAGTGTGTGCTGAATGTGTGGCTTATTTCCAAGCGTCACGAGTTGGGATATCCTTAATCATGAATTACTCCAATGTGTGTAATGCATGATCAGGCATTCCAAGCAGTGGTGCTTAGATGTGGTATCCTAAATCCTAAACTAAGAATATTAAACTAACTACTAACATGTATTAACAATTTAGACAAGTCGTACAATTTACATGAAGGACGCAGACAAATTAAAATAAATACGTTTTGCGTACAATTTGTCCGCTCAGTATATCGTTCTCTCATTTAATTCATTCACGCTGTCATTCACTCACCTTTCACTCAAAATAGTATTTGGTTAAAATATATAATTAAAGTTGAGGTAAGTGTTATTGCCCTTAGAAAAAGTGGAAAAGGCAATTTTTGCCCTTTAAGAAAATACGTACTTTTTGTACGATGACTCAAAAATGGGTTATAATTTACACAGAGACAATTGCATAGGAAGGTTCTTTAGCCTATGAATGGAACCCCCTGTAATATTATGGTAGAGTATGTACAAATTACAGGTTAACACATTTTATATACATAATTCAATGCAAATAAAATACATATTTAATACTAAATTAATTAATTAACTAAGTAACTAAATCCAACGATGATGTGCGCGTTATCCTCCTGTTGTTAACGTGTCGTGCCATGAATGTTAAAAGTTAGTATGGCTGTCTCTTGAGTGTTGTCGTCGACGTAGTTCTGTTTCGGCTGTTTGCAAAGTCTCGTAGCAACAGCAAGTATGGACCGTTCTCAATGTCTCGTATAAAGTGTTCTTACAGTTCTCAGAGTCAGTTCACTGGTTGAACTCATTACACAGTTAATGTCTTTCGCTCGGATCGTTCTAGAGCTTGGCCAATTGGTTGTATAGCTCCTAAAGTATAGCTCTTAAAGTTTCATGTTCGTGGGTGTCATACGTAACCTATTCACTGAGGTGTTATTGCTTCTAAATGAAAGTACTCTAGCAGGAGTAGAGTTACACTGTTATATGATACGGACTAAAATATCACAGTTTCTAGTATGGCTAATGGTCGATGTGCCAAATGTTATTCTGCTGGCGCATTCGTTTGCCGTGATAACATATCAGCAATAATGTTGTCAGTGCCTCTGATATGGTGGATTTCGAAGTCGAAATCTTGAAGAAGAAGACACCATCTCTGTAAACGATGGTTTTTCGGGGCACCTTGCTTCAGCACCAACAATGGCGAATTATCAGAGAGTACAACGAAGTGGGCACCCAAGAGGAACTTAGATAATCTTAACACACAAAATAATAGACTTAATGCCTCCAATTCCACCGTAGAGTACCGGATCTCTGCCTTCTTCAGCTTCCGGCTTACGTAGAGAATTGGGTGTCTCACTCCATCCACTTCTTGCATTAAACATCCTCCTATTGCGATAGCACTCGAATCTGTGGTCAAAATAAAGGGTAAATTTATGTTGGGTAATCGTAAGACTGGTGGATTAGAAAAAATACGTTTCAATCTGCTTATTGCATCCTCTAATCGAGTACTTGTACAAATTTTTGATGGATGATCTTTAGTCAACATATCCGAAAAGACTGATGTAAGTTCTGCCCAATTTGGTATAAATTTAGAATAATAGTTTATAAGACCTAGTAAACTTCTAATTTGTTTCTTTGTGGTAGGAACTTCTAGATTGAGGATCTTTGAAACAATTTTATTATCTGTCAACAGTTTGCCTTCAGAAATTCTATGACCAAGGAAGTCTATTTGTTTATAGCCTATTTCAACCTTGGAAGGTTTGATAGTAAGTCCGAAAAGAAAGATTTGGTTGAAGACTTGTTTGAGTGTAAGTAAGTGAGAAGTAATATTAGAAGAATGGATGCATATATCATCAATATAAGCTTGGACATCTTTAATTCCGTGCAATAGCAATCTAGTTAATCTAACAAATGTGGCGGGAGCGTTCTTCAGACCAAATGGAAGATATCTCCATTCGTACAAACCGAGAGATGTTGCGAATGCTTTTATATGTCTAGAAGCAGGGTGTAGTGGCACTTGCCAATACCCTTTCGCTAAATCAAGCTTCGAAAATAAGGATGATTGAGACATCTTCAAAATGAGATCTTCACAACTGTTCATTGGCTCTGCATCTGTTATGGTTATTGTATTTAACTTTCGATAATCGATGCACAAACGGATTGTCTGGTCCTTCTTTTTCACCAGGACAATCGGTGAAGAATATTGAGACAATGATTTCTGAATTATTCTATTTTTCTCTAAATCCAAAATTTCTTTGTCTAAATTTGCTCTATAATGTAGAGGAATAGAATATGGTCTACATTTGACCGGTGTCAGATCTGTCAGCACAATTGAATGTGTTATTTTGTCAGTGCGCCCAGGTTTGTTAGAGAAGATAGATTTATACTTGTCAAGGAGAGTGTCAAAGTGTCAGAGATTTGTATGTCATTTATACTACCGTCGTCAGTCATAACCGGTACTGGGATTTCAGTATTGTCTGCGTCTGTCTGATTTATCACAGATGCTACTGTTTGTAAATTGTCTTCAATGTCATTGTCGTCGTCGTCGAGATCAATAGTTGTCAATATGTCGTCAAATTGGTCGTTGTTGTCGTTATCACAAATTGTCGGTAATGTACATATGTCTTCGTCGTCTTTGCCGTCGTAAGAGTGCGTCGTTAACGATGCTTCGTTTGTCGAGGTGTCATTCGGTTGGGTAATTGTCGTTTCGTTTCTGTCATCAGTTAGCTGCGTTTGCTCACTCGTGTCAGTGTCCTGTCTAGCATAGTATGGTTTCAACATATTTACATGGAATAATTTCAACTTTCCATTCAAAGAAATTTCGTAATCAACTTCCGAAATTCTTCTAACAATTTTAAAAGGTCCCTGCCAAGAGGTTGATAGTAAATCTCTCTTGTCAGGTAGCAGTAGTAAAATATCCTGACCTGGTTTTAATACAATTGTTTTTGCACCTTTGTTGGCGTACTGCCTGTACCTAAAACCTTTCTCCTGTAGTGATGTTCTGGCCAGTATACAGGAACGTATGATTTTGTCTCTGGTGTCAGTGACTAAATCATAGGTAGAAATGGGTAGTTGGATATTTACAGGTTGTGATATGATATCTTTGTAAATAGTGAGAGGTCCTCTTGGGTTCGCTCCATATATCAATTCGAAGGGAGAGAACCCTGTACTTGATTGCGGGACTTCTCTGTATGCGAACAGCACCGTTGGGAGAAGTATATCCCAATCGGCTGGATTTTCAGCTGTCACTTTAGATAGCATATGTTTCAGGTCCCCATTTAGTTTCTCGCAGATACCATTTGCGGCCGGTCGATACGGACTGGTGAAACATTGCTGTATGCCTAGTAACTTAGTTACCGATTGGGTGGCATTCGATATGAACTGGGTTCCTCTATCCGAAATTATTTTCTCCGGGAAGCCAAAACGGGAGAAAATATTTAATAATACGTCCGTCACATCCTTAGAGGAGATAGATCTTAACGGAATCATTTCTGGCCATCTCGTACATAGATCAATAAGAGTGAAAATATATCTATTCGCTTTACTAGAAATGTGATTCAACGGACCTACTAGGTCAACTGCCACGATTTGGAATGGCCTCGAGGCAGTTGTGGTTGATTGGACTTCTGCCGTAGGGTTTTTCCCCCTTTTCACCAGTTTCTGACATATATCACATGATCTACAAAAGGTTTTTATGTCTTGGCAAAATTTTGGCCAATAAAACTGGGTCAGGACCCTAGCCCTAGTCTTTTCGTACCCCATATGACCTCCGAAAGGTGAGTCATGGGCTATCTTTAGTACTTTCTCTCGATGTGCTTGTGGTAACACTACTTGCTGTATCGTGGTCTGATTTGTTGTGTAAACTCTAGTTAATACATTGTTCTGTAGCCTAAATGTCCACGATGCGTTCTTAGTTAATTTTGGTTTAAGTCCTACTAACCTAAAATATGGTGAAAGTGTAGGATCTGCTTTCTGTTCATCTCCAAAATTAGTGCTGGTAGTGTTTGGTGATACAATATCTAGTGACTCCTGTAGTTTGTCGGTGTTGGTTTTGTGGGTTGTCTGTCGTGTTATTGCATTCGTGTGTTGTGTGTGTTGTTGCACATCTACAGGCTTGGTACTTGGTAGATCGGTAGCATCCTCAATTCGAGGTTTTAATATGGTCGTATCATTGACAGATTCGACCGCCCCTGCATTGTACACCTCGGTGAATTCTTTCTGAATTACTTCATTGGTTGTCTCCCTTGGTCTTTTGGCAGATTGAGACAAGCATGAATGGTGTTTCTCTTTAGAGTCGCTGTTTGGGTGGTGGATACCGTTTCTCTGCTCCCAATCTCTGATTTCCTTTTCAGAGCAAGGTCGTATGTTGGGCAGGTTCCCAAGTATAATATCAGCGACAGGATTTTCTAGGACAGCGCATAATACTAGTCCTGATATGAACGGGGTTCGAATTTCGACCAGAGCAAGGGGGTATTTCTCTATAGTGCCTGAGAATGTGCGACAAGTCACATGTTTGTCTGTATAGTCTTTATCGTTTATTAATGTTTTCTTAATCCCACAGAGCGTTGCGCCGGAATCCCGAATTAATGTGCACTTTTTGTTATTTACAAACCCTGTTGAGAAATTTAGCTTGCCTGTAGATGACAAGGCAACGTTGGCTGTTTCATTCGAAATAGGGATAGTGTGGCCACATAGTAATGTTGTGTCAAGTTGGAACTTCGTACAGGTGTTACACTTACTGTCTGTAATGGTGTCAATAATGTGCACAGCATTTCCTAGCTCACTTAACTTTTCGTTTTGATTGTCGCAATCATTCAGTGATTCAATATCTTCGTCTGATGACGTTTCAACTAGTGCAGCATTGGCCTGTTTTAATATCTTATGGCCCTCACAGAAGCGACTGTAGTGCCCAAAACTACTGCAAAAATAGCATTTGACCGCTCTCTGGTAAGCATTTCGCTTATTCTTCTGCTTCTCCACGATCATTTTGAGGTGGTGTGGATAGTTGGGCGATTTATCGCACATCGCGTATTCTTCGTGAGTCAAACCACAATATTGGCATTTAACTGGCTTCCTGACATTCGAGCGTGGTTTAAACTTACTTTCCGTTGGTTTAGAGTATCTAGTGTTCATAGCTGCTGCTGTTTCGTTCTGACTAAGGTTTAATTGGAAAATATCTCTGTTCGCTATGAAAAATGCATTTCCCTTTGTCTCTACATCTTGAATACTTCTACCCCCCGGGAAGGTTAACCCGGTCAACAAATGCCCGCAGAAGTCGGATGTGTTGGCCTAACGGCGCAAGAACGCAGCTCTGCTGTAAACAGGCACAACGCAATCACATCCGAAAAAACAACTCCGGATGAACGAAGAAGAAGAAGAAAGAAGAATACTTCTACAGTCCATTTGTTTCAAAAATTTAGCAAAAGGTGTGGGGATTGTACTAACTATTTTGTCTATAATAATGAGCTCTTTTAATTTGTCATGGCTGTTGTTAGTTTTAGCTGAGTTAATCCACTTTGTACACACATCCTGAACTGTAGAGACATAGTCTATAAAGGTTTGGTTTGGTTGTGGGGATAATTTGGCGAACTGTTGTTGGTAACCTGCAGTATCTAATGAGAAATGTTGGAGAATGCGCTGCTTTAAATAATCATAATCTTTTCTCATTTCCTGTGGTACTGTCTCTATTACTTTTAAAGGTTCAAGAGCCAAGTTTCTCATTAAAATAAATGCCCAATCTGATTTTATGATCTTATGGTAGGACATAAGACACTCAAAATTTTCCAGGTACGCACTGATGGAATCTCCTGAGCAGAATGCCTTCACGAGGCCTTTATACTTGTTATATTTTTGTTCCTCCTCCTTGCTTCTTAGTTTATTCACAGATATTTCTACGTTGGAATCAATCTCCATCTGCTTTAGTTTTATTTGTGTATCGGCATTCAATTGGGCTAGTTTGGCCGCCGCCTCAAGCTCCATTTGTTTCTCTTGAGCCTGCAGTTGCATCTGCATCTTTTTTTCTTCTGCCTGCACTTGCCCTTGTTTTTCTTCTCGTTCTATCGCTCTTTCTTCACGGGCAATGTTCTGTGCGTGCGTCTTCTGTGCCCATTCTGACAGTTTCTCTTCTTTATAACCTAATTTAATACCTTGCTCAATACATTTATCTAAAGTAGACATTTTGTCTTTTACTTGTTGGTAATTTCAATGAAGTTAAATCCCTTAGAAAAATGTTGGGGAGTGGAAAATTTAGTTATCTCCCTTACTTATTACATGCGCAAATACAAATGCAAAGTTATGTTGGTTACAAGGTCATGAATATACATACAAATCAATGCAAAGCAAAATGATACATGGATGGATGGTGATAAGTACCGCTTAGGGTTGCAATGGGCATGATATGAAACTTAGCTTTTAATCCCAGAACTTGCGGATGTTGTCTTGTACTCTCGCCACTGTTGGATAGTTTACATAGGTTACACACCACACAATTCGCGGAACAATCTGCTCGTAGAATGAGAAAACATTAGTAACAGTCAAAAAATGTCACAGTCATGTCAAAAATAGTTTATAGTATTCACATCAATGAGAGACTAACTGCAGAGGGACTCATATTAATACTATTTTATGCTAGATAGATGCAACTATGGTAAACTTGTACAGTTATCAATTTGTTGTACAGAAATCAATTTGATATCGTTAATTTACTGTTTTACTTGGCAATGAATAGCCGTTTAAACTTAAAGCTAGTGCCAAAACCGGAGCCTAGCCCCCAAAAAGCCTGTCAGCGTGTTGGATGTCTAGGTATCTGAGCTCGGGCTCACACAGGCAACAATAACTCCGTTAAATATAATATCTAACATTTATTGTATTTCAATATACAGTGCGTTGGCGCAGTGGGTTTAACAAGCCCGCACTGGTTTGCATATCACAGAGGTTTAACATCATCACACATAGTTATCACAAACATTCTAGCAAACTATCTAGCATAAGTCTATGAACCCCAAATACACATGGGTCTAATCTATTAAGGCAGGCCCTGTTGCCTCTCTGATGGTCCGTCTGTCCTCTGCCGGTTTCACACGTGTCGCAATCCGACACGGGTGGTAACTCTGTTCGAGTTCCTCGTGGACCCCGCAATAGGCGGGCCACATCAGTGTCCACGGGACAGTGGGCTCACTGACCAGTCCTTCGAGAAGGTTCTGGATTACTCTGGCCTTCGAGGGTCTTACTTCTTTCCCTTGGGCGGGAGTTGTAGCCCTTGGCTAATATCTATTACTCATGTTGGGTTACTGGATAATGTGGATCCTGTGAGGCTGTGACATGTACTTACCCCCACCCTCTTTGGGATATAATTTTCACTTCTACTGAAATATGCCTTTCGTGATCAGGATGACGGTATATACATTCACTCACGCTCAGATGGTGGCCTCTATAATGCTCAGAGATTGAAGGCCAAGACCAATATTAGCAGGGTACTAATCAGACAGTTGCTTTTTGCGGATGATGCTGCGATTACGACCCACTCTGAGGAAGAATTACAACATCTACTATCTGCATTCTCCAATGCTTGTTCTGAATTTCGTTTAACAATTAACAAAAAGAAGACACAGATTATGTCACAAGGTGTACATGGTGTACCATCAATCTTTATTGACGACGCCGAACTGGAGATAGTAGACCATTTTACATATCTAGGATCAGAGGTAAATAGAAAATTATCCCTCGATCAGGAAATCAACATGAGGATTGGCAAGGCAGCAACAACAATGAACATGTTTGCAAAAAGAGTCTGGGAGAACAGGAAGCTTACTACCAAAACAAAAGTCCTCGTCTACCAAGCCTGTGTCCTTAGTACTCTTCTTTATGGCAGTGAAACCAGGACAACTTACTCATGCCAAGAGAAACGTTAAACAGTTTTTATATGCGGTGTCTGCGAAGAATACTTGGTATTAAGTGGCAAAACAAAATCACAAATACTGAAGTATTGGAAACATCAGGTTGTGTGACGGTGTATTCCATGCTCAGTCTTCGTAGACTTAGATGGATAGGACATGTTAGGAGGATGGATGATGGTAGAATACCAAAGGACATCTTTTTTGGTGAATTACAGACGAGTAGGAGATCTCAGGGTCGGCCTCTACCACGATACAAAGATGTGTGTAAGCGGGACATGATTGATACAGGCATTGATAATGCACATTGGGAGCACGTCGCCGCTGAACGTGTTGCATGGAGGGCAACTATCAGAAATGGAATAAAGATAAAGGAGAAAATGATTGCAGATAAAGCACACACAGAGCGTGAGAGACGTAAGATGGTGCAAAATGGTGGAAGTGACCATGTTTTCACATGCACCTACTGTGAGCAAACATTTGCAGCAAGAATTGGCCTTACCAGCCACACTCGCCACCGCCATGGATCATAGTTATTAAGCCTTTTTGAAGCACAATGTACCAAACTATCGTCTGTCAAGACGGAAAGATGCCAATGAATGTTCTATGTTCATTCGCATTTTCCAGGCAATATTTGTTAGGTACACTGGTAATCCAACGTATCCGCAACATTGGTCTAGAAACCACGTTATCTGTTTTTAAAGGGCTCGTGATTTCCTCAGGGACCGCTCGTATTACATGTTTCACTGCCAGGGCAGGTTCCAAATAACATAACATTTCATCACTCTTTCTGACATGCAGTCATAGTGAAATGAAAGTAGACTATTTATCCCAATTATAATTCAGAAGGGTAAATGCAATTACTCCACTCTATCATATTTTAATAAGTTGACTCCTTCTCTCTCGTGTAGTTTTAAGCAACATCTCAGTCCACTTTCCCCACCTCCTGCGTTAACTGTTTTCTCCCAGAACGTAAAGGAGTTAAATAAGCATGTGGTTCCAACGGGCTAATATTTACCTTTACACTCTCGCTGATTGGACACTTGGCCAGAGATCATCCAATGAACATCCAGATAACAGAATGTGTGTTGTCATACCCGGCGACATGCCCCCGTTCCGGTTTACCTTACAGACTTCTGTTTGTTGTGTCAGCTTGTGGATTCATCTTCTCGGTTCATCTTAGATTCGGCACGTAATATAGTAGGCCAGGGAATTTAGTTGTGTCATGTCCACAGTTTAATAACATCTGATCAAAGTTGTGTTTTCTGTTTTGCCGAGATTCGAGTGTAACTTTGAACTTCTATCTAACGTCAACTAACTTAGTTGAGTCGCAGCCAACTTCGCTACGATGTTTTTCAATTTTTCTGAGTTTCATTTCAGTTTTTGCACCTTTATAACTTTAGTTACGCTGAAAATGCATATACTCTGTATGTTTGTAATTAAACAAAGTGCATGGTGGCTGTATGTGGTGAATATCTGTGTGCTCTGTCCACGAACAGTCTTCACTCTGGAAGTAGTTTCTTTAGTGTGAATGGCAGTGTCAGTGTGTTGTTTGTTCTGCTGTCTTCTGTCCACGTACTGTTTCAAGGACTCTTTGATGTTTGGCAAACAATGTTTGCGTCTGTGTTGAATGCCCTGTCAGCGGTGACGGTGTGTCAGTTGTACTGAACTGTCTGGTATGTTAGCATATGATCGGAGTGGGTCAGTGTGGTGTCTGATCAATGTGGGTATCAATATCAATATCATTGTGTAGTGTAGTGTGTCAGGATATGATAAAGTGGTGTATCATTGTGTGGTCATCATAATAAGGTGTCAACAAATGTTTAGTTGTGTGAGTATTGGCATCATTGTGTGGTACATGTGGTGTGTCTGCATATGATGAAATCGGACATCATTGTGTTGTCTCTTTAGGTAGGGTGCCAGCACAGGATCACTGTCATTACTGTCATTTACTGCCACTATAGTACCTTGCGGTATATTGCAGGGGGGTCTTTGAGCCTGAGGAATTAAGGCCGCCTGGCTAGTGCATTCACCATGAACTGTGCAGGTTAGGATTTTCTTGTTTTCTTTTTGCCACCCGACAGAAAAAAAAATTGGGTGTTGGGATTGTTTGGTGTGTCACCATATTGTATGAGTGAGTACCATTGTGTGGTATGTGTGGTGGCAGCCCTACATTGCTATATGATTGTGAAACATGGACTGTTTATCAGCGACATGCTAGGAAATTAAGCCACTTCCACACAGTCTGTCTTAGGAAGCTATTGAAGATTAAATGGCAAGACACGATCCCAGACATTGAAGTCCTAGAAAGAGTGTCCATGTCCAGTTTCCACACTCTACTAATGAAGAATCAGATTCCATGGGCTGGTCACATGACTCGCATGCCAGATCACAGGCTCCCTAAATGATTTTTTTATGGTTAGCTGCCTTGTGGTAAACGCTTCCAAGGCGGTCAGAGGAAACGCTTTAAAACACTCTGAAAATCTCACTGAAAGCTTTTGGAATTCATCATGACACTTGGGAGACTGCTGCCAAAGATCGAAAGGTGTAGTCACTTGTGAAGCAAAGAGGACTGCAAGAGCTGTGAAAAAAAGGCTGGTCAGAAAAACCACTGCAGGAGATGCTCCTCCTGGAACGTCAAGCATTCTTTGGCCACATTGTTAAAGAACATTACAAGCCAAAATGGCCTTACCAGCCATCTTAGAACTCATGGTTCCAAACTTTCAACCCCACTGGATGAAATGAATGGTCATCATCATTCTTGATGGACAAACAATAAAACACATCACTGTGTAGTCTGTGTGGTGGTTATCATTCTGTAGTCTGTGGGGGAGGGTGGGGAGTATCATTGTGCTGGGCGGGGGTATAGTGTAGTCTGTATGGCTGATATACTTTTGTATTCTGTATGGGGGGGGGGGGGGATCATTGTGCTGTCTGTGTGGCTAATATATTTTTGTAGTCTGTATGGGAGGTATTGTGCAGTCATTGTGTAGGCCATGTGGGGGGGGGGGGGGGGGGTATCATTGTGTAGTCAGCGAGGCTGATATAGAGGGTAAGTTAATAAGTGTCACAAATGGCTGTAGAAAAATATGATAACTTGAAACCAGTTTATTTTTATGCATATATTGTCCCTTTATTTCTCAACATAATTTCCACCAACATTGATGCACTTATCCCATCGTTTTATCAGTCCATCCAAACAAGCTTCATAGAACTGCGTGCTCTGTTTTCTAAACCACGGTTTCACTTCACATTCAACTTCGGCGTCAGTGTTTATGCTGACAAATGTTTGTCCCGAAGCGGTGCATAGCTGGGTAGAAAAAGTTATGAGGGCGAGTCTAAGTAAGTCACACAGTTCTGTGGGATGGCCGGTAAATGAAAACAAAGCACACAGTTCTATGCAGCCTGTTTGGGAGGACTGATAAAATGATAGGATAAGTGCATCAAAGTTGGTGGAAATTGTGTTGAGAAATAAAGGGACAATGTATGTATAAACATAAACTGGTTTCAAGTTGTTATCATATGTAATTATTTTTCTACGGCCATTTGTGACTTACTTATTACATTTTGTAGTCTGCATGGGAGGTATCATTGTGCAGTCTGTGTAGTGGTTATCATTGTGTAGTCTGTGTGGTGAATGTCATTGTGTAGTCCATGTGGGGGGGGGGGGTATCATTGTGTAGTCTATATGGGGTGGGGGGTATCATTGTGTAGTCTGTATTGCTGATATACTTTTGCAGTTTGTATGGGGGGTGTCATTGTGTAGTTGGTGTGGCTGATATACTTTTGTAGTCTGTATGGGAGGTGTCATTGTGATGTCGGTGTGGCTGATATACTTTTGTAGTCTGTATGGGAAGTGTCATTGTGTAGTCGGTGTGGTTGATATACTTTTGTAGTCTGTATGGGAGGTATTGTTTAGTCTGTATGGGGGATATCATTGTGTAGTCTGTATGGGAGGTATCATTGTGCAGTTTGTGTGGCTGATATAGTTTTGCAGTCTATATGGGAGGTATCGGTGTTTAGTCTGTGTTTGTGTAGGGGGAGGGTATTATTGTGTGGTCTGTTGGTGGGGGGTATCATTGTGTAGCCTGTATGGGAGGTATCTTATATAGTCTGTATGGGCATTGACGTCGTCATCATATAGCAGGTCCTTAGCAGAATGTCACTCTCTCAAAAAGCCAGTCGAAAGAATTTCTTGACTTTGCCGGTGACCTGCCATGGGGCATGTTCATGTTCAAGTTGTTTTCACTGCCCTTTGTCCATCTTCTTGCTGGTCAACCCCTGTATCTTCTTTCAGGAGAACTAGCAGTTGAAGAAATTTTACAGACATTTAACAAATTTGCTGAAAAGCACATATGCACCTTTGAATATGAGTGTTACAGAAGATTGTTAACAATTCCTTGCATGAAAAAGAGAACAAACAGCTTTATCCAACAAGAACTCAATGTTGAAGCAGACTGCTTATAAAGTTAGTTGAATATCTTTTACAGGACGGCGCAGTTAATCCCAGCATTTTTGTTTTATATTTGTGTTTTCTTGGCAAGTTTATGTTCAATAGTTTGCCTTTGCTGTCAGAACGACTCTCATTAATACCATTGTATGAAAACCAGCGCAGGGCATTTTGCTGTCAAATTGCCCACAGTTGTGTTTTGAGCGCGGTATGCGGGATTGCAAATTGCATTCGTAACCCCTTTGCCACAGAGCTGGTGATGAATTGATTATTAAGACAAATAAAATTTAGGAAAATTTAATATTTTGGGTATGTAAAAAAAAAAAAAAGATGAGAATGTCTGGAAAAGATGATTATGGAGGTGAACAACAATGTAAATGGATTCAAGATATAATAAATAATTTACAAATGACAGCAACAAAAGCCAGGCATCTGGCTTATTGTAGTGAGACATTTTAAAATACTATTATGGGCACAAGTTGTGCACAGGACAAGGCACTGGATGGTGATAATTTCAGGATATACTATGTATATAGATTTAGGATATACTATGTAGTTAGATTAAGGATACAACAATAGACTTTTATGTACAGTTGAAAAGCTCAAACAAACAAAAATAGAATAACAATTACCTGCACTGCAAGAACCTTTGATGAATGAAAAATATCAGATAGAAGTCTGGCAAAATATACAAACATAATGGAAACCATTTAGCAAAACAGAGAACACGTCTACACACAGAAGCCACAAACAATAGGTTTGCATGATTTATTGCCTGGCAAATTTCACTGCATCTCGTCGGGTGCATACATGTATTATCCCCTTACCTGTACAATGTTTAAGAAGAGAAAATATTTAGCTAGAGAGAAAACCAAGACTCAGCAATGGAAGAAAATTGATAACGAACAATAGATATGCAGTCGACTCACTTTTATTGGCTGAAACAAAATAGGATCTCCAAGACTTTGTACACCGAGTAAACAAAACGAAGTAGTGAATATGGTTTAGACAGATTTAAAGAAAACAAAAGCTATTTATCAGCAAACAAAGCACTAAGTCAATTCTGAAACAATTACAGTGAATGGAAAAATACTTAAACAAGCCAATGGTTTTTCTTACATTCTTATTTCTTATTTAGTTGCATGTCCTTCACTGGATGTAGCAGTCACCCCCAGCATTTTGGCTGTTCATGATTCCTGGGCTTTCAGTAGTTTGCGATTTCTTTCTGACCGACAGGTACCTATACCTTTTTTGAAAAAACCAGCACCGCTGTGTTTTGAACCCAGGTATACAGGATTACGAATCACGTCCATAACCCCTTTACCACAATGGCAGGTGTGAGACAAATTAACACACAAAAAAAAGCAAGAAGATCAACATCATTGCACCAGGTTATATCTCGCATAGCTCGGTATCTTTCCGCAGGGCGGATACCGAAAGCATCGCACAAAGCACAATATATGCAAAGCTCCAGTGATGACCCCCCCCCCCCAAAGAGTCTCAGAGAAAATTGCACCCATGAACAGAACAACGTTTGTCAGAATAGAACCCATGATCTTTGAAGTGTGAGGCAGGTGGTGAAATCGATTTTCATGGAAACTCTCAAAGAAATCAAAAAGAGAACAGAAATAGCCAAGGCAATGTTCAACAGAATGAAACAGCTTCTCACATCTCAACAGCTGGGATACACATTGAAAAACAACAGGTGATCAAATGTTTCATTTACTCCACATTATTGTATGGCCTTTGTCAGGTCTTAGATGTGACTGAGCTACCGTATGACAGACGATGGTACTACCTGCTGTCTGTTAGCGAATGTTGGGCGGTGCTCACTAAACCTGACACCAAACAGTGCCTACAGCTTCGACAGAGGAAGGCAACTGGGAGGGTGCAAGCCTTATCCTGGTGCAAGGAAATGCAACCTAAAGATAAAATTCCATGGCAAGGCAGACCAGGCCTAAGCCTTTGTCACTAACTAGTCTAGGATCGGAGCTCCGACAGGCAGACAGAGGACTGCTTTGCTGATCCAGCAGCTTCTGCAGCTTGTCTTCTTCCAAATGTAACTGCAGGATAAGAAAATAAAGAAAGAAATATTACAGAAACTGGGGTTGAAGAAGACATAACTGAGTGAGATTAAGGTCAGACAGTTAAGGTACTTCAGCTATTTAAAGAGACGCAGCTCCTCGTTAAAGGATATGCTGGAAGGAAAGGTGGAGGGGAAGTAGCAAGAGCAAAACAACGTAACAGATGGGTGGAATTCAAGAAGAGATGGACAAGAACAGGCCTTTATGAATGCACCATGAAGATGCAGGACATAGGGTGTTGAAGACTTATGAAAGCTGACCTCCACTGTGAATGTGGCACTTGATGATGATAGAGTTTAAAAACAGCCATACCTACATTTTGTAAAGAACACATTGTTTCGCTCTCATGTAGTTATGTTTGTACAGATCCTGAAACAAGATGCTGTATCCTGGTTTAGTTTCATATTCCAGTCATAAAATACAGTGACTGTCTCTGCTAGCAGTCCTCAAACTGACTCTGTCTCCAGACATGTAAAGCTCTTAACTATGTCAGTCCCAAGCAGTTGCTATTGTAAATTGATATTGCTAGAGGAAGTACAGTAGTAATTATAGAGTCAAAGTAGCATATTCGACAACAACCTTTAAAGTACTAATTAGGAAAAATAGATCTTAACATGTATTAGTAGGTTACAGTCAGTAATAACCATCAGGGATGTTGCAGTAAGGGGAAAGATAGGTTATCAGTTTCTCCATGCATGTGATTACTTTAACACTTCACATACCTAAAGCAAGTTTTGCTACATGACTTGGTATTTGTTTATTCTGTGTAGTAAATTATGAGAGTTGGTTTATTTACTTTGTGTAGTAAATTATGAGAGTTGTGTTGTTTATTCTGTGTAGTAAATTAATAGAGTTGGTTTGTTTATTTTGTGTAGTAAATTATGAGAATTGTGTTGTTTATTCTGTGTAGTAAATTATGAGAGTTGGTTTGTTTATTCTGTGTAGCAAATTATGAGAGTTGGTTCAGTTTGTGTAGTAAATTATGAGAATTGTGTTGTTTATTCTATGTAGTAAATTATGAGAGTTGGTTTGTTTATTCTGTGTAGCAAATTATGAGAGTTGGTTTATTTTGTGTAGTAAATTATGAGACTTGTGTTGTTTATTCTGTGTAGTAAATTATGAGAGTTGGTTTGTTTATTTTTTGTAATAAATTATGAGAATTGTGTTGTTTATTCTGTGTAGTAAATTATGAGAGTTGGTTTGTTTATTCTGTGTAGCAAATTATGAGAGTTGGTTTATTTTGTGTAGTAAATTATGAGAGTTGTGTTGTTTATCCTGTGTAGTAAATTATGAGAATTGTGTTGTTTACTCTGTGTAGTAAATTATGAGAGTTGGTTTGTTTATTCTGTGTAGCAAATTATGAGAGTTGGTGTATTTTGTGTAGTAAATTCTGAGAGTTGTGTTGTTTATTCTGTGTAGTAAATTATGAGAGGGTTTGTTTATTCTGTGTAGTAAATTATGAGAGTTGGTTTGTTTATTCTGTGTAGTAAATTATGAGAGTTGGTTTGTTTATTCTGTGTAGTAAATTATGAGAGTTGGTTTGTTTATTCTGTGTAGCAAATTATGAGAGTTGGTTTGTTTAGTTTGTGTTGTAAATTATGAGAGTTGTGTTGTTTATTCTGTGTAGTAAATTATGAGAGTTGGTTTCTTTACTATGTGAAGTAAATTATGAGAATTGTTTTAGTTATTATGTGTAGTAAATTATGAGAATTGGTTTGTGTATTATGTGTAGTAAATGAGAGTTGGTTTGTTTATTCTGTGTAGTAAATTATGAGAGTTGGTTTGTTTACTGTGTATATTAAATTATGAGAGTTGTGTTGTTTACTGTGTATAGTAAATTATGAGAGTTGGTTTGTTTACTTTGTGTAGTAAATTATGAGAGTTGTGTTGTTTATTCTGTGTTGTAAATTATGATAGTTGGTTTGTTTATTCTGTGTAGCAAATTATGAGAGTTGGTTTGGTTATTCTGTGTAGTAAATTATGAGAGTTGATTTGTTCAGGCAGGCTGAGTGGCTAGAATAATGGGCTCTCCTTCAGAAGACCCAGGTTCGAATCCTCAGTAAGGTGTGGAGTTTTTTCTGTCTGGGGCAAAAAGAAAACTCTAACCGGCACAGTCCGCGGCGACTGCACTAGCCATGCGGTCTTAATTCCTCAGGCTCAAGACCCCCCTGTCCTACACCGCAAGATACTATAGGCAGTAAACAATATAAAATGACACAAAGTAGTGCAGCTTTACATAACAGATTTACGACACAAACAGGATGTTGTGGCGATTAGCCTTCATCAGCAAACCAATACATTCACAAACACAACATATAGTCAAGGAGATCTCCTGTGACTACATCAGAAGGTGACGACAGGACAAGAAGAACAAAAGGATGAAAAAATGAAAGCAATGGAGAGAAAATGAGAATTTTAAAAAATGTTCATACTTACCCCACAGTTGCGATCTGTGAGTAAGTCACATATCGCAATTGTGGGGTAAGTATGAACATTTTTTTCAATTCTCATTTTCTCCATTGCTTTCATTTTTTCATCCTTTTTTTCTTCTCGTCCTGTCGTCACCTTCTGATGTAGTCACAGGAGATCTTGACTATATGTTGTGTTTGTGAATGTGTTGGTTTGCTGATGAAGGCTAATCGCTGCAACTTCCTATTTGTGTCGTAAATCTGTTATGTAAAGCTGCACTACTTTGTGTCATTTTATTTATTCTCAGTAGTACATGATTTCTGTGGTATTTACAACTTTATTCTTTATCGTCAATTATTAATAATTTTGATGTGTTCTGTATGGAGACTTTTGAAAAGGTTTTATTAATTCTGTATGGTATCTTGTGAATAAATAGTCTTTGTTGACACTTTACAGCAAATCATGAGAATTTTTATGTCTTTATTCTATATACAGATTTGTGAGGAGATTTTGTTTATTCTACACTGTTACGTCGGGAGATTTCCAATGGATCCATAATTGTCCATATTTCAAAACATAAACTAACAAGTCTGGAATAAAACTTAAAGAACAATGTTGTGTCGTCGAAGTATCTCTACTGTAATATCTTTATTTCCCAAGAACAATGGCTGTTCTATACGTCTTATACCAAAACATAGCCCAGATATTACAAGAAGTTCCGTGTGTTTTTATGGAACTTCAGAAGTGAAACCCAAGAAAGCACCAGAACATAGCCGGTACAAACTTGTTGTGGTAGGCGGTGGCACTGGAGGGTGTGCTGTCGCATCAAAGTTCGCCTCATTGGGAAAGGAATGTGCTGTTGTTGAGCCCAGTAATGTGAGTATTTCATATAACTTATGTGCTGTTGTTGAACCAAGGGATGTGAGTATTTCATGTAGCTTATGTACTGTTGTTTAGCAAAGTGATGTGAGTATTTCATTAACATTTGTGCTTTTTTTTAGCGAAGTAATGTGAATATTTCATATAACGTGTGTGCTGTTGTTGAACCAAGTGAAGTATTTCATATAACTTGTGAGCTGTTGTTTAACCAAGTGAAGTATTTCATATAACTTGTGTGCTGTTTTTGAACCAAGAGAAGTATTTCATATAACTTGTGAGCTGTTGTTGAATCAAGAGAAGTATTTCATAAACTTGTGAGCTGTTGGTGAACCAAGATAAGTATTTCATAAAACCTATGTGCTGTTGTTTAGCCAAGTTTTGTGAGTATTTCATATAACATGTGAGCCATTGTTGAACCAAGTGAAGTATTTCATATAACTTGTGAGCTGTTGTTGAATCAAGAGAAGAATTTCATTTTTAACTTGTGTGCTGTTGTTGAATCAAGATAATTATTTCATATAACTTGTGAGCTATTGTTGAATCAAGAGAAGTATTTCATATAACTTATGTGCTGTTGTTGAGTCAAGAGAAGTATTTCATATAACTTGTGAGCTGTTGTTGAACCAAGATAAGTATTTCATATAACTTATGTGCTGTTGTTGAACCAAGTGAAGTATTTCATATAACTTGTGAGCTGTTGTTGAACCAAGTGAAGTATTTCATATAACTTGTGTGCTGTTGTTGAACCAAGTGAAGTATTTCATGTAACATGTGAGCTGTTGTTGAACCAAGTGAAGTATTTAATATAACTTGTGAGCTGTTGTTGAACCAAGTGAAGTATTTCATATAACTTACGTGCTGTTGTTGAGTCAAGAGAAGTATTTCATATAACTTGTGTCCTGTTGTTGAACCAAGAGAAGTATTTCATTTAACTTGTGAGCTGTTGTTGAACCAAGTGACGTATTTCATATAATTTGTGAGCTGTTGAACCAAATGAAGTATTTCATATAACTTGTGAGCTGTTTTTGAACCAAGTGAAGTATTTCATATAACTTGTGAGCTGTTGTTGAATCAAGAGAAGTATTTCATAAACTTGTGAGCTGTTGTTGAACCAAGATAAGTATTTCATATAACTTATGTGCTGTTGTTTAGCTTTTTCAGTTTAGCTAAGTGTTGTGAATATTTCATGTAACGTTTGTGCTGTTGTTGAACCAAGAGAAGTATTTCATATAATTTGTGAGCTGTTGTTGAACCAAGTGAAGTATTTCATATAACATATGAGCTGTTATTGAATCAAGAGAATTATTTCATATAACTTGTGAGCTGTGGTTGAATCAAGAGAAGTATTTCATAAACTTGTGAGCTGTGGTTGAATCAAGAGAAGTATTTCATATAACTTGTGAGCTGTGGTTGAATCAATAGAAGTATTTCATAAACTTGTGAGCTGTGGTTGAATCAAGAGAAGTATTTCATATAACTTACGTGCTGTTGTTTAGCCAAGTGTTGTGAATATTTCATATAACTTGTGAGCTGTTGTTGAACCAAGTGAAGTATTTCATATAACTTGTGAGCTTTTGTTGAATCAAGAGAAGAATTTCTTATTATTTGTGAGCTGTTGTTGAATCAAGAGAATTATTTCATATAACTTGTGAGCTGTTGTTGAATCAAGAGAAGTATTTCATATAACTTGTGAGCTGTGGTTGAATCAAGAGAAGTATTTCATATAACTTACGTGCTGTTGTTTAGCCAAGTGTTGTGAATATTTCATATAACTTGTGAGCTGTTGTTGAACAAAGTGAAGTATTTCATATAACTTGTGAGCTTTTGTTGAATCAAGAGAATTATTTCATATAACTTGTGAGCTGTTGTTGAATCAAGAGAATTATTTCATATAACTTGTGAGCTGTTGTTGAATCAAGAGAATTATTTCATATAACTTGTAAGCTGTTGTTGAATCAAGAGAATTATTTCATATAACTTGTGAGCTGTTGTTGAATCATGAGAAGTATTTCATATAACTTGTGAGCTGTTGAACCAAGTGATGTTTGTAATTAATATAACTTATTATGTCTGACGTTTGAACTAAGTTTGTATTTCATGTAAGATGTGTGGAGTTGTTGAAGCTAGTAAAGTATTTTATATAACATGTATGCAGTTATTGAAGCTAGTGAATTATTTTATATAACTTGTGTGCTGTTGTTGAATCAAGAGAGTTGTTGAAGCTAGTGAAGTATTTTATATAACATGTGTGCAGTTATTGAAGCTAGTGAACTATTTTATATAACTTGTGTGCTGTTGTTGAATCAAGAGATGTACTTCATAAACTTGTATGTTGTTGAACCAAGTGATGTATTATCATTTGGCTTGTGTGTTATTGTTTAACAAAGTTGAATACTTCATGATTTTTGCCGGTATGAGTTTTTACTTTCTTAAATGATTTTTCTTGTCTTTGTTTTTGCTTTAATTATGCTTCGAGGGTCTGCCTGTAACACTGTTGAAATAGTATTGTTACTGTGTGTGTTTTAGTACCTGATGATAGTTTCAGGGGCTGTACAAGATCATCAACACTCTCCATCTCCTGGTGGAGGGAGGTGAGATGGAAGGGGGCATGGGGGAGGTGGTAGGGGGGTCTCTGTGGCGAATTTATAAATCTGCTTGCCTTGCACTCAGATGGTCATGGGTTAATTTTTGGACCCTCATTCAGTTCATGGGTGCAATTTCCCTGGAGGGTTGTCACTGGAGCTATGGAGATTGTGTTCAATGTGAAGCTTTCAGCAGGCCATTATGCAGACAGAGGCCAAGCCTTATTGGATAACATCCAGTGCAATGAAGTCAGTTCTGTTGTCCTAAATCCCCCCTTTAAACCCTCTCCCTCAACAATATAGTGGTTGTGGAAAAAGAGATAGAGGAAGACAGCATGAGAACATTCTTGATAGTCTTGTGTCATGGCACGGAAGGGGGTCAACACAGGAATTGATTCATGCCATTGGAGATTGCAATTTGTGGAGAGGCATGATCGCCCACGCCCGCCGGTAAGGCACTGGATGATGATGATGATGGTACATGGGATTAGGCCTGTGTTAATAAAGTCTCCTTCACATGTTTGAAGTATTTTATTGGCAACAGATTCCAACTCATTGTGTAGGGGCAAAAAAGAAAGAAAAAAGTAGGGGAAGGGGGAGATAGAGTGGAGTGACAGTTGCTTAAAATTAGTCGAGGATAACGTTTGGTATTAATAGCTTCTTTATTCCCCGGTATTTATTCACCTGGCATGCAACACCGTTTGATATCTTTGTATGTACTGTAGAGCTCCTTTCAGTTGAAGAAACTCTTCTGATAGCTTGCTGTCATTGTGTCAACTAAGCCTGCATCACCATGTCACGAGATGATCTTTGGCGCGTCATTAACGCTGAATATCTTCGGAGTCAGAGCTACATTCTGAATATAATGAGCATTAGTAATTTGATTCACACATTTGTAATAGCCTCGAAACCTAACACTGCCGAGTATAATGCAAAGACACGGACAACGTGCAATTGTAAAGACAATCCATAATGACCAGTGACCGTAAACGGGAAAATATGGTTGAATGTCACGAAATTTGCAATTCTGAATAGACTTGGATTGGATTAGATTCAGTGACCATTATAACAACACTTGAGATTATCCGCGGGTGCTTCCATTTCCCGCCCCCTTTTTTTACGCTGACGTAGTGGGTTAATTCCACACACAAAGTTCAGTTGGGATTTAAACGTTCGCTTCTCGTTCACAAAGTAATGAGTCTTCTTCTTCTTCTTCTTCTTCTTCTTCTTCTTCTTCTTCTTCTTCTTCTTCTTCTTCTTCTTCTTCTTCTTCTTCTTCTTCTTCTTCTTCTTCTTCTTCTTCTTCTTCTTCTTCTACTGTTGGTACCCTACGCCATGATGTCAGTCTGTCCAACTAGTGGGACTTTTGACCTCTACTTCTTCCCCTCTTAGCCCTCTCCTTCCCCCCCCCCCCCCCCCCCTTTTTCACTCCACTTTTCCGTTGTGACGACATATTCCAGCTTTCCACTTGTAATGACACATAATTGTCCACATCTTGATTCCGGACCAGTGCTTCTCGAAATAGAATAAACATGCCGTGAAAAGGGAATCACAAGGCAAGATAGCATTTACACAAATAATAAATTATCGGCGTAAACAACGCAATAAAGCCCTACTTTAACTCAAGTAGAGGGAGATAAGTTGACAGACATTGACGAGCTGTCGTAAAAGTAAAGGGAAAAAGTAGAGATTAAAGGACACGCTGGGTATTATAAAAAATGAAAGCTTGGTTCGAACTTGCCCTCTCCAGATTATGATAGAGTCTAGTTGAAGGAACAAGTATATTACAGCGCAGAACCAAGCAGAAACCCTGACAAAGGTGTCAGTACAGGGAGACCCCGGTTAACGTCGGGGTTACGTTCTTGGAAAACGCGACTTTAAGTGAAACGACGTATGGCGAAACACTATTTCCAACAGAATCAAATGAAATACAGTGAAATGTTTATTTTGATGGTTGTTGGTATTTATTGGCTAAATAGAGGTGGGTTGGAGGGCGAGTGGTAGAGTCATTAGGACGTATAGGCATTAGAAACCACGACTCGCTCTAAAACTATCATCAAAACTAACTACTAGTACTACTCTCACCCACTTTCTTAGCTAGATCTTCATATAGAGACTTTGCTTTCTCTTGGATAACCATCTTGCTCACATGTATATTCCGTTGGTTCTGGTCTTCAATTCAGACGGCGAATAGTGCTTCCATGTTCTCCATAAGAATACTTATGGTACGAGTGATCTTGGAAACAATCAAAAGGGTTACGTTTTTAGCACCCTCTTTGATTTTGTCAACACCTGCACGAATTGTCCTTACCGTGGTTGGAGGTAAAGCATGGACTTTACCGATATTGACAGCCCGATCGCCAGCCTCAAAAAGTACGTAAAATATCTAACATTCACTTCTAGAGTAACACTTTTCCTGGTTCTCTTACAGCTAGACACACTAGCAGCACTTACTGTGCGCTTTGAACTCATAATTATGGGTGATTACACGATAAAATCCTAGAAAAACGTACTGCACAAAATGCAAAATGGCGACCTTAACGCAGCATAGCAGCACAGGTGACGACGTTATGGCGGAACGTAACGACGTAAAGTGAAGTTACGTCCATTGTGACAACGACGTTATAGCGAAACAACGTAAACCGAAGCGACGTGTAGCGGGGCCTCCCTGTATTTGTATCTCACTTGTAATATAATGGACATAATTAGCATCAACAGCAGCTGAAAAATGCTGATGTTGGACTGCAACGTCCTGTAAAGGATACGAAAAAACAAACAAACAATGTTTATATTGACTAGTGGAACTTTTGATCCTGTACTTCTTTCCTGTACTTATTAAGTGCCCATCAGTACCTGTAAAATTTATTCGCGTGCTACTTCAGTGTTTCCCCAGCAAGTGATACTTCTGGTTAAAGGCAGGTCGATTTCATTGCAACATGTTTAACCCCCCCCCCCTCCCTCCCCAACTGGCTTGGCACCTCTTCACAGAACAGCAAGCCGTCTGCCGAGACCATGGCACAATGCACCAATTTCTTAGCTCCAACGAAGACCTCCAGTGGCCTCTGGGAAAATTGCACTTGGGATCTGAAAACGAACACATGTGACTTTCAGAGTGCGAGGCAGATGGCACTGACCGCTCGCCACGGAAGGCCTCCCTCTCCGCCACGCTCCCCCGATGATATTTATGTCTGTTACGTAATGGAAGGTAAGATTGCCAGGGAAGACATATTCAGTTTGAAGGATAGTCTTGACATGGATATGAAGAAGAAGAGGAAGAAAAAGAGGAATTTTGAGGATGAGGAAAAAGTAGAAGAATATTGAGGATGAAGAAAATGAATTAGAAGCCGTAAGCGGGAAAAAAAGAAAGATAGAAGAAGAATCTGGAGGAGAAAAGGGGGAGAGAGGCGATAAAAGAGGTTGATAAGGATGAAAAAAAGAAAAACAATCAAAAGAAGAGGCGGCTGGGGAGGTAGAAGAACGGAAGAGCGTTCCCCCCTCTCAGCCCAGCAATCTTGTGTGCACGTGTACTGCAGTGACATTTGTGGGGAAGCAAAGGTTGAGGCCACATGGCAAGAATAGCTCATTGTAAGCGCGTTCCAGAATGTTGGTTGTTGCAGCTGTTCCTAAACAAATGGGCCGCGAGTTCAGTGCGGCACTTCATACAAGTGAAGGCGGAAGCTTTCATGGCAATTAAGAGTTAACTCCTGAATTTTTCGGAGAATGTATTCCATAAAGATAATACACCCAGCCCAGGCTTTGTGCTATGTAGCAGTATAACTCCATTTTACAATACTATTCGTCTGTCAAGACGGCAAGGTGCCAGTCAATCAGTATTCGTTAGTTGTAGTTTAGATGCTGGGGGATACTGATATATTGAATGGTATCCTTTTCGTTAGTTGAAGTTTAGATATTGGGCGACCTCTGATTTAGTGAATGTGTTCGTTTCGTTAGGATATGGATTTACAATATTCTTTCTTGTCTGCATTTATTATACCAGCCAATGTCAAATGTCTTCATTGAGGGTCAGATAAAATGGCTATGTCAACGCTGTTTCGTCTACAGTTAACATTTTAACTTCGGAACCGCCTTTTCGACCGACTTGCATAGATACAGTTTAATTTCGACCAAAACATTAGGTCTCGTGTGCATAGCTTTAACTTAAAAGTAGATCCAAACTGCAAACTGTGAGTGATATCTACACAAGTACAGTTTAACTGTCGACCGAAACACTGGGTCTGATTTACTTAAAGAAGTAAAGGAGCATGTAGCATGCGTTGCTGCGTATAACTACAACACTATCTCAGTACAGATTATCTTCCTCCTTAATATTAGAAATAATAATAATAATAATAAAAGCCTAGTGTAACAGCCAGTCCCCTTTTGGTAGGCCAGTATATTCATCAAAGCTACTAACAAGTGCCACACCAGTCATTACTATTACTGAGTCATGTAGTATTGATTTTTCATTTTTCCCATGCCTTTATAATACATATATTTTATATTGTTGTCGATTTCAGTTAGCCTTGAATGATGTATGAATGATATAATGTATGATATAGTGTATGAAAGAGGGTGATAGAAGGGCAGAATGTAAGACGGGCCTGCGTGCCCAATTCTTAACCCTTTGAAAATAAAATTTTGTTGTTGTTGTTGTTGTTGCATATATGGTGCTAACCTCATAGTTGAATAACCGATAGGCGAGTATCACACCGGACGCCTTTACGTCTCAGTACATTTTCTGGTACCCATTTTAGGCTGGTTTAAAAAGAAAACCTCGTCTCGATGGAGATTCCAGTACATGGCCAACGGGCCGGCAGGCAAGCATGCTAGCCACTCTGGCGCTCTCGCTTACATAACAAGAGCTTAACTGTCAGCTTATATCGCGAGTCCAAGTTCTACAGATAGAAGTTAACTGTGGGACCAAACTGCTAGTCTCGTCATTTAATTATCTAAACTAGACTTGTAACCTTTGTGAAAGTTGTGTTATCAGCATCTCTGTGTGTGAATATATGTCATCTGCCTGCCTAGATATTTAAATAGGGTTCACAGATAATTACATTGACAGTGGGCTGTGTGTAGAGACTAGGCCGAATAAGTCGACTGCACAGGACAAGCACGCTTCGTACTTACGTATTTGCATACATATATACACACACTCACATATATCACATCACCTACCTACCTACTGACTGACTTACTTTCCTTCGTACGTACGGTTGGTTATGAAACCTCTAAAAGATTGAGTTTTAACTCTGAGGTCCTCATACATTGTAAATTGATGATCAGGTGGTCTACGCTCCAAAAAGGAATTTGCAACCACCCGAGTGAAGTTAGTATACATACATCTTCTTCCACCCGGTACTGTCATACCATCTCCACCGAATCTTGCACCCACCAGAGTGAAGTTAGTATACACACTCTTCTTCCACCCAGTACCATCATACCATCTCCAGCGGGACTTTCTGCAGAGTTCCCCTTCCCCTCTCCAAGCTCAGAAGCTAGCGGGGTATACAAGAAGGATTTCTGGAACTTCACATCTGTGGGTGAGGCATATTAGGATGTAACCTGGTCATGGGTTAGCACACACGGCTGGGATTAAGTCTAGGTTGGTAATCTTTATTTCAGCTTCAGGTATTTCACAATCAGCAGATCCCAACTCAATGCCCAAGGAGAAATATTTATGTGTACAAGTTAAACACACGTCTTGTTTATTGGCAGTTCTTTGGTTCAATTTCTGTGGATAGGTTGAGAAGCATGTGGAACTGCGGTAAAGCTGAAAGTGTAAACAATATAAAATGAGACAAAGTAGTGCAGCTTTACATAACAGAATTAAGACACATACAGGACGTTGCGGCGACTAGCCTTCATCAGCAAACAAACATTTTATGTTGTTGTTTGTCCATCAAGAATGATGATGACCATTCATTTCATCCAGTGGGGTTGAAGGTGTGGAGCCGTGGGTTCTAAGATGGCTGATAAGGCCTATTTTGGCTCAAAATGTTCTTTGACAATGTGGGCAAAGAATGCTTGACGTCTCTGGAGGAGGATTTCCTGCAGTGGTTTTTCTGTCCTGCCTTTTCTTCACAGCTCTTGCAGTCCTGGTTGCCTCACATATGACTGCACCTTTGCGCAATGATGCACGCCACGAATTTCGGTCTCTGGCTGCAGCCTCCCAGGTGTCATGATGAATTCCAAAAGCATTCAGTGAAATTTTCAGAGTGTCTTTAAAACGTTTCCTCTGGCCACCTTGGGAGCGTTTACCACAACGCAGTTCGCTGTAGAAAATTCGTTTAGGGAGCCTGTGATCTGGCATGCGAGTCAAGTGACCAGCCCAGCGAATCTGATTCTTCATCAGTAGAGTGTGGATACTGGGCATGGATGCTCTTTCTAGGACTTCAGTGTCTGGAATCTTGTCTTGCCATTTAATCTTCAGTAGCTTCCTTAGGCAGACTGTGTGGAAGTGGTTTAATTTCCTAGCGTGTCGCTGATAAACAGTCCAGGTTTCACAAGCATATAGCAGTGTGGATAATACAACTGCTTTGTAGACTTTTAGCTTTGTTTGCAGGCTTATTCCAGTTCTGTCCCATACATTCTTGTACAGTCTGCCAAAGGCTGCACTGGCCTTGGAGATTCTTGCATTCACTTCGTCATCGATTGTGGCAGCTTGTGACACGGTGCTGCCAAGATAGGTGAATTTGTCCACAACACTTAGTCTATGATCATTCACTTTGATATTCGGCACAGTGTGATTATTCCCTGGAGCTGGCTGGTACATAACTACAGTCTTCTCCAAGTTGATATTGAGCCCAAAGTTGGCACAGGCATGTGAGAAAGCTGAAACATTATGTTGCATGTCCGCCTCTGAGTTGGCGTATAGAGCGCAATCATCAGCAAACAGGAGCTCTCTGACGGTGCCGCTGTTAATTTTGGTTTTAGCTTTCAGCCTTCTGAGATTGAATAACTTTCCATCCATACGGTAGTTGATGTCTATTCCAATGTCGTCGTTCTCGAAGGCATTCATCAACATGGCTGAAAACATGAGGCTGAACAGTGTTGGTGCCAGGACACATCCTTGCTTCACTCCATTGGTGACAGGAAAGGGTTCAGACAGTTCACCATTTTCCTGTACTCTTGCCTGCATGCCGTCATGAAATAGCCGCACTATTTGAACAAACTTTCGTGGACAGCCATATTTTGCCATAACCTTCCACAGTCCTTCTCTGCTGACTGTATCAAAAGCCTTGGTAAGGTCAATGAAAGTGGAGAACATTTCGCAGTTCTGTTCCTGACATTTCTCTTGCAGCTGCCTTGCAGCGAAAATCATGTCAACAGTTCCACGTTCTTTTCTGAAGCCACATTGACTCTCAGGAAGAAGACCTTGATCGAGATGGGCTGTGAGGCGATTGAGAAGAATTCTGGCGAGTATCTTCCCTGCAATTGAAAGCAAGGAGATGCCTCGGTGGTTGTCACAGGATTGGCGGTTTCCTTTACGTTTGTAAAGGTGGACTATTGACGCGTCCTTAAAATCTTGTGGCATGGTCTCGTTCATCCATATGTTTGTGAAGACTTGGTGAAGCTGCTCTGTTAGGACCGGCCCACCTGCCTTGTATATCTCTGCTGGGATGGAGTCAGGACCAGGTGCCTTGCCGCTGGAGAGTTGCTGGATGGCTTTGTTTATTTCCACTATGGTTGGCAGGTCATCAAGTGTCTCATTGGTGGGAACTTGAGGAAGGCAGTTGATGGTTTCATCATCGAAGAAGGAAGTTGCATTTAAGATTTTGCTGAAATGCTCTGCCCAGCGTTGGAGGATTTCTTTCTTATCAGGTGACCAATGTTCCCCCGTCTGCACTGAGGAGGGGAACTATGCCTGGTGATGAAGGACCATAGACCGCTTTCAGTGAGTCGTAGAAGTTTTTCATATCATGTCTGTCAGCAAAGCCCTGAATTTCATCAGCTTTGCTGCTCAGCCAGGAGTCCTGCATGTGCCGAAGTTTCTGCTGCACTACTCTCTGAATATTCTTGAAAGCATCTTTTTTTGATGTTGACTTTGGGTCATTCAAATGTGCCTTGAGGAGAAGATGTTTCTCGGCCAGCAATTGGTTGATGTCTTCGGAATTTTCATCAAACCAGTCTTTATGCTTTCGGGGGGCTGGACCCAGGATTTCCATAGCAGTGTTGTAAATTGTGTCCTTTAGGGCTCTCCATTCTGTTTCTGTATCCTGTTTAGCTTCAGCATTGGGCTTGAGGCGGTCTTCCAGCATATTTTCAAACGACTGCTGCATTTTCTTGCTGTTTAGGCGGGTGACATTTAGCTTTGTTTGCATTTTCGCCCCTTGAGGACGCCGTGGTGGCCTGATGTGGATGTTCATTTTCGAGACAATGAGACGATGGTCTGTCCAACATTCGGCACCACACATGGATTTTGTCACTCGAACGTCTTGTCTGTCACTCCTCCTGACGATGACATAGTCAATGAGGTGCCAGTGTTTCGAGCGAGGGTGCATCCACGATGTCCTATTTCTCATGGGGAGACGGAAAATTGTGTTCGTAATCAGGAGATCATGTTCGGCACATGTCTGAAGGAGGCGGAGTCCATTGCTGTTACAATTTCCGACTCCATGCTTTCCAATAATGCCACTCCAAGAGGTGGTGTCCGTGCCTACTCTGGCATTGAAATCCCCAAGGAGTATAAGTTTGTCTCCTTTGGGAACAGATGTTAATACATTGTGCAGGTCCTCATAGAACTTGTTCTTGACATCATCTTCGTTGGTCATAGTTGGTGCGTAGACACTCACAATGGTTGCGTGCTTCCTTCCATTCAGCAGAGGCAACTTCATGGTCATGAGCCTGTCGTTTATAGCCTTTGGAAATCCAGCTAATTTGCCGACCAGGGCCGACTTAATGGCAAATCCCACACCAGGATTGGCGTCTTTCCTCGCTTTTCCTTCCACTCCAGAAAAATGTATAGCCGGCACCAATTTCACAGATTTGGCCTTCTTCTGCAAGTCGTGTCTCGCTCAAGGCTGCAATGTCGATGTTGTACCTGCCCAGCTCTCTCCCAATCAGGGCTGTTCGTCTCTCTGGACCCGACGCGCCGTCTCTGTCAAGTAGGGTGCGTACATTCCAAGTTCCAATTGTTAAGGGAATATGGTTTACTCTTTTAGCTTTGCTTGTTTTATCTTTCTTTGTATGTCGACCGCAGTTAGGGTACCCACCAACCGCGGCTAGCTGGTTAGGTAGTGATGAAGCAGACAATGTTTAGGACACCTTTTCTAGCCCCTTCCTCATGCTATGGAGGTGAGCAGTGTGTTCCTATAGAGGGCTGCTCAGTCGCTCAGGGGGCTGCCGAATCCCACTGCTGCTCCGGTCAGTAGAAGACGACCATATGGCCTGAGCCGCCTGTGTGCAGGTCTGCGACTACGGCTGCCAGCGTACCCACGCCTGCCGCTTTGCCGCTCGCCCATCGCCACAGGGCTTGAAGGTGATATGTGACGTTGGATGAAGAATGACTTGCGCGATGACTTGGATTAAAGTGAGGAAGAGTTGCGCAATTCGTCGACCTCACTCTCTCGCCTGAGTCCATCTGAGTCCAGTGGCAAGACAAGTCAAGACGATTGGAGACGAATACAGGTGCAGTGGATGACCAGGGCGCTCTACGTGCCTTGCCGTGCTCATTACGTTCCACAACGCTTTGCAGGTAAACGCCGTCTTGCCCGTTGAATCAGGAATGATTTCTTCCGCGCAGTCTGCTGAATCCTGTCTTCACATGCTGGGTAGGCATACCCTAGTTTACCTCTTGGTTTGACACCAAATCTGATACCCATGCCTGGTTTAGCCAGCCTCTCACAGCTGTTGCCCGGGGGAGGGGGGGGGGGTGGCCGCTGTCGCATGCTGACAGCTACTAGGAGCCACAGGCACGAGCTGGGTGTCAGACTTGGACCAGTGGGGGATGGGCCCTGAAAGGACATGAGAGCCATCCTTACCAAAGGTGCTACCAATGCCTGACACCCCGTACCCATATTGGTATATCAAAGGGACGTTTCACTCGCCTATTTGACTTAAATGGTGACGTCTCGTCTTTGACTTGCGGTACCTCAGAAGTCGGGAGACACTGGTAATCGGGAATGCTAACCTTCACGCAAAATCAGCTCAGTGAACTCAGCTAGTATTTGTAGCATGTATATATGTGTGTGTGGGTGGGCTGGCTACGCTTGAGTTCAAGGCGAGCGAACATTTAAACAAAGTTTCTGTCACAAGATTAGGTATATGGAGGTCAGCATGGTCGAATGGATAAAAACGCTCGCTCTTAAACTTCCGGTGTGCTGACACCGAGGTAGCGGGTTCAATCCCTATACCGGTCAGCTGGACTAAAATGTTGACCTCTCGTGCTTGATTTGGGGACGTAAATTAGAAGGACCTCAGAAGTCGGAGTAGGTTCACCTGATGGTGAGGGACACTGGTAATAAGGAAAGCTAATCCGCACACAAAAATCAGTCCAGTGCACAAAGACGTAGTAGCACGTGTATGGACTACGCTTGAGTTCACATCGAGCAGACGCAAAAATAATATTTTTAAAACAAATTAGGTAATTTCGTGTGAACGGACTCCATCCCAATGAGAAATATGTGTGTCTGTTGTCGGCCATTCTGGTTCAGTACCAGAGCCATAGGTTAAGAATCATGTTTGTATTGGGAAAGGTTTTGAGAACGTTACACCAGACCACTCACACACCCCCTTCCCTTCCTCCAACACCCAGTGTGACAGAAATTGCTGGTGGTCTAATAATAGACCAGACAGACAATAACGAAGTAGCAGGCAGACGGCGACTAGGTGTGGATGGGGTGAGCACAGGTGAAGTGAAATGCGTGACTAGACGCCTGGGAGCAAGATTGTGTACTCGTGTTTTCCCCGCAGTTATGTAACGGTTGTGCGTAGAGTAAAGGTGACAGGTTCATGAACATAGCTGTATCTCGTGAGGAATTTGGGGCGCTTTTTTATTTTTTATTTGAGGAGATGAATGAATGGGTGGATGGGTCACATAGGCAGAGAAATAGATGCACGGATCAGATTTATATGGATGGACCGACTGACTGAAGGTCAGGGGAAAAGAGTGGGTGGATGGATACATGGACGGATAAACGGAGATAGGGACAGACGATTAGAGTAGAATAGGGATGGGAGGGGAGAGGGAGGGACTGGTGGCTGGCTAGGTGAGTGGGATGGAAGGTTAGTAGATATCTATAGAGGTGGATCGCGGTAACGGGCGTGGCGAGAACCGCTACCGATTCTCGCGCAGCTGCGTTTGCTCACGTGGATAAACGGGATTACGGAGAAAGTCGCTAACTCCTGGGTCAGGTAGACCAGCGATTTATGACTAGTCGAGTAAAATACCGATCATGCCATTATTGGGGATGGAACCCGGGCCACTGCCTTGGCAGGTAACCACATCACCTCGACTCTGATGCGTCGGGAGTCTTGGGTTAAACAAAATTAAAAATAGTACTAACGAGTCACGGGCAAAGAAACAACTCAGGGTGTCGTTAGAGTACAAAACATTTGCGAAGTGGCGTGACACGTGGTTCTAGAAACAATTGCAATATGGCTGGACACATGACTAAGAAAAGGTTTGAGTTGTGCCGTAACACATCACTAACGAAAGATTATTTGTGTATCGTGACACTAGACGTAAGAAATATTTGTAGTGTGTCGTGACACGTCACTGAAAAGACATTTCGGTCTTGTGACGTGACACCAGAGCAAAACTCACATTTTAGATATGGCGTGACCCGCTAATAACGTGTCATAATAACGTAATAACATATCGCCTTGACGATGATCATCGACAGATCATCCTCGTTGCACATCGAACCATTCAGTCCATAAGTGCTCGGATCCCCTCCTCAGCATTTGCAATGTGTCCAAACACGTGCACGTGGCAGAACATTTGCGATGTGTCAGTTAGTTAGTTAGTTGATCATCCTCGAGATTATTTGTGTATCGTGACACTAGACGTAAGAAATATTTGTAGTGTGTCGTGACACGTCACTGAAAAGACATTTCGGTCTTGTGACGTGACACCAGAGCAAAACTCACATTTTAGATATGGCGTGACCCGCTAATAACGTGTCATAATAACGTAATAACATATCGCCTTGACGATGATCATCGACAGATCATCCTCGTTGCACATCGAACCATTCAGTCCATAAGTGCTCGGATCCCCTCCTCAGCAAATCCTGCAGCGTGTAGCGGCTAACGACACCAGTTCTGTGTTGGTTTATCAATCTTCTTTGGCTTCCTGCGTAGTGTTCTTGTTTGGCCACCCCTCTTTTAATTTGCTGCTCCCGCAGTCTGGCCATTGTTGTAGATTCACAGTCATCACTTGGTTCTCGCAAAAGTCTCACTTCTCGTAGAGCATTCAGAATGTCAGCCTGGTCCATGGCGCGTCCGCCCTCCACAGTAGCCTCACCTGCGAGCTTGTCAGCCCGCTCATTTCCTTGTACTCCCGCATGACCTGGCACGAAGATGAAACTAATCTTTGCCAGCCGAGACCGCTTCAGAGGCAGCAACCATTCTCTTCGGATCGACCCCTCCTCTATCCTCTTGATCATGTTCATTGAGTCGCTAAGGAAACAAGCCCTAGTGAATGTCTGTGTCTCGAGCCATGTTATTGCTTTACTTACTGCCATGACTTCCATGGTCAGGCTAATTGTGGTTTCAGTGAAAGCACCAGAGTCCTCCTTCACAATTCTCCCTCCGGCCCGTGCTGTAAAGGCCCATGAGCTTCTCACATGTCGGACGACCGACCCATCTGTGTAGATGACCGCGTCAACCGTCTAGCGAATTCTCGAAAATCAACGCTTGTACTTCAGCCTCCACAGCAGCCGGATTTTCTTGTCTGCATTTTCTATCTAGTTGGATGCAAACTGAAAAGGATGTGCAGAAGTCTGTTGGCACTTGCACCCACTCCTCGCCAGGTTCTAAGTCCTCAAGTGAACACACCTGTTGAAGAATGTCTTCGGCTTGACCCATCCACGACCGTCCTCTTTTTAACCTGCTGCCCTTCACCTTCCTAATTTCACTATGCAGTGGATGTTGTGTGTTTGCGTTAATTCTGAGGTAGGCGCGTGCCCTGCAAACTTGTATTCTCTCTTCAATGGTTGGAAAATCAATAAGGTAGCGCATCGCCCTGCATGCTGTATCTCTTGTACATCCAAGAATAATGCGCATAGCTTCATTCTGTATCCTTTCCATCCTTTCTATCTGCTTATGGCTGAGAGTCAGGATTGCCATTGCATACTCCAAAACAGACATGACCAGCCCCTCGTACAGAAGACATAGATGGCGCTGCTCACAGTTTGCTGCCACCATCACCCGCATCGCTGCCAAACCCCGCTTGGCCTTTGTTATCACCTGGTCTATGTGCACATTATAAGCAAGGCTTCGATCAAACCGTATCCCCAGGTAATTCATTGCCTGCGTTCTTTCCACCGTCTCTGAACACAGCATTACAGTTGGTGTTGGATTGTTGACAATATGATTATTCAACGAGAACCAAGTCACTGTTGCCTTTGTTGGGTTGACCATTGCCCCAGCTTCATCACACCAAGTACTTATGCGATTGAGTTCGGTTTGTAGTTCCACAGCAACCTCCTCTCTATCTTTACCCTGACGATACACTAAAACATCATCGGCATACGACAATGTCCTGCCAGTGATCTGCTCACTGGTGATTCTCACTGTGTAGGCGTTGAACAGTACCGGAGATAATGGTGATCCCTGTGGTAGGCCAGGATATATTGTTGTTGGTTCCGAAGTCCAACTGCCACATCTAAAAACTACTTTCCGTTGGTAGAGGGCTGCAGCGATCCAACTAAGGAGGAATGGACTTACGTTTAGTTCAAGAAGCTGAAACATTAAAAAATCCAGTGGTACTCTGTTGTATGCGTCCTCAAGATCAATCGCTGCAGCAACGGTTTCAGTGCCTGAGTGGAAACCTTCATAGACATCATGGGCAAAGACTGCTGCATTGGTCCAGGTTTCTCTTTTTGGACGGTACCCACCCAGGGTAGGTGGGAAAACACCTTGCCTCTCTAGTTGGCTTGATATTTTCCTGGCAATTACCTTCTCCAGCAGCTTGCCTATTGTATTCTGCATGGTTATAATTCGATATCCCTGAATTTTTGTGTGGTCTTTGTCAGGCTTCGGCAAGGGAATCAGATAGCTGTGTAACCATTCCTCCTTGATGCTAGCACTCCCTATACTGTTGTTGTACATGTCTGCTAGTTTCTCTAGCTCATTGTCGGTACACCTATTTATGTCGTCGTATCTTATGCCATCAGGACCTGGAGCACTGTTTTTTGATCGTCGAAGCACAGCCTTGATTTCTTTCACTGTCACTGTGTCTTCCTCCGAAGTATTCTGGGCCTTGCATCTGTCTGAGGTGACCTCCTTGGCCAGATTTCGGCCTCCCATGTCTGTCTGGTTGCCCTGCTCAAGGTAGCGTTCAAAGAGGGCTTTGCCCTTGTCCTCGTCAGTCCTCTGCCAGGTGAGGTCAGCACCTTGGAAGTCTGAAATGCTCTTATTCTTGACTACACCACTCATGCTTTTATGTAGTCGCCAGAACAATTTCAGTGACTTGTCTGTGCTTACTCTTTGACACACCTCTGCCCATTTTTCGCTTTTAACCACCTTGACCAGTTTTTTGAAATAGCTTACTTTTGTGTGCATACTTTTTGCGATGTGTCATGGCACGCGACTAAAGAAACAGTGCCGATGTGATCTGACACGTGTCTAATTACAACAAACATATAATGTTGGGAGACAATTCAATTCAAGTCAACTTTATTTTAAAAGGGTTACAAATTTGGCATGCAGGCCCGTCTTACATTCGGCCCTTCCAATCACTCATCTTTCATTCATCAATAGTGCATGACACATTCACATAGGAAAATACTTTGTCAAATTAATGTTGTAAACATAAACAATGCATATTACAATGTTATTAGACACATCCCTCACCCACCCACACACCCCCTCCTACCCACATACACCCTATCCACCCACACACATCCCCATCCACCCACACACATCCCCATCCACCCAACCACACACACCTCACCCACCCACACATATCACCCACCCACATGTATCAGCCACTAATACACACACACCCTCCATCTACCCACTCACACTCCCACATACCCACCCCACCCACCCACACACATCCTCACCCAGTCATACACACCTCCATCCACCCACACACATCCCGCACACACACCCCACCCACACACCCCCACCCAAACAACCACCAACCCACCCTTTCCTATTAACACACATCCCCCACACACATCTCCCACAAACACACAGATCCCCCAGCCCACACCCACCCACATCCACACACCTCCAACCACCCAGCCAAACACTTATCCCCCAACCACACATCCCTACTCTCTCTCTCTCTCTCTCTCTCTCTCTCTCTCTCTCTCTCTCTCTCTCTCTCTCTCCCTCTCCCCTCTCTCTCTCTCTTCTCTCTCTCTCTCTCTCTCTCTCTCTCTCTCTCTCTCTCTCTCTCTCATGTACCAAGATGCTTGATGGTAAACAAGAATGATGGCAAGAATTGATGGCACAACTCGAATAGACATATTTGTTAGCATAGTCGTTAGGGAGAGGAGGAGTGGCTAGAATGCCGGATTCTCCTTCAGGAGGCCCAGGTTCGAATCCTCGGCAAGGTGTAAATGTTTTGTTTTTTTTGTCGGGGGCAAAAAGAAAACTCTAACCTGCACAGTTCGCGGCGACTGCAGTAGCCAAGCGGCCTTAATTACTCAGGCTCAAGACACCCCCCCCCCTCCTCCAACCGTACACCGCAAGGTACTATATTGGCAGTAAATGTTTGTAAGTCTTTTTTGTCTTATTTTTTGTCTTATTCTGTACTCACTAGATGTGTAGTATGTTTATGGTCACACTACTAGAGAATTTCAGTGCTTTTCCTTTCGTACCACATAACAGCCGGCTCTATTGTGAAAGGGTTACGATTGCAGTTCGTAATTCCGCATGTCGCATTCAAAACACAGCTGCGGATGATTTGAAAGCAGACCGCCTTGCGTTGGATTCCATACAGTGGTATTAGTGCCGGTCGTTCAGAAAGCAATGGCAAACTAATGAATCACAAACAGCCAAAAATGCTGGGGTTGACTGCAAACTCTGTAAAGGATATGCAACTAACTAACCCTCTAACACTGAATAGCAGTTTGTTATGAAACAATGGCGGTGTCCTATACGTCACGCGCCAAGTGTGTTTCCAGTCTCGTTTCTGTAATTATGCAACAGCGCTGTTCTCCAGTGTACTTGATCGACAACAAACATACCATTTCCACGTCGATGTATACCTGGTGTTATAACTACACAACTGAGTGTGTTTGTGTTAGATGTGGGTTTGTTATTTATAGATTATGAATGATGTTGACTACATTGTTGTTGGCTTGCCTGCTGGTCCGGAGGTCATATGTTCAAGGTCCCATCAATGCGCAATTTAAAAATTGATGTGTGGACTCCCAGGTTTAACTAGAAAAAACAGACACAAAGAAACTGGCACAGGCCACACCCCCAGTTGACACCACAAGCATGAAATCTGCTGTACAGACAAGTCAATTAACCAAAACTCAAGAGAAAAGAAACTAAATGTGCGCTATGAACCCCTCAATTATAACCATGGCTGAAAAGCCAGTTGAACGAGATGGAAACTTTCTTATTCCCAACAAATCAGAACGGATCGTATCTCAATTGACCCAACTTAGTATAAAAGTTGAGTCAAAAACCAACAACACAGCACTCAGGACATTCCCATACGTGCTCCGTCCTCAGCTGCAACAGCCAGCGAGGAGTCCAAATATTAATACAAAGGTAACGTTAAGAACCCTTTAATGCATTGAGACATATTGGCTTTGTGGTGCAAGCCTCGTGTTTATAGACCGATTGTCACTGGTTGAGTGATGTAATCAATACCCCACCAGCCGCCGATACTTCGCAGAGCTTTTGCTGGTGTCCATTTTAGGCTTGGTTGACCTGTGAGCCGAGGTACACTTTAAACATCCTCTTTGATGAGGGTTTGAACACATGACCAACTGGTGGACAGGCAAGCATGCTAGCTACTGTGTTACCCAACATGAACTGGGTATCAGGACATGTTCAGGAGAGTAAAGGCGGCGGGCTTGATGTTCACCACATCACCCATCGAGTGCTGACTGGTCTATTCAAATATAGGCCAACGCTATAAACTCAGTACTCCTTAAGGTCCCTCATGCTTGACTGGTTTGTCTTCCGGCCAGAACAGCTCTAACTATCTTGTTTTCCAACCGGAACATCGCTGACAATCTAGTCTTCCAGGCACAACGTCCATACACGTCCAAACCGAAAGCTTGCTTAGTGGAAGTCGTCTGCAGACTGACCGTTGTTGGTTTGTGCGTGGCGAACAAAATGCCCAATACACGGAAGTGAGGATTTAAAGCCGCCATGTGCAGGACATGGTAATTCCTTGGGTGAGCCCAGCACCAGGGCGCTATTTGTCGGCCCTGTAATTATAAAAGCCTCCTTGGACAGTGGAAAATGCCCATGGACTGTCCCTGCTTTCCCCTGAGGGCGGACGTGAAGTATTCGATTGTTCTAACTTGACCAGCTGGGCTGTGGACAGCGCCACAAAAGTGAGAGTCCCCCAGAAATGCTAACCTGGTTTAAAAAACGCCAGCAAAAGTTGGATGTGTTGGCCTAAGGGTCTAGACCCAAGGATCCATAACAATTCACCACAATTACATCTGAAAAAAACACTCTGGATGAATGCAGAAGAAGAAGAAGAAGTCTGTACATTGATTTCTTTGACACCATTGATCTCTTTTGCCTTCAACTTTTCCAGTTATGGTGTTGAGTAGATTTTTATGTCATTTAATGTGATCTGCGCTTACCAAACCCGACACCTAACATTGTGCCAATGGCTTTGGGTGGAAGAGTGCAATAAGGAGGGTACAAGCCTTATCCTGGTGCGAGGGAGAGCAACCTAAAGACTAAATATCATGGCAGGGCAGACCAGGCCCTAAGCCTTTCTTGGGAACTTGTCTAGGATGGAAGCTTCGACAGGTGAACAGTTAGTGCGTTGCTTTGCTGATCCGACAGCTTCTGCAGCTTGTCTTGTTCCTGATATATTGGTGTTACCTTTCTTCTCAAGAAAACTAGGCAAGAGAGGGATCATGCTGCATTGGCAACACATAGTCTATACAATTCAGCACAGGCTTTGTGTTATTTTTGAACACTGTGTAACAAACTATCGTCTGTCAAGATTGCAAGGTTACAGTGGTAGTGATATGATTAGATGTTAGTCCAGTAGCATGGTCACAGCTGGTAGATTGGATTTGAATCCAAGAGTTGATTCACAACTGGCACATTAAATGTCACTCCCAAATTGGTTCATACAAAGCTGGCTGGTTGTATTTCAATCCAAGATTTGGTTAAGATTCTTGCAAGATGTAAAATAAGACTGACCTGATGCCACCAGACAGACAGAGTAAAACTGCCCCCCCCCCAGAGCAGTGGTTCTCAAACCTTTTTTTTTTACCCATGCACCCCTTCATGTTCAGAATGTCATTTCTCCCCCCCCCCCCCCCCCCCTCTTTTTATATTTACTCCCTATAAATTCCCCCTGCCCCTACACAGTATACGTAAAAATGGAAGCTAAATTTAATAACATATACTAAGTCTAGCCGTCTACATAAAACGTAACTTGCAGATCTATTTAGTTATAAAACGAATTTCAGAACGGCGAGAAGTACAGAACTGTAAAGTGTGGAGGGAAAAGTAATGTCAAGTAATCGGTTCTTGTATTAACGCGATCTTGAAATAATCTTAATTCCCCCCTGGAAACCCTAAAATTCCCCCTGGGGGGAGGGGGGGGGGGGGAGAGGAATTTATCACCGGTTAATAACCACTGCTCTAGAGGAACAGTGAGGATCTCGAGCAGAACATCCTATGTGTGACCCATGCTGGAACAGACGGATAGCAAATGTTGATCACAGAAGAAGGAGAAGAATAAGAATAAGAAGAAAAGAAGAAGAGGAAGAAGAAGACTCCAGAGTTGGGTTTCCATGTATCTAGTAGATGATCTAGTCCATGTAATGTCTGTTACAGTAAAGGTTGAAGAGTGCTGCCTGTTGATCAGAGATAACTGAACTTTTGATTGTTAACTGACAATTGTGTGTTATTGTGTTCAGAATGCTGCTCTCCCCATCCAGTTATTATGCCTGTTTACTGTTTCCCAACAGCTTCATTACTACCAGCCCATCTGGACGTTGGTCGGCGCAGGCCTGAAAGGGTTTCGATCATCAGTACAGCCAATGAAGGAAGTTTTGCCCCGTTCCTGCAATTGGATCAAGGAAAGGGCTGTCAGCTTTAACCCTAAAGATAACTACATTGTGCTGGAATCTGGAGCAAAAGTATGTTTCCTTTGATTGCCTTGTCTGTGTCAGAGGTTGTCCTTGCACACACACACACACACACACACACACAATTGTAGTGCAAGTATTGACAAATTGTCAATGTTTAATTTTTATTCTGTTGTATATTTGTCTCTCTGGAGGCACTTCCTGGTCATTGTGTTGGAGTCTTGACAATGAACTACCTAATACCTGTGAGGATACATGACTGACCCAGCCCTAACCCCATCCAGTCTGTATGTGCTATGCTGTATCATGAGTTGGTTACATCCTAATAAGCCTCTCAAGATGTGAAGTTCCAGTGCTGGTCTAGGGCATCCAGCTGGTTTATGAATGGCGAGACCAAGGATTTCTCTGCAATACAGCCCCGTGGAGATGTCACTGTGGTATGGGCTTGGAGAAAAGTCCCAGCCTCACTCTGATAGATGCAAGCCCTTTTCTAGGTTCAGAAGATCTGAAAGCCAACACACCAGCTTAAAGAGTTAAAACTTAGTCTCCAAAAGATTCAGTCAACTCTGGAGCTTATGAGTTTGTGCTTTATGTGATGTTCTCAGCTGGCAGCTTGCCATTCTGTTGATGGGGTCAGACATGGTGTCATGAAATTGATTCTCTCGCTTGTAACCATTTAACTCACAATCAACCAACCATCTCTCTGCCAGCTGTTTACTTAATTTACTGTGCAGTTTTTATTTGATTTTGTATACTGTGTAGTTTTTATTTGATTTTGTATACTGTGTAGTTTTTATTTGATTTTGTATACTGTGCAGTTTTTATTTCATTTCATATACCATGCAGTCTTTATTTGATTTCATATACTGTGAATTTGTTATTTGATTTTATATGCTGTGCAGTCTTTATTTGATTTTATATGCTGTGCAGTCTTTATTTGATTTCATATACTGTCCAGCCGCTTCTTTGTTAGATTTTGTGTGCAGGGAGAAGGTATACAGAAAAATGATAGTAATAACTGCGGAGGCCTTTTCACTTATTCAGACTCCCAAGTATATTGAAAAAGAATTCTTGACTGTTAACCAGAACCAGTTTTTACCTATGGCTGTGAATCATGCACAATTAGTCATTAAAAGTAGAATGCCTTGAGACCTCAAAGATGTGGTTTTAGAGAAGAATGCTCACAATTCCTTGGACAGCCGCAGTGAATAATCTAAATGTTTTGAAAGAGGCTAGGAAACAAAGACATTATCATAAACTTTAGAAAGAGGCAGTCTTTAATTTGTTGACAAATTTTGCTAGAACATATTGTAAAAACTGGAAAGGTTTTTTTCAAAGTGAGATAGAGGAAGACAATGAGAGAAGATTCTTAAAATGTTTTTGACATGACAAAGACAGGTGTGAGTGCATGGATTGATACATATATTGCTGACAACTTTAAGAAAGGTATAGCCTACAAATTTAATATACTCCAAAACTGTTCCCACAGGTGGAATATCAATATCTGGTTGTGGCCATGGGAATCCAGCTGGACTATGACAAGGTTGGTAGTGTTGTGTGTCATAGTTACATGTTAGACATTATGATAAGGTTGGTAGTGTTTGTATGTCATAGTTACATGTTAGACATTATGATAAGGTTGGTAGTGTTGTGTGTCATAGTTACATGTTAGACATTATGATAAGGTTGGTAGTGTTTGTGTGTCATAGTTACATGTTAGACATTATGATAAGGTTGGTAGTGTTTGTGTGTCATAGTTACATGTTAGACATTATGATATACAAGGCAGATAGTGTTGTATATCATATTTTAGAATCAATGACAAGGTTGGTAGTGTTGTATATCATATGTCATAATCAATGACAAGGCAGGTAGTGTTGTATATCATATGTTAGAATCAATGAAAAGGTTGGTAGTGTTGTATATCATATGTTAGAATCAATGACAAAGTTGGTAGCATTGTATATCACATGTTAGAATCAATGACAAGGTTGGTAGTGTTGTATATCATATGTTAGAATCAATGACAAGGTTGGTAGTGTTGTATATCAGTTGTCAGAATCAATGACAAGGCAGGTAGTGTTGTATATCATATGTCAGAATTAATGACAATATTGGTAGTGTTGTATACTATAGTTATATGTCAGACACTGTGACAAGATTGGTAGTGTTGTATATCATAGATGAGTGGTAGAAATTATGACAAGGTTGGTAGTGTTGAATACCATAATCATATGTCAGAAACTGTGACAAGGTTGGTAGTGTTGTATATCATATGTTAGGATCAATGACAAGGCTGGCAGTGTTGTATATCATATGTTAAAATCAATGACAAGGCTGGCAGTGTTGTATATCATATGTTAGAATCAATGACAAAGCTGGCAGTGTTGTATATCATATGTTAGAATCAATGACAAGGCTGGCAGTGTTGTATATCATATGTTAGAATCAATGACAAGGCTGGTAGTGTTGTATATCATATGTTAGAATCAATGACAAGGCTGGCAGTGTTGTATATCATATGTTAGAATCAATGACAAGGCTGGCAGTGTTGTATATCATATGTTAGAATCAATGACAAGGCTGGCAGTGTTGTATATCATATGTTAGAATCAATGACAAGGCTGGTAGTGTTGTATATCATAGTCATATGTCAGAAACTGTTACAAGGTCGGTAGTGTTGTATATCATATGTTAGAATCAATGACAAGGCTGATAGTGTTGTATATCATATGTTAGAATCAATGACAAGGCATGTTAACCACTGAACCACTGCAGCTCCTTATCTTCAGTTCGTCTGTGAACAAAGTGACATGGCATTACATGCACAAGCCTGTTCCAGGTTGATGTAATATAGAGTTATCTGAGACTGGCAGGAGCTGGTTCATCAGGGGGAGGATGACTCAGGCATGCATACAATCAGAGTACCAATGAAATTATTAGTGCCCATACCCTGTGACATCTGCAGACAAGATGGACCACTGTTTGGTATGTTCTGAGTGCTTCAGAGCGAGATCTTGACAACTAATAACCACTTATCATTTGTAGCAGGTCATCATCATCATCATATTTCACTCTTGCCTTCAAGCGTCGTGGGGAGGAATAGTTGGCCCACTGTCGACCAAGTGGGCTGGCACTGGATAGTGTCATTCTGTGTGATTGTAGAATGTCTTTGATATCATCAATCCATTTTCTTCTCAAGCGCCTTCTTTCTCTCGTATTAGATCTTCTCTGTTGTAGCACCAGTGCTGGTAGTTGATGATGTTGCATTTCAACGAGATGGCCAAACCATTTGATCTTATGTCATTCAGCATAAGTGGACAAGCTGTTGATCCACTGTATGTCTGATAACATCATTTCTTATTCAGTCTCATATAGTTAAATTGGAGCACTCCTCAAGCATCTCATCTCACAGGTGTTGATTTTTCGTAAGTATGATTTGGATAATATCCTAGTTTGACATTTCTACCACAGGGTTGGTGTGAATATGATATTTATTATCTGTTGTTTTGCGGACATTGGTATATTTGGATGTTTCAGTATAGGTGTGATAGTTGCACTTGCTTTTTGTTGCAGGTAAAGGGACTTATAGATGCTCTTGAGAATGATACAACTGTTGCTTCAATCTACCACCCAAAGTGGCTCCACAAAACATTTCCAGCTCTCCAAGCATTTAAGGGAGGCAACGCCATCTTCACCTTTCCCAACACACCCATCAAGTGTGCTGGAGCCCCCCAGAAGATTATGTATCTGGCAGATGAGATCTTCAGAATAGTAAGTGCTTCTTAGGATTATATTTCTTAGGGTTATATATCTTAGGGTTATATACCATAGGGTTATATATCTCAGGGTTATATACCATTGTGTTATATATCTTAGGGCTATATATCTTATGGTTATATACCATAGGGCTATATATCTTACGGTTATATACCATAGGGTTATATACCATAGGGTTATATATCTCAGGGTTACATACCATAGTGTTATATATCTTAGGGCTATATATCTTATGGTTATATACCATAGGGTTATATATCTTAGAGTTATATACCATAGGGTTATGTATCTTAGGGTTATATACCATAGGGTTATATACCAAAGGGTTATATATCTTAGGGATATAAACTATAGGGTTATATATCACAGTGTTATATATCTTAGGGTTATATACCATGGTGTTATATACCATAGTGTTATATATCTTAGGGTTATATACCATAGTGTTATATACCATAGGGTTATATATCTTAGGGTTATATACCATAGTGTTATATATCTTAGAGTTATTCACCATAGGGTTATATATCTTAGAATTATATACCATAGGGTTATATATCTTAGAATTATATACCATAGGGTTATATACCATAGGGTTATATATTTTAGAGTTATATACCATAGGGTTATATATCTTAGAATTATATACCATAGGGTTATATATCTTAGAATTATATACCATAGGGTTATATATCTTAGGGTTATATATCTTAGGGTTATATATCTTAGCGTTGTATATCTTAGGCTTATATATCTTAGGCTTATATCTGTTAACCCTTTACAGGGAAGACACTTGTCCGTTTTGTAGCCCTGAACGGGCAAGATTTTTTCAGGGTCGGTAAAATTTCAGGTCGCGTTAGTAAAAACATCACAAATAAGGTGTTAGTCAACCGATTTTAGTTAAATAAACAACACAATGAAGGGAAAAACATGCAGAATATGTTACTCACGTGATTGTTGTCGGTAATCCATATATGAACACAAATATTTACGAAATACGGCATGTTGTTTGTGATTTTCCGTCATCTATACGGCAATTTACAAACACATTTTCAGAATCATAATCACTTTCTTTAAAGTCCGACTCAGACTGCTAAATGCAAAGTAACGCTTTGCACTGATATCTAGCTCCGATTAATAGTCAACTTCGTGCCCTTTAATGTCACTTAAATTGAACAGATCGAAATCTCGGCTATCACATGAAGAATCGCCGAAATCCATTTTGAAAAACAGCGTAAAAACCCCGAAAACTATCAAAAAAAGTCCGTCAAAGTCGGTTCAAAATCATAGTACGTGCTTTAAAAATGGCGGCCACGTTGTCAAGCTATCGGCGAAAGCGAAAGTAGCTGTCGGAAGTATCGGAAAGCTGAGAGATCGCGTTTTTACAATGCATAATAGTATCGGCCGGTTTGAGACGTTCTGCCCGTTTAACGTTTTTTTCGCATATCCTTTTACAGGACTTAGCTGTCAACAGCAGCATCTTTCAGCTGTCTGTTGATCTCTTGGCAAGATTACGCTCAGTAGTTTGCCATTGCTTTCTGAGCGGCCGGCTCAGTACCCCGCAAGTCACCAGCGGGGGTCGAACCGCTCCCAGTTTTCTCCCGCTACGAGACTCTGCGTGATAAACGGGATTACGGAGAAAGTGTTGTAACCCCTCGGCCAGAGAGACCGGCCCGTTTAACGTATCGGACGGAAATGGACGGTCCACCCTGTAAAGGGTTAAGGGTATATACCACAGGGTTATATATCTTAGGGTTATATACCTTAGAGTTATTTACTTTAGAGTTATATACCAAGGGATATACACCTTATGGTTGTACATCTTAGGTATAGCTAGGTCTTAGTAAGATACGACTGAGTTACTATATGACAGTAGACGATACTACCTGCTTTCTGTTAGCGCTGAAACCCCACATTGTGCCTTGGCTTAGGGCAGAGGATCACAATTGGGAGAGTTCAATCCTAGTGCGAGGCAATGCAACCTAAAGAATAAATGTCTTGGCAAGGCAAACCAGGCCTTGATTGGTAACTGGTCTAGGATCGAAGCTCCAGTATGCAGACTGTTATTGTACTGCTTTGCTGATCTGGCAGCTTCTGCAGCTTGTCTTCTTCCAGATGTATTGGTGTTACCTTTCCTCTGGAGTAAACTAGGCAGGTTAAGAGAGGGATCATGCTGCAAGATCAACACATGGTCTTGAAATTCAGCCAAAGCTTTGTGCTACAAACTATTGACTATCAAGACAGCAAGGTGCCAGTAATATATCTTAGGGTTATATATCATATGGTTATATATCATAGGATTATATATCTTAGGGTTATATATTTCAAGGTTATATTTCGTAGGGTTAAATATAGGATTGTATATCTTAGTGTTATATATCTAAGGATTATATGAACACTTTGAAGATCAGTAGTGGTAGTAGTAGTTGTAGCATCACTGCAAGTGTATGCTAATCTTCCTTTGTGCCCTGCAACATCTGACAGTGTGAGTACACCATAAAGAATCCCCAGCTCATTTTCTAACGTTAGTTTGATATTTTGGAGAACAAGAAATCTGTCTTGCAATTGTTGAGCAGCCTATGTACAGCAACTGAATTAAGATACCCCGTATAGGATATTACTGAAAGTAAATACAGAAGTCGCAAACAATATGTTTCATGATTTATTGCCTGGCATATTTTGCTGCATTTTGTCAGGTGCATACTGCACCTGACATGTAGCATAGAAGGTAAATAAATGAATAATACTTTGGCTGAAATACTTAAAACACGGTCACAAGTATGGGTTGAATGTTGAGCATTTGTTATCCCCGCGGTAATTTCAGATTTAAAACACTCTCTCTCTCTGCTTGCACAAAACTGGCTGGAACCACCTAATTGCTAAGGCCTCAATTTATTTGAGCAATCATTTATTGTTCATCGAAAACAGTATGTGGAACTTTTTTCTTTGTTAACTTTATGACTGTAGTTTATGAGAGGTTGAGAACTTAACAGGAGGTGGGTGGGAGGGGGGGTTTATTTTATAGCCTGTCAACTATACAGGGATTCCTGAAGGCTTACTGACTCTTTTCCGCCCACAATGGTATATGTTCAGTTACTCGGTTTTCTAATTGTCTTTCTGTTCTACTGATATAAGTTGCTTGGCAAGCAACCTGGAATTGGTAAATGTAGTTTATTTACATAAGTTCAAAGTATTATTAATTTTTTTCACTTCAAATAATATATACTGTGCAGTTTGCACCTGATGCAGCAAAATATTCCATTGGCACCTTGCCGTCTTGACAGACGATAGTTTGTGCTTTAAAAAGGCATAATAACTTTTAACTATGGCGGTAGCGAGTGTGACTGATAAGGCCAATTTGCGCTGTAAATGTCCGTTCACAGTGGGTGCATGTGAACACGTGGTCATTTCCACCATCATGCACCATCTTACGTCTCAAACGCTTGGTGTGTGACTTTTCTGCAATAATTTTCTCCTTTGACTTTATTCCATTTCTGCTATTTGCCCTCCATGCAACACGTTCAGCGGCGACTTGCTCCCAATGTGCATTATCAATGCCTGTATCAATCATGTCCCGCTTACACACATCTTTGTATCGTAGTAGAGGCCGACCCTGAGATCTCTTACCCATCTGTAATTCACCAAAAAAGATATCCTTTGGTATTCTACCATCATCCATCCTCCTAAGATGTCCTATCCATCTAAGTCTACGAAGACTGAGCATGGAATAAACTGTCACACAACCTGATCTTTCCAATACTTCAGTATTTGTGATTTTGTCTTGCCACTTAATACCAAGAATTCTTCGCAGACACCACATATGAAAGCTGTTTAAGTTGTTCTCTTGGTGTGAGTAAGTTGTCCAGGTTTCACTGCCATAGAGAAGAGTACTAAGGACACAGGCTTGATAGACAAGGACTTTTGTTTTGGCAGTAAGCTTCCTGTTCTCCCAGACTCTTTTTCTTAACCTGTTCATTGTTGTTGCTGCCTTACCAATCCGGATGTTGATTTCCTGATCTAGGGATAATTTGCTATTTACCACTGATCCTAGATATGTAAAATGGTCTACTATCTCTAGTTCGGCGTCATCAATAAAGATTGATGGTACCCCATGTGCACCTTGTGACATAATCTGTGTTTTCTTTTTGCTAATTGTTAAACCAAATTCAGAACAAGCATTGGAGAATGCAGATAGTAGACATTGCAATTCTTCCTCAGAGTGGGTCGTAACTGCAGCATCATCTGCAAAAAGCAACTCTCTGATCAGTACCCTCCTAATTTTGGTCTTAGCCTTCAATCTCTGAGCATTGTAGAGGCCGCCATCTGAGCGTGAGTGAATGTATATACCACCATCCTGATCATGAAATGCATATTTCAGTAGAAGTGAAAAGTATATTCCAAAGAGGGTGGGAGCTAGTACACAACCTTGCTTAACTCCACTCTTGATTTCAAATTCTTCAGAAGTTGCACCATCAAACTTGATTATACCCTTCATGCCTGTGTGGAACGATTCCACAATGGACAGAAGAGTTGGTGGGCAGCCAATCTTCTTTAGTGCCTTGAACAGACCCTCACGACTGACTAAATCAAATGCCTTTGTGAGGTCGATGAAGGCAATAAACAGTGGTTTATTCTGTTCACGGCATTTTTCTTGCATTTGTCGCAATGAGAATATCATATCAGTGGTAGACCGGTTCTGTCGAAAGCCACACTGTGATTCGGGGTAGACTTGATCTCCTAGGACTTGAAGTCTGCGCAGAACAATTCTGGCAAATACTTTTCCAACAATACACAGAAGTGAGATACCCCTATAGTTGTTGCAGTCGCTCCGATCGCCCTTGTTCTTGTACAGTGTTATGATGCTTGAATCTTTGAAATCCTGTGGGACTTGTCCTTCACGCCAGCATAGCTCTATTAGCTGGTGGATCTGTATAGTGAGTGTGTCTTGCCCACTCCTGATAACCTCTATTGGAATCCCATCCTTACCTGGAGCCTTGCCAGATGCAAGTTCATTTATAGCACACTTAACTTCTGTTATGGTGGGAAGTGTGTCCAGGTGGTCAAGAGTTGGTAGAGCCTCTATGGCGTTGAGGGCATCATCCGCTAGTTTGGTCTCACTTGAGTAAAGCTCCAAATAGTGCTCTACCCATCTGTCCATCTGCTGTTTCTTATCAGTGATGATTTCTCCAGTCAAGGTTTTCAATGGTGCACTTCTTTTGATCACTGGACCGCAGGCTTTCTTTATTCCTTCATACATGCTTCTTATGTCTCCCTTATCACTTGCGATTTGAATGGACTCACATAACTTGATCCAATAATCATTTGCACACTGCCTGGCAGCCTTTTGCACATCCTTCCTAGCTTGCCTAAGCTCACTCAGAGTGTTACGCGTTGGTCTTTCCTTGTTTCTTAAGAGAGCTTTCTTCTTCTTATCAATCAAGGGCTGCAGAGTCTCGCTGTTGGCTGCAAACCAGTCCTGCCTCTTATGATCCACAGTGCCGTAAACCCTTAAGGCAGTTTTATAAAGAGTTTCCTTAATTTGACCCCACTTTTCATTTACTGTACAATTTTCTGGTGTATCAGTGAAAGCGTCTTCAAGTTGCTGTTGAAACTGAAAGCACTTTTCAGGATCATGAGTGTTAATAATATTAATCCTGAGGCTAGATTTGTGTTTAGCTGTGTAGATTCTCTTTGGTCTCAGTCTAACCCTTGCAACAACCAAAGAATGATCCGTATCACAGTCAGCACTGTGGTAACTACGAGTCAATGATATATGGTTCAGATGTTGTCTCCGTGTGATGATGAAGTCCAGCTGGTGCCAATAAAATATGCCAAGCAATAAATCATGCAACATATTGTTTGTGATTTTTGTGGTTAAATTTACTGCAGGAATACATTGCTGTGAATTACTGAAACTATTAGTATAAAACAGCCTTGGAGTAATTAGCTGCCCGATCAAAAAGATTCACCAAGCAATTAACCAGAAGCTTTTGATGGTATTAGTTGAATGCATTATATTGTATTGGCCGGCTCTGTGGTGATGGGGTTATGGACACAATTCATAATCCTATATGCCGTGTTAAAAACACAGCTGCAGATGATTTGGCAGAAGACCACCTTGCGTTGGTTTTCATACAATGGTATGAGTGCTGTGGGTTCAGAAAGCAATGACAAGAAAATCACAAACAACCAAAAAAAAACAAAATGGTGGGATTGACTGCAATATCCTGTAAAGGATATGTAAGTAACTTTGTATTGTTGTTTCTTTACATTGACAGCTTGATGTCCGAGACAAGACACATGTGATCTATAACACATCGCTGGGTGTCATATTTGGTGTAAAGAAGTATGCTGATGCTTTGTTGAAAGTTGTGGAGAAAAGGTGAGTGTTTGAACATTGGAGAGTACTCAAGGGGTGAGTGCTTGAGGGAGGGAGAGAGAGAGAGAGAGAGAGAGAGAGAGAGAGAGAGAGAGAGAGAGAGAGAGAGAGAGAGAGAGAGAGAGAGAGAGATCATGGAGTGGCCTCAGTTAGTTGCACATCCTCTACAGGAAATCTCAGTCAACCCCAGCATAAGCTATTTTGATTTCTTGGCAAGTTTACATTCAGAAGTTTACCATTGCTTTCTGAAAGACCAACACTCAAACATTGTATGAAAACCAACACAAGATGGTCTGCTGCCAAATCTCCTGCAGCTGTGTTTTGAACATGATTTGTGGGATTAGGAATTGTGTCCGTAACTCCTTTGCTACAGAGCTGGCTCAGACTTGAGAATATTGTGTGGATCCATTGCATTGGTAATTAAGTATCCAAAATTAAGAAATTATTTCTCAGTATCTTTAATTGCATAAACTCCACCATGCAGGAAGCACAACTTCTGATCATCACAAGCTGATTCCCCTATTTCTGCACCATTTTGAAATTATATCTGTTCTCCAGTAAGTACGTCACAAGCCTGCTAGCCATGACAGAGAAGAGTATCTCACCCTCAAACTTCAGAAAACATCAGCCTGAACTGGATAATATTGAATGAGCTTTACTCTTTGTGGATGTAGATTCCTTTGGCTTTGTTCCACTTGGGCCTTATTGTACTTGTGCCGCCATGTGGATTTAAAAATCTGGTGGAGTCTTTTCAGGATGTTTGGATATTTATATATTGTGTATGAGGCACAAATGGGACCAGGTGGTGACTTGCAGTGAGCTTTGGCCATTGTAGAGGTGCTGAGGTGGATCTCTGAGATAAACATCTTGAATATTCTCAGCTCTGAGGGCTGTCACTGGCTGAGCTCTCCTGATGACTTCTCTGTTGAGACAGCACGCTGTTGATCATCCTGTGATGCACTGGTCTTCTGTTATTCTCTGCGTAAATTCTCTTTTCCCTGTGCATAGAGAAGTCCCTCACCACAAACTCTCATAAAGTCCAGTCATTGAGCTGATCCCAAAATTCTTGTATTGTTCCATACTGTATATGTTGGGATGTCTCTGAATTTATCAGTCTCCCTTCTGTCATGTAAGATTGGCCAGCGTGCCCAATTTGTTACCCTTCTGAGATGGAGGCTTGGCATTGAAACCAAGTAAGTTTCTCTGGCCATGACAGATCTTCCATCTCACCCAGAGGGACGTCACTCTGGTCACTTGAGTACGCTTTCATCTGATGCTCTTCCAGCTCATCTTTCTCGATGCTGAGAATAGCAGATCATGGCTACTCAAAGAAATCCCTTGCAAATTGGTATGGTTCTCTACACAACTTTTACCATGTTTTTTTTTCCCCTTCAGAACCACTCTGCTTGACAGTGGCCACTTTGTTTAATTTTTCAGGTGCTGCCACACCCTACCAACCCCTCCTCACTCTCATCGGGGCTTTATAAGAGATGTTGAATGAAAGAATGTATGAGAGGAAATAGAGAAGAAGGGCAGAATGTCAATTCTTAACCCTTTGAAAATAAAGATTTTCGTTTGTTCATTCGTTCATTCGTTCATCAGCAGTCTTGAATCGTTTCTGAGCAATGTTCTATTGTACTCTCACTTCCCTGATTAACTTCTGCGGACTGCTTTCCTGTGGGTTGGCAACTTTTCCCCTCTCACTGCCCCAAAATTTGCACAAGCAGTGGAGGTACACAATCTCTCTCTGGGCTCTTGTAATTGTCTTTTCTAGTGGCATACTTTAGTGCAATGTCTAGCACTTGGAACAATGCATGGTCAAGTTTTCTCATGCTGATGGTTTGCTGGTTGTCAGCATCTATATCTACACTCTTTGGCCTTTGGAGAGATGCTGAGGTGGATGTCCGAGATGTTCAGCTGGAATATTCTCAGCACTGTGGGACTGTCACAGGCTGAGCTGTCCTGATGACTTCTCTATTGAGACAGCACGCTGATGATCATTCTGTGATGCAATGTTCTTCAGTTATTTGCTGCATTGATTCTCCTTTCTCTGTACAAGGAGAAGTCCCTCGCCACAAACACACAGGCAGCCCAGTCATTGGGCTGATGTCGAAATACGTGTATCATTCCATACTACAAGCCTGGGGATACCTCTGGATCCATCAGTCTCCTTTTTCCTTCACTCCCCCTGCATCCCCCCACCCTACTCCTCACCTTTTTCATTAGATCCTGGGGTAATTTGTCTCTGGTTTACATTATAGTTTGGAATGTACTTCAAATAAAAACAATAATTAATCATGTATTTACTTCATGCTTATAGTTTTGAATGTACTTGACATAAAGATAATAATTAATCATGTATTTACTTCATACTTATAGTTTAGAATGTACTTGAAATAAAAACAATAATTAATCATGTATTTACTTCATACTTATAGTTTAGAATGTACTTGAAATAAAAACAATAATTAATTATGTATTTACTTCATACTTATAGTTTAGAATGTGCATGAAATAAAAACAATAATTAATCATGTATTTACTTCATACTTATAGTTTTGAATGTACTTGACATAAATATAATAATTAATTATGTATTTACTTCATACTTATAGTTTAGAATGTACTTGAAATAAAAACAATAATTAATCATGTATTTACTTCATACTTATAGTTTAGAATGTACTTGAAATAAAAACAATAATTAATCATGTATTTACTTCATACTTATAGTTTAGAATGTACTTGGCATAAAAATCATGTGTTTACTTCATACTTATAGGTTAGACTGCTTGAAATAAAAACAATAATTAATCATGTGTTTACTTCATACTTTAGATTCAGCTTCTAAAATACAGATCACACTTTCCTGTGCCATTAATTTTTATTTTTATTGAGTTTCTGAAATAAAGAACGTGTGTCCTCATGTGTCGTTTGATACTCTAGAGACATCAAGGTAAACTACAAACACAATCTTGTTGAGGTCGACCACAAGACCAGAACAGCGACATTTGAACAGCTGGATGACAACAATAAACGGGTCTACTTCCAGGTCAGTTGTTTAGCTATGTATACATAGTCTCATGTAGGATTGTGTTGGACTAGCCTGGTCTATCTACTTGTACATGTCATGTAGAATTGTGTGTGGGCTAGCCTGATCTATCTACTTGTACATGTCATGTAGAATTGTGTGGGTTAGCCTGATCTATCTACTTGTACATGTCATGTAGAATTGTGTGTGGGCTAGCCTGATCTATCTACTTGTACATGTCATGTAGAATTGTGTGGGTTAGCCTGGTCTATCTACTTGTACATGTCATGTTGAATTGTGTGGGTTAGCCTGATCTATCTACTTGTACATGTCATGTAGAATTGTGTGTGGGCTAGCCTGATCTATCTACTTGTACATGTCATGTAGAATTGTGCGGGTTAGCCTGGTCTATCTACTTGTAGATGTCATGTAGAATTGTGTGTGGGCTAGCCTGATCTATCTACTTGTACATGTCATGTAGAATTGTGTGGGTTAGCCTGGTCTATCTACTTGTACATGTCATGTAGAATTGTGTGGGTTAGCCTGATCTATCTACTTGTACATGTCATGTAGAATTGTGTGTGGGCTAGCCTGATCTATCTACTTGTACATGTCATATAGAATTGTGTGGGTTAGCCTGGTCTATCTACTTGTACATGTCATGTAGGATTGTGTTGGACTAGCCTGGTCTATCTACTTGTACATGTCATGTAGAATTGTGTGGGCTAGCCTGATCTATCTACTTGTACATGTCATGCAGAATTGTGTGGGTTAGCCTGGTCTATCTACTTGTACATGTCATGTAGGATTGTGTGATCTGTCTACTTGTACATGTCATGTACAATTGTGTGGGCTAGCCTGGTCTATCTACTTGTACATGTCATGTAGGATTGTGTGGGCTAGCCTGGTCTGTCTACTTGTACATGTCATGTAGGATTGTGTTGGGCTAGCCTGGTCTATCTACTTGTACATGTCATGTAGGATTGTGTGGGCTAGCCTGGTCTATCTACTTGTACATGTCATGTAGGATTGTGTGGGCTAGCCTGATCTATCTACTTGTACATGTCATGTAGGATTGTGTTGGACTAGCCTGATCTATCTACTTGTACATGTCATGTAGGATTGTGTGGGCTAGCCTGATCTATCTACTTGTACATGTCATGTAGGATTGTGTTGGACTAGCCTGGTCTATCTACTTGTACATGTCATGTAGGATTGTGTGGGCTAGCCTGATCTATCTACTTGTACATGCCATGTAGGATTGTGTTGGACTAGCCTGGTCTATCTACTTGTACATGTCATGTAGAATTGTGTGGGCTAGCCTGATCTATCTACTTGTACATGCCATGTAGGATTGTGTTGGACTAGCCTGGTCTATCTACTTGTACATGTCATGTAGGATTGTGTGGGTTAGCCTGATCTATCTACTTGTACATGTCATGTAGGATTGTGTGGGCTAGCCTGATCTATCTACTTGTACATGTCATGCAGAATTGTGTGGGTTAGCCTGGTCTATCTACTTGTACATGTCATGTAGGATTGTGTGATCTGTCTACTTGTACATGTCATGTACAATTGTGTGGGCTAGCCTGGTCTATCTACTTGTACATGTCATGTAGGATTGTGTGGGTTAGCCTGGTCTATCTACTTGTACATGTCATGTAGGATTGTGTGGGCTAGCCTGGTCTGTCTACTTGTACATGTCATGTAGGATTGTGTTGGGCTAGCCTGGTCTATCTACTTGTACATGTCATGTAGGATTGTGTGGGCTAGCCTGGTCTATCTACTTGTACATGTCATGTAGGATTGTGTGGGCTAGCCTGATCTATCTACTTGTACATGTCATGTAGGATTGTGTTGGACTAGCCTGATCTATCTACTTGTACATGTCATGTAGGATTGTGTGGGCTAGCCTGATCTATCTACTTGTACATGTCATGTAGGGTTGTGTTGGACTAGCCTGGTCTATCTACTTGTACATGTCATGTAGGATTGCGTGGGCTAGCCTGATCTATCTACTTGTACATGCCATGTAGGATTGTGTTGGACTAGCCTGGTCTATCTACTTGTACATGTCATGTAGAATTGTGTGGGCTAGCCTGATCTATCTACTTGTACATGCCATGTAGGATTGTGTTGGACTAGCCTGGTCTATCTACTTGTACATGTCATGTAGGATTGTGTGGGTTAGCCTGATCTATCTACTTGTACATGTCATGTAGGATTGTGTGGGCTAGCCTGATCTATCTACTTGTACATGTCATGTAGGATTGTGTGGGCTAGCCTGATCTATCTACTTGTACATGTCATGTAGAATTGTGTGGGCTAGCCTGATCTATCTACTTGTACATGTCATGTAGAATTGTGTGGGTTAGCCTGGTCTATCTACTTGTACATGTCATGTAGGATTGTGTGGGCTAGCCTGATCTACTTGTACATGTCATGTAGGATTGCTTGTGGAGTACACTTGGCTTGTCTGTTTGTACATGTCATGTAGGATTTTTGTGTGGTTGGCTTATTTAGCAACTTGTATGTGTCACGTATGATTGTCTGCACGGTTGGCCTCATTTAGCAACTTGTACATGTCCTGTAGGATTGTCTGTGGACTGATCCAACTACTGTCTAAATCATACATGTATTATATACAAGAGTACATATTATGCAACAGATGTTATGGTTTTATTTGTGTAATTAAAGTATGTGACGTTAGTTTGGGACAAGTGCAGAAATTCAGATATCTAGACACACAGATAACATTAGATGGAAGATGCATCACCAAGATAAAGAACAGAATAGGGCAAGCAAAAACTGAATTCTATCAAATGAAGAAAATTTTGTGCAATAAGTCTTTGTCCTTGAACATTAAAACAAGAGTTCTTGCATGTTACATAGAACCAATTTTAACATACGACTGCGAATCCTGGACAATTAGTAAACAGGTGTAAAAATCCCTGGAAGCCTTGGAGATATGGTTTTATAGAAGAATGCTGAAAATTAAGTGGAAAGCCAAAATGTGCAATGTGGACATTTTGATGGAAGCTAAGTCGCAAAGACAACTTATCACAATCAACAGAAAGAAGCAGTCGTAAGTTTTTGGCCACATTATAAAAAGACAAAACTGGAACATGTTGTGACAACCGGAAAGATATGCAGAAAGATAGATAGAGGAAGACAGCATAAGAAAATTCTTGACAGTCTTGTGTCATGGTACAGAAGGGAGTCAACACATGAATTGATCCATGCCAACGGAGACTGCAATTTGTGGAGAGGCATTGTTGCTCATTCCAGCTGGCAAAGCACTGGATGATGAAGATACAAACACAAGGGAGCTGTGGTGGCATAGTGGCTAAAGTAAAGCCACCTGCTGGCCCAGTTGTCAGGGGTTTAAATTTGTGTTGAGACAGATTCTAAACACATTGGTCTTGACCCCCGGGTCAACACAGCCTAAAATAGATACAAGAAATGCCTTCGGAAGTGGAGGCGACAGCGTGATAAAGAGCACATCACCCCTGGAGTGCCGAATGGCCTATATAAATATGGGCTCAGTACCATATAGCTGGTGGGTATTGAGACTTGATCAAGCTCCCAATGCTTCTAGCATGGCATCATGTGATTTCTGGCCGTTCCCCAAGCTGAAAGCGCTGCTGATATCGACCTCATTTGAGTCACAAGAAGACATTTTGCAGAACACAATGTCCATCTGTACTCCATACCCATTCGCTAAAGAAGTTAATAGGGAACTACTCTGGAAATGTCAGGAGCACAGTTGGATGCCTGGGCTCATCACTTGCCAAAGTGAAGAAAAGATTGGCCACCTATTCCTCTTTGCTTTTGACCTACAAAATATGACTGCATGCCCATCACAGACCCATGACCGGAAACTGCTTTGGGACAATTTGTTTATTTATTTTGTTATTTTATTATTATCAGATACCTTATTTACGTTCAGGTGTGGATATGGGTCCATTGATTTCTTATACAAATACAAACTCAGTCTAGGTGATACATTTAGTTCTATATTGAAAGCTTCAGTTCCCTCCTAATCTTAACGACAAATGTGGACCCCAAGCACTTGCAAATGTACATAGATAATAGAATACACTGTTGATTGTCGCACATTTATCTGTTATTCACAATTGAAAAACAAATCAGTGTCCTTCAAGAAACAAATGAAAACGATAATTTCATTAAAGAAATTAGATTTAGGCAGTCAAGATTTGTGGGCACAGCATGATGGGAAATAAACTAGAAAACTTATTAACTGGCAAAACTGAAGTGAAAGGAGCAAGAGGAAGGCAAAGAGATCAGTACTTGAATGGCTTGACCACAGGGCATAAACAGGACAATAACACAGACCTGATCCAAGACTGGTGATCGTACGAGATGGTAAACTGTAACTGGCTACACTTTTCGGCATGGCACATATGATGATTACCTGCCCCTTGTCGAAGAAGTTACGGATGCAGTTTGTAATCCCACATACCATGTTCAAAACACAGCAGAGGGTGATTTGGCAGCAGACTGCCTTGCGTTGGATTTTTAAAATATAATTCTATGAGTGTCGGTCGTTCATGAAGCAATGGCTAACCACTGAACGTAAATTCGCCAAGAGATCACAACAGCCAAAAAATGCTGTAGTTGACTGTGATGTCCTGTAAAGGATATGCAACTAACTAACTAACATATGATTATTAACTCATCCAGGACATAGTTTATTTGAAGCACTCCTTCCGGGCTGACAGCAACAGACTCTCACACTCCACACCTAACTCCAATCCAGGATTGGAGTTAGGTGTGGAGTGTGAGCACTGTGTTGTTCACATGACTGAGCCTTAGCTTTGATTATTCGTTGCATGGTCTTGTCATGTTTCAGTATGACTTCCTTCATGCGACACCACCCATGTCAAGTCCCGATGTCCTGAAGAAAAGTCCTCTGGTGAATGAAGGAGGCTGGTTGGATGTGCACAAGCACACCCTGCAGCATGTCAAGTTCCCTAATGTCTTCGGTCTGGGAGACTGTACCAGTCTGCCCACATCTAAAACAGCAGCCGCAGCTGGTGAGTATACAAGGCCTGTTCATAAAGTAGTATACCAGTCTTCATTCATTCATCATGTACCATGCAGATTAGCGTGGCTGGTCATGATTCACCATCTCACTTGATCACCAGAGTCGTGGATCAGCTCAATGTTCTTGTCTTGACCTTACTACATGGCCAAGCCATCCAGATATTTACTTCTCTGTCTTCTCCTTGTTCTCTTCCCCTCGATCTTGCCAGTTGTCACCAAGTTCTCCAATTTATTTCTTCTCATAATATGACCAAAATATTTTGACTGTCTGCGTCTAATTTCTCTAATCAGTGTACGATTTTTATTTGTTTCTTCTAGGGCTTGGTCATTGGTTTTTCTGTCTGTCCTTGGTATTCTTTGCATTTTCCTAAGAAACCACATTTCCACAGTCATCAGATGTTTTTCAGCTTGTCTGCTTATTGTCCACGCTTCACATTCATACAAAAGTACAGGTTCTATGTAGCACCTCCACAATCTTTTTCTTTTTGCAATTGACATCCTCTTTTTTTTAATTGGTTAGTATGTTTTTATCTTGCTAAAGGCTACCGTCGTCATGGTGATTCTTGTTCTAATCTCTTCAAGGCATCTCCCATCAGATGTAATGACTGTTCCAAGATAATTGTAACGATTTACTTGTTTAAGAATATTCCCATTTTCTTGTATATTACATTGTGGTATTTCCTTCTTCCTAGTGACTACCATAATCTGTGTCTTCTTACAATTTAATTCTAACCCCTGTTGTTCACTGTGTGCAACAACTACATCTACTAAATGTTGCAGATCCTGCTCATTGTCTGCAATCAATACTGTGCCAGTCTGCTCACATCTAAAATAGCAACCGCAGCTGTTGAATATACAAGGTCTGTTAAAAAATATTGCACGTTTGACTGGGAAAAATAGTTTACCACCTGGAGTTTTGAAACTCTAATCCAATTCAAAGTACTTTCCTTGGAACTGTACACACTTCTGCTTGCGGTTCCATCATTGTTGGAAGCATTTTAAAAAGGCCTTGTTGGGAATGGAGTACAGATGGGCATTGTGTTCTGCATAATTTCTTCTTATGACTCAAATGACGTCCATGTCAGCAGCATTTTAAACTTGGGAAACAGCTGAACATCACTAGCAGCCATGCCAGAAGCATTGGGAACCTGGTCAAGTCTCGATCAGATGTGAAGAATGGGCGGGTGCATTGTCATGATGAGACTGCCAAGTTCCCTTTACCCACAGATCCATCCCTGAGAGTGTTTGTCCTGGCCAAAGGTCTGACATTATTTTAACAAATCTTGTACATAGGCTCCATTATATCATCATCACCATATTTCTTATTAAGATCATCATATTTCTCATCATCGTTATATATCTTCCATCTGCATTATCATTGTTATGTATCTTCCATCGGCATCATCATTGTTATATGTCTTCCATCCACATCGTCATATTATGATAGATTCAGTGACATCATGCTAATGACGTGGTTTGCCTTGCTGCATATCTGATAGATGCCATTACTCTCAGAAATGATAACTAATTCAGAATGGTCTATATATTCAATCAAGAAGTAACAGACAGTTTACAGAAATATGACAATGATAATTCTGCAATAAGAATATTGGGTTCTTAATCATCAGAACACCAGTTAATAACATAACACAAAAGTCTTTACTTGGGAATGTACAGATGAAACCGCTGCTGTGAAGCCCTTGGGAATGTACAGAGGACACAGTTGCTGTGCAGCCAAAATGCATATACAGGGAACAAGATATACAGAGAGACAACCAAATCCACCCAGAAAAGAGAAGAGAATTAAAGGCAGATTAGCAGTGTGGGAAAGAGTTAAATATGTAGCAAAGAATAGGAGGGCTTGGCATGAGATAGCTGAGCAAGTATGGGGAAAAAAAGGTGAAAGAAGAAGGAGAATAAGTAGCAGGAAGAGGAGTACGAAGAAGAAAGGATTCAGTGAAAAAAAAGGATGAGAAGCCAAAAGAAGAAGAAGAAGAAGAAGAAGAAGAAGAAAACAGAGTGCAGAGCAAGAAGCAGAATGAGGAGCAAAGAATAAGAATGTAGAACAAGATAAGAATGAGCCAGAAGAAGAAAGAGGAACCAGAAGAAGAAGAGGAGCTAGAAGAAGAAATGGGAGCCACAAAAAGAATGAGGAACCAGAAAAAGAAAGAGGAGCAGCCAAAAGAAGAATAAAGAGCAAGGAGAAGAATGCAGAGCAAGGAGAAGAATGCAGAGCAAGGTGAAGAATGCAGAACAAGGAGAAATCAAATCAAATCAAATCAAATCAAATCAAATCAACTTTATTAGGGTCACAAATTGGGCGCGCAGGCCCGTCTTACATTCGGCCCTTCCAATCACTCGTCTTTCGTTCATCAAGAGCATTATACATTTACATAGGAAGAAAAATAAACATTGTGAAATGAATGTTGTAAACATAAACAAGGCTAAACATGGAGAAAAATATGTACATAAAAAGTATGTGACTTAAAAGTAGTGATGCCAGCGTGCCCCCCCCCCCCCCCCCACACACACACACACACACACACACACACACACTCTCTCTCTCTCTCATTCACTCTCACTCTCACTCATTCCCTCTCACTCATTCACTCACACACACACTCTCACTCATTCACTCTCCCGCTCACTCATTCACTCTCCCGCTAACTCATTCACTCTCACGCTCCCTCATTCACTCTCACGCCCACTCAATCTGTCTCTTCCACTCACTCATTCACTCTCCCGCTCACTCATTCACTCTCCCGCTCACTCATTCACTTTCCCACTCACTCATTCACTCTCTCATTCTGTCTCTCCCGCTCACTCATTCACTCTCCCGCTCACTCATTCACTCTCCCGCTCACTCATTCACTCTCACGCTCACTCATTCACTCTCCCGCTTACACATTCACTCTCACTTATTCACTCTCACTCATTCACTGTCCCGCTCACTCATTCACTTTGCCGCTCACTCATTCACTCTCACGCTCACTCATTCACTCTCACGCTCAATCATTCACTCTCCCGCTCACTGATTCACCCTCACGCTCACTCATTCACTCTCACGCTCACTCATTCCTTCTCACGCTCACTCATTCCTTCTCACGCTCACTCATTCACTCTCACTCATTCACTCTCACACTCACTCATTCACTCTCACTCATTCACTCTCACGCTCACTCATTCACTCTCACGCTCAATCATTCACTCTCCCGCTCACTGATTCACCCTCACGCTCACTCATTCACTCTCACGCTCACTCATTCCTTCTCCCGCTCACTCATTCCTTCTCACGCTCACTCATTCACTCTCACGCTCACTCATTCACTCTCACTCTTTCACTCTCACGCTCACTCATTCACTCTCACGCTCACTCATTCACTCTCACGCTCCCTCATTCACCCTCCTGCTCAATCATTCACTCTCCCGCTCACTCATTCACTCTCCCGCTCACTCATTCACTCTCCCGCTCACTCATTCACTCTCACGCTCAATCATTCACTCTCACGCTCACTCATTCACTCTCACGCTCACTCATTCACTCTCACTCATTCACTCACACACACACACTCTCACTCATTCACTCTCCCGCTCACTCATTCGCTCTCACGCTCACTCATTCACTCTCCCGCTCACTCATTCACCCTCACGCTCACTCATTCACTCTCACGCTCACTCATTCACTCTCCCGCTCACTCATTCACCCTCACGCTCACTCATTCACTCTCACGCTCACTCATTCACTCTCCCGCTCACTCATTCACTCTCACTCATTCACTCTCCCGCTCACTCATTCACTCTCACGCTCAATCATTCACTCTCCCGCTCACTCATTCACTCTCACGCTCACTCATTCACTCTCACTCATTCACTCTCACGCTCACTCATTCACTCTCACTCATTCTGTCTCTCATTCACACTCACTCACTCTCTCACTCAAACTACAGTAATAAACATAAGTTTAGATTATACATGATAAAATCAAATGGTATTCAACTGATAATATGACAGATGAGAATACACAAACATATGGATTCGCGTGTTACATAACATTCGTGTTACATGACATGCATCTGTTCAGCTCTCTCTCTCTCTCTCTCTCTCTCTCTCTCTCTCTCTCTCTCTCTCTCTCTCTCTCTCTCTCTGTATTCTTTCATATACACACACTCACACGCATGCGTACGCTCACACGCACACACACTCTCTCTCTCTCTCTTTTATTCACTCTCACTCATTCACTCTCACTCATTCTGTCTCTCCCCCGCTCACTCATTCACCCTCACTCATTCACTCTCACTCATCACTCTCCCGCTCAATCATTCACTCTCCCGCTCACTCATCACTCTCACTCATTCCGTCTCTCCCGCTCACTCATTCACTCTCCTGCTCACTCATTCACTCTTACGCTCACTCATTCACTCTCACGCTCACTCATTCACTCTCACTTATTCACTCTCGCGCTCACTCATTCACTCTCACGCTCACTCATTCACTGTCCCGCTCAATCATTCACTCTGCCGCTCACTCATTCACTCTCACTCATTTACTCTCATGCTCACTCATTCACTCTCCCGCTCACTTCATTCACTCTCCCGTTCACTCATTTACCCTCACGCTCACTCATTCACTCTCACGCTCACTCATTCACTTTCCCGCTCACTCATTCACTCTCCCGCTCACTCATTCACTCTCACGCTCAATCATTCACTCTCTCGCTCACTCATTCACTGTCACGCTCACTCATTCCCTCTCACTCATTCACTCTCACGCTCACTCATTCACTCTCACTCATTCTGTCTCTCATTCACACTCACTCACTCTCTCACTCAAACTACAGTAATAAACATAAGTTTAGATTATACATGATAAAATCAAATGGTATTTAACTGATAATATGACAGATGAGAATACACAAACATATGGATTCGCGTGTTACATAACATGCGTGTTACATGACATGCATCTGTTCAGCTCTCTCTCTCTCTCTCTCTCTCTCTCTCTCTCTCTCTCTCTCTCTCTCTCTCTCTCTCTCTCTCTCTGTATCCTTTCATATACACACACTCACACGCTTCCGTACGCTCACACACACACACACACACACACACTCTCTCTCTCTCTTTCTCTCTCATTCACTCTCACTCTCACTCATTCACTCACACACACACACACACTCTCACTCATTCACTCTCCCGCTCACTCATTCACTCTCACTCATTCACTCTCTCATTCTGTCTCTCCCGCTCACTCATTCACTCTCCCGCTCACTCATTCGCCCTCACGCTCACTCATTCACTCTCACTCATTCACTCTCCCGCTCACTCATTCACTCTCCCGCTCACTCATTCACTCTCCCGCACACTCATTCACTCTCACTCATTCTGTCTCTCCCGCTCACTCATTCACTCTCCCGCTCACTCATTCACTCTCACTTATTCACTCTCACGCTCACTCATTCACTCTCACGCTCACTCATTCACTGTCCCGTTCACTCATTCACTCTGCCGCTCACTCATTCACTCTCACTCATTTACTCTCATGCTCACTCATTCACTCTCCCGCTCACTCATTCACTCTCCCTTTCACTCATTCACTCTCCCGCTCACTCATTCACTCTCCCGCTCACTCATTCACTCTCCCGCTCACTCATTCACTCTCACTCATTCTGTCTCTCCCGCTCACTCATTCACTCTCCCGCTCACTCATTCACTCTCACGCTCACTCATTCACTCTCACGCTCACTCATTCACTCTCACTTATTCCCTCTCACGCTCAATCATTCACTCTCCCGCTCACTCATTCACTCTCACGCTCACTCATTCACTCTCACGCATTCACTCTCACGTTCACTCATTCACTCTCGCGCTCACTCATTCACTCTCACTCATTCACTTTCACTCATTCACTCTCACGCTCACTCAATCACTCTCACTCATTCACTCTAACTCATTCTGTCTCTCAGTCACACTCACTCACTCTCTCACTCAAACTACAGTAATGAACATAAGTTTATATTATACATGATAAAATCAACTGGTATTTAACTGATAATATGACAGATGAGAATACACAAACATATGGATTCGCGTGTTACATAACATGCGTGTTACATGACATGCATCTGCTCAGCTCTCTCCTCTCTCTCTCTCTCTCTCTCTCTCTCTCTCTCTCTCTCTCTCTCTCTCTCTCTCTCTCTCTCTCTCTGTGTATTCTTTCATATACACACACTCACACGCATGCGCGCGCTCACACACACACACTAACACAACAACTCTCCCACTGTCTCACTCCCTCACACACAATCCTTCATGCACACACACACACTCTCTCAATCACACTCTCTCACACATACACATACGCATGAACGCATGCACTCACGCACACACTCCCTCACTTACTCTCACACATACACGTACGAATGCATGCACTGACACATTCCCCCACCATTTCTCGCTCAATCACTCTCTCCACACACACGCATGCACGTGCGCACACACACATTCACTCTCTCTCTCTCTCTCTCTCTCTCTCTCTCTCTCTCTCTCTCTCACACACACACACACACAACACGCACACACATATATAGTGAACAATTATAATGAACAATTATACCAGTAAATGAATTATGGTGGCATATAGTCGATATGGATTAAGTATTGAAAGAGTTTTCGGTTAAATGTGTAGGGACTCATTGGAGTTTTCAGATCTGGAGGCAGACCATTCCATAAGTGAGCACCAGAATAGGCGAAACATGTTTTGTATAGGTCCAATCTAGGCTTTGAGACATGTAACAAATTTAGGCGCTTGCTGTTCATTGCATTAGATTGAATCAGCGGCAGAAGATACTCTGGGGTATTTTGAGATATAATTTTATTCACTAATTTGGCTTTGTTGAAAAGGAAGCGCTTTTGAAGTGGTAGAAGTCTTAGATGACTGTACAAATTATTACTTTCAACGTGCTTTATGCCAGAAACCAGACGAATAGCGCGGTTTTGAAGAGAACATAGTCGTTTTAAATTAGATTTAGGGCAACCATCCCAAACTGTGGAACAGTAATCGAGATGTGATTGGATATAGCATGTATAGAATATTTTTCGTGTGCTTTCGTCCAGGAAGTGCTGAATTTTAGCAAGTTGGTAAACTTTTTGTGCTATTTTCTTGGTAAGAGCGTGAACATGAGAGCTCCAGTTCAAATGGCTGTCAATTAAAAGACCTAGTGTTTTATGTTCAGTCACATTAACTATAGGTAACGAGCCCATGCGGAGTTCGAGTGGTGGTCCAGTTATGGCTAGTGTCTGTAGTTTTTGTCTGGTCGTTATTAGCATGGATTTGGTTTTGTCGATGTTAATTTGCATGCGGTTTTCATTGCTCCATCTAGTAAGATTATCAAGTTCCTTTTGTAAAGAATTCTCTAATTCACTACGGTTTTCTTGACTAGTATATATAGTACAATCGTCTGCAAATAGATCACAAGTTGTATTGATATATAAAGGAAGATCATTAATATAAACTGCAAAAAGCAGCGGACCTAGTATTGAGCCCTGAGGCACACCAATATTAAGTTGTGTGGGTCTTGATAGACAGTTGTTGAAGGACACGACTTGTTGTCTGTCGGATAGAAATGACGTAATTATGTTCACCATGTTGGTGCTTGTCTTCATTTGTTTTAGTTTTCTAATTAAAATATCGTGATCTACCATATCAAAAGCTTTTTTAAAGTCTACAAACACCGCTCCACAAATTCTCCCGTTGTTGATGTTTAAGTGCCAGTTATCGGTCATTTTTGTTAGAGCACTATGGCAAGAATATTTAGGTCGAAACCCAGATTGACTGTTAATTATTAGATCGTTGTTAATTAAATGGTGTAACGTTATATTATGAATGTGTTTTTCTAGTGGTTTTGATAGCGACGATAGTAAGGAAATAGGTCTATAATTACCCAAAACGCTATTATCGATTGAGCCATTTTTAATTAGCGGAAACACTTTAGCAATTTTAAATGCAGATGGAAAGTAGTTTTTGGCCAGGCACTGGTTATATATGAACGTTAAGGACTCGCTAATGACTGGTGCAGCACAACGAAGAATTCTATTACTGATACCATCTAGGCCGTGTGAGTTTGTTGATTTGAGGTTTAAGAGATATTTATAAACGTCTGCAACAGACATTAAAGGAATCTCAGCGGGAATATTTCTGGTGCATTTCTCCTCACAGAATGATGCCAGTGAACTTAAATTACACGATGAGTCTGGTATTGAAGACTTTAGATTCTCTATTTCTGATTGAAAGAACAAACTGAATTCATCGCATGTTATGGAATTTGGTATTGCTGATTCTGTAGGGCGTTTCTTATTGGTTAGCAAGTTAATAGCCTTCCATATATTTGTACTGTTTGAATTATCTACAATCAAATTTTTAAAATGATCTTTTTTGATCCTACGAATTTCATATTGAACTTTATTCCTTAGTCTGCGGTAATTGATGAAATCTTTATTTTTGTGTGCTGTATCTCGCTCTCTCATGATTTCCAGAACTTCTCTAGTGACCCATGGGGATTTATGTTGATTTATGAAAGAGGAGCTAGAAAAAGAAAGAGGCGTTAGAAGAAAAATGAGGAGCCAGAAGAAGAATGAAGAGCCAAAAGAAGAATGAGGAGCCATAAGAAGAATGATGCACAAGAACAAGAATGATGAGCCAGAAAAAGAAGTAATAAAAGAGTGGAGCAAAAAAAAGGAAAAGGGAGCGGAGATAGAATAAACAGGAGCAGCAAGAAGAAGAACTCAGGAGGGGGAAACTGTGGAAGATGAGGAATACAAGGGATTACTATTATTATTCATTTCATCTCATATCATCATGTTCCTACTTTCACCTCCTACACCTTGCGGTGTCGAGGTGAAGTATAAACAGCGGGAGAGTGCCCGCTTATGGATTTCATGTATAGATATCCCCATGGACTATGTTATTCCCTGTGTCCATCGTTTACGTGGTTGGCCTCTTCCTCTGCTTCCCTCTGGTCCATACATCATTGCTTGTTGTGGTATACTGTTAGTTGGTAACCAATCCATTTGACTTGCTGCCTTCTAATAAAATCTAGTGCAGCTATAACCCCCACTTTAGTCCTGATTTCTTCATTTCTGATCTTATCTCTTCTTGATACATTGAGTATTCTTCTCAGGAATCTCATTTCTGTTGTTGTGATTTTTCTTGTCTCTTTTTCTGTCATTGTCCATGTTTGGCATTGGTAGCATAGAGTTGGTAGGAAGATTGTGTTGTAAAATGGTCTCTTAGTAGTTATTGATACATGTGTGTTCTTTAGTATTGGTGCCATTTGTTCAAGGAGTTGGTTTGCCTTATTGCATCTATTTTCGATCTCGTCTTCTGATTTGCCATTTGATGATATTATACTCCCTGGGTACTTGAAACTATTATTATTATTATTACAAGTAAATTATCATTATCATCAGGCGTTTGATTTTGCAGATGTGTGTATGAGAATGGGTAATGGAAGAGACCCCTGGATGAAACGGGTCCTGGATCCTGGAAGCAGAGTTTATTCAAGTATAGGACACTGTTACACAACTTAGGGCACATTAGGTATATTGTGGTGGACCTGCAATTTTATAGATCAATAGTTACTTGGTTGTTATGGTTTCTTGGCAAATTTTGCACAACGTAGTTTGCTGTTGCTTTCCTTCTGGGCAGTGACTGTACTAGTCGGTGGCCATAGCCATTGTTTCTACTGATAAGATCATCTGTCCATCATCTCAGAATGCAGATCATAACCAACAATAGTTTGTCGGCTGCTCTCACAATCTACCCACCGCCTGCTTCCATGGCTTGACGTAACCCTGATGGAGAGGCTAAACGAGTACTCCACCTAGCTCAAGGGTGTCCTGTAGACTTAACAGAGGAAAGGATGCGTCTTACATATCTTTTGATAGGGGATACCCCTAACCCGCTAAGCAGTAACAAAGGAGGGGTATATGTCCTAGGTGAGAGGAAGAGGAAGGCCAAAGAGAAGATAGGTGCAAGATGTGACAGATGATTTCCAGATGGGTGTATTGGACGCGGGATATATTGCTTACGACTGAGAAGTTTTCCGGAAGGTTGTTATGGGAGCAAGGTTCTGCAAAGGACATGCTACTGAATGAATGAATGAATTAATTAATTAATGGGGTACTTGGTGGGTGATGAGGTCCGTACCCAAGACATGAAGCATAACTTACACTGTCATATTGAATTAGGATGTCTACATGTTCTTGCAGCTTCCCAGTGTGGAATCCTTCACAAGAACTTGTCTGCAGTCATGGCTGGGAAATCTGCTGTGCCATTGGTAATAACATAATTCTGGAGTCATTGTACATGTTGATATGTGTGAGAAGTCCGCTTATATGTTTCATTGTCTGTACTGCAGCTGCCAATCTTATTCTACACTGCATGTGTTTTACACTCAGATTTCAATGCATCACATTTCAAAGCCAGCATGGTCGATTGGATAAGAACGCTTGCTGTTAAACATCCGTTGTGCTGATGCCGAGGTAAAGGGTTCAACCACTACACCGGCCAGTTGGACTAAAATGTTGGCTTTTCGTCCTTGACTTGGGGACATAAATTACAAGTATCTCTGGAGTTGGAGAGAGTTTGCCTGATGGCAAGGGACACTGGTAATAGGGAAAGCTAATCCACATGCAAAGTTATGTCCGTTGCTACTAGAAGTGGTGAGTATGGACTACATTTGAGTTCAGAGAGAGCTGGAGGGGAAAAACATTTAGGAATTTTCAATTTCAGTGTTACAGATTCTGGAATGTGTCAGCGAGTTTATGGAGTTACCTCAACATAGTGGTTAAAGCACCAACATGCCAAGACAGTGGTCTGGACTCAATGCCCAGCACGGACAGGATGATTTCTTCAGATGAGACTCTGGGGTCAAGCAAGCCATCTAGAAATATGACACAATGAAAGAAATTAAAAGACAAATATCTGTTGCTCTTCAAAGACTAAAACAACTGAATAAATTGTAGAGTGGGACAGTATTTAAGAGCAATGAAGATGGTAGATGTGCCATGGATTTGCCACTGTTGCATTAGTTCATTGTGTGCCCGTGGAGACGGTAGATGTGTCATAGATTGCCACTGTGGCATTAGTTCATTGTGTGCCAGTGGAGATGGCAGATGTGTCATGTATTGCCACTGTGGCATTAGTTCATTGTGTGCCAGTGGAGATAATAGATGTGTCATGGATTGCCATGGAGATAATAGATGTGTCATGGATTGCCACTGTGGCATTGGTTCATTGTGTGCCCGTGGAGATGATAGATGCGTCATGGATTGCCATGGAGATAATAGATGTGTCATGGATTGCCATGGAGATAATAGATGTGTCATGGATTGCCACTGTGGCATTAGTTCATTGTGTGCCAGTGGAAATAATAGATGTGTCATGGATTGCCATGGAGATAATAGATGAGTCATGGATTGCCACTGTGGCATTAGTTCATTGTGTGCCAGTGGAGATAATAGATGTGTCATGGATTGCCATGGAGATAATAGATGTGTCATGGATTGCCACTGTGCCATTAGTTCATTGTGTGCCAGTGGAGATAATAGATGTGTCATGGATTGCCACTGTGGCATTAGTTCATTGTGTGCCAGTGGAGATAATAGATGTGTCATGGATTGCCATGGAGATAATAGATGTGTCATGGATTGCCACTGTGGCATTGGTTCATTGTGTGCCAGTGGAGACGGTAGATGTGTCATAGATTGCCACTGTGGCATTAGTTCATTGTGTGCCAGTGGAGATGGTAGATGTGTCATGGATTGCCACTGTGGCATTAGTTCATTGTGTGCCACTGGAGATGATAGATGCATCATGGATTGCCATGGAGATAATAGATGTGTCATGGATTGCCACTGCGGCATTAGTTCATTGTGTGCCAGTGGAGATAATAGAAGTGTCATAGATTGCCACTGCGGCATTAGTTCATTGTGTGCCAGTGGAGATAATAGATGTGTCATGGATTGCCACTGTGGCATTAGTTCATTGTGTGCCAGTGGAGATAATAGATGTGTCATAGATTGCCACTGCGGATTAGTTCATTGTGTGCCAATGGAGATGATAGATGTGTCATGGATTGCCACTGTGGCATTAGTTCATTGTGTGCCAGTGGAGATGGTTGATGTGTCATGGATTGCCACTGTGGTATTAGTTCATTGTGTGCCAATGGAGATGATAGATGTGTCATGGATTGCCACTGTGGCATTAGTTCATTGTGTGCCAGTGGAGATGGTAGATGTGTCATGGATTGCCACTGTGGCATTAGTTCATTGTGTGCCAGTGGAGATGATAGATGCGTCATGGATTGCCACTGTGGCATTAGTTCATTGTGTGCCAGTGGAGATGGTAGATGTGTCATGGATTGCCACTGTGGCATTAGTTCATTGTGTGCCAGTTTAGATGATAGATGTGTCATGGATTGCCATGGAGATAATAGATGAGTCATGGATTGCCACTGTGGCATTAGTTCATTGTGTTCCAGTGGAGATAATAGATGTGTCATAGATTGCCACTGTGGCATTGGTTCATTGTGTGCCAGTGGAGATAATAGATGTGTCATAGATTGCCACTGTGGCATTGGTTCATTGTGTGCCAGTTTAGATGATAGATGTGTCATGGATTGCCATGGAGATAATAGATGTGTCATGGATTGCCACTGCGGCATTAGTTCATTGTGTGCCAGTGGAGATAATAGATGTGTCATAGATTGCCACTGTGGCATTGGTTCATTGTGTGCCAGTTTAGATGATAGATGTGTCATGGATTGCCATGGAGATAATAGATGTGTCATGGATTGCCACTGCGGCATTAGTTCATTGTGTGCCAGTGGAGATAATAGATGTGTCATGGATTGCCACTGTGGCATTAGTTCATTGTGTGCCAGTGGAGATAATAGATGTGTCATAGATTGCCACTGCGGCATTAGTTCATTGTGTGCCAGTGGAGATAATAGATGTGTCATAGATTGCCACTGTGGCATTAGTTCATTGTGTGCCAATGGAGATAATAGATGTGTCATAGATTGCCACTGTGGCATTAGTTCATTGTGTGCCAGTGGAGATAATAGATGTGTCATAGATTGCCACTGTGGCATTAGTTCATTGTGTGCCAATGGAGATAATAGATGTGTCATAGATTGCCACTGTGGCATTAGTTCATTGTGTGCCAGTGGAGATAATAGATGTGTCATGGATTGCCATGGAGATGATAGATGCGTCATGGATTGCCACTGTGGCATTAGTTCATTGTGTGCCAGTTTAGATGATAGATGTGTCATGGATTGCCATGGAGATAATAGATGTGTCATGGATTGCCACTGTGGCATTAGTTCATTGTGTGCCAGTGGAGATAATAGATGTGTCATAGATTGCCACTGCGGCATTAGTTCATTGTGTGCCAGTGGAGATAATAGATGTGTCATGGATTGCCACTGTGGCAATAGTTCATTGTGTGCCAGTGGAGATAATAGATGTGTCATGGATTGCCACTGTGGCATTGGTTCATTGTGTGCCAGTGGAGATGGTAGATGTGTCATGGAAGTGTCTGACATCAGTATGTAACATTAAAAATTTTTCATTACATGGTGTCAGAGTAGGTCACAGGTCTGTGAGTATGTGTGAGTGCACATGTGTGCGAGTAGGAGGCGAGGCATGCATGCATGTATGGTTCAGACTTGCAGGTTGTTGGGGCTTTAGTAAATAATCTTTCACTTTGTTCATCTAGTCTTGTCATACATTAATGTTTGATCATTTCTCAATCAATCAATTAATCAGATGCCGTCTCCACAATGAAGATTGGCTGCAATGGATCTCCAACACTGTCTGTCTTGACTATATTCTGTCAGATTGATGTTCATCCATCTCTTGATGTTTTCTTCCCACTTGATTCATTGTCTACCTCTTGCTCACTTGCCCTCAACCTTGCCCTCCAGTATGGTTTTTATAAGAGTTATGTCTTTTAACATGGCCAAAAATATTTCACTTGCCTCTTTTTTATGATTTGTTATATGTGACCCATTGTTGTTGCTTTCAGTAGTGTAGTGTACATGCGTCTTGTCTCTTCATTGACATGTTTGACAATCAAGTGTTGCCATACATAAATGTTTCAGCTTTATTTTTCATTGTTCTTATCTGTGTGTTCAACCAGTTATTACCCAGTATGATGAGAATATGTATTGACCTCTCACTGACATATTTGCTCATGTCATACATGAATGTTTAACCATTTCTAAGATGTTCTTATGTGTGTCTAACCATTGTTTCCTATACAGTGGGTATATATCTTGTCCCCTCAGCAGCATGTTCACCCGTCTCACCTTGTTATAAGGAATGTTTGTTGATGTTCTTATATGTGTCCAAACATTGTTGCTTTTAGTACAGTGGGTATACACCTTGTCCCATCATTGGCCTGTTTTCCATTCATACCTTACCCTACATGAACATATGTGATGTACTTTGATGGTCTTACATAGTCCAACCATGGTTGTTCCCCAGTATGATGGGTACACATCCTGCCCGCTTGTCACCAGTAGCAAGCACTGTATCCTGGCAGAGTTTGACTATGAGGGCCTGCCCCTGGAGACATTCCCTTTCAACCAGGCCAAGGAGTTAAGCCTGGCATACAACATGAAAGCCCATGTTTTGCCTACTTTATACTGGAAGGGCATGTTGAGGTTTGTCTGCTCGTCTGAGTTTACTTTCAAAGTTATGTTTTCTTGTTGTCAATGTAAACGTAGATGACACAAACAATAGATTGCTCAGCATGTTTTGCTGCATCTCATCAGGTAAATCATGCAAAATTAACTATAATATTAAGTACTTAATATCAATGGAAGAATCATATAAGTACTTAATATCAATGGAAAAATCATAAACAATCTTAGATATGCTGACAATACCGTGTTACTAGCAGAAAGCGAGCAAGTTACAAAACCTAGTGGAATAAGTAAACAGGCATAGTGCAGAATGTGGCTTAGATGGTAACATCCTAAAATGAAAACTATGATAATTAGAAATGGAAAGGAAAGGTCATCAATGAACATCACAGTAAACAGGGAGATACTAGAACAAGTAACAACTTTCTCCTATCTTGGACATGTAATAACAGATGATGGCAGAAGTGAAATAGAAATCAAAAAGAGAATAATAGGAATGGCTAAAAATGCTTTCAACAGCATGAAATCAGTATTAACATCTAGAGAGATTAACAACATATTAAAAATTAGAATTGTCATATGTTACGTATATTGAACACTGTTGTATGGCGTGGAAGCCTGGACATTGAACAAGCATCTAGAAAGTTGAATAGATGCCCTGGAGATGTGATATACAGAAGAATGTGTTGTATTTCATGGAAACAGAAACAATCAAAGACATAGGTTCTAGGAAAACTGGGATTGAAAAGGAGTTGATGAAAGAAATAAAAAAGAGGCAAGTAAAATATTTTGACCACATTAAAAGATAAAAGACAACACTCTTATAAAAACCATACTGGTGGGCAAGGTTGAGGGCAAGTGAGCGAGAGGTAGACAACGATACAAGTGGGAAGATAACATCAAGAGATGAACGAGCATCAGTCTGACAGAATGTACAGTCAAGGTGAGACAGACTGTGTTGGAGATTCATTGCAGCCAACCTTCATTGTGGAGACGGCACCTGGTTGATTGATAGATGAAGAGAATAGATGAATCCTTTGTTCAGAAAACAGTGTTTTCCTATACTAAACTGAACATAAAAGACACAGACAACAGACTGCATAATTCTTCTTCTTCTTCTTTGCGTTCATCCGGAGTGTTTTTTCAGATGTGATTGCGGTGTGTCTAGTTAGGCACCCTTGGATCGAAACCCTTAGGCCAACACATCCGGCTTTTAGCGTGCATTTTTGACCAGGTTAGCATTCCTGGGAGATTCTCACTTTTGTGGTACTATCCACCTCCCAGCTGGTAAAGTTGGAAGGGTCGGAGACTGCACGGTCATCCCTCAAATGAAGGCAGGGACAGTCCATAGCATTTTCCGCCATCCTGGGTGGCTTCCATAATTGCAGGGCCGGCACATAGCGCCCTGGTACTGGGCACACAGAGGGAATCGTCACGTCCTGCTCATGGCTGCTTTAATTCCTCACTTCAATATATTGGGCATTTCGTTTACCCCGAGCCTTTCCCGCACAAACCAAGCTGGTCTGCAGTCAGCATCCACTAAGCGAGTTTTTCGGACATGTGCTTGTCGTTGTGTCCGTCAGAGCTTTTCCAGACACGTCGGACATTCGGAAACTACCTAGTCAGAGCTGTTCCGAACAAGAGCGGCATTCGGAAACTAGGTAGTCAGAGCTGTTCCTAGCACAAGAGACAATCGGACGAGACAATTCACTCGGACGTAATTGCGTAGTGTCAATTTTTAGTTTGCCACCCGTAGGATGACACTTCCGACTTCTGGCGGGCATTTTTTAATGAGGTTAGCCTTCCTCTGGTTTCGTAGCACGTAAGACTGTTGTGATGTCGCCAACATCTCAGCTGGTCAAGATAGAACGATCAGCGACATCGAGGTCGGCCCTCAAGGGAAGGCAGGGGCAGACCTTGGGCATTCCCTTGCTATCCAAGGAGGCTTCCATAATTGCAGAGCCGGCACATATTGCTCTGAGACTGGGCTCACCCGAGGAGTTGCCACGTCCTGCTCATGGCTGCTTTAGTTCCTCACTTCCATGTGTTGGGCAACCCGTTTGCCACTGATCGCTCAAACACACACCAGGAGCGGTCAGACTGCGAGCGACATCCACTCGGTAAGCTTTTTATTTTGACTTCAGACCACGCAATAGGTCCGCTCGCCGTGCGTTCCATTTTGCGTCATTGAGACGTTCTTCCACTTTTGTCTATACTCTCTGTGAGCTGGATACAGACAGTTTTCGTAGCCATTTCCTTCGACTGGGGCACTTTTCTGACTTTTCGTACTCGCTCACCAGGTAGGCTACATGTGCTGCCGGCTCAGCACCTTACCTTCGTGCAGCAGTGGACGAGAAACGGCCTGGCCCTCTCATCCGGGAATCTCTCATATTCCCCAGCTGAGAGCCTTCGAACATGTAATAGAACTGAGCATGTAGCTTACTCAGTATCACGCTTCTATTCTCGGTAGGCGGGTATCGGCCTGGCTCTCAGATGTGAGGGTTTGTGGCTTAGAGGCGTTCAGCCACAGCCCTCGACAGGGAGCCTTAAGAGTTTTGTCCGGACCAAAAGCGTCTGCCTTCGTGCCTTCGTGCACCTTTTTAAGCTTTTGACTGTTATCCTCAGTCACCTGCAGAGCAGCAGGTTGTGTCTCTCTTAGTCTGGTCCCTATCCCATATGCTGTCCGATATGTAGTTTTTTAACCCATCGGCAAGCAAATGGGGTCGATGGGACACGCAAGCTCCCCCACCACGGCAAGGTGGAGACACATCGGGGGAGGACTGCATAATTGATTGCCTGGCATTTGTCACCGTGGGCATGAGTGTGGTCAGATGAGGATTCAACTCCTGCACTCATCGCCCGAAGAGAATGGTCACATCTTCCTCTGTGCATACAGGCCTAAAAATGTGATGGCTCTATCACATCACAGATCAAGTGCAGATTCCTGCTTTGGGACATATGTCACTGCATCTCATCAGGTGTACGCTGCAGAGTTAACTGTGATATGAAGTGAATAGGTAAATCCTTTGTTCAGAAAGCAAAGGCATTATGCACCCTGGACTGGGTCCACTGGGTTTTTGCCTCTGCCCTTGAAGGCTAGACATTTGATCTATCCCCCATGATTAGAGAAAGCATGCCATAATGTTTCTCAGTTTTGTGAAAATCTAAATGGCCAACACAGTAAGAGGAACATAGTCTGCTTGATTCAGAAGTGGATACCAGAATCTCAGATTTATTCAGTCCCCAGAAATTATTATGAGTGGCATCATGTTTGAAGATGGAGAAGTTGGGAGACAGAATCGTTATCCTTACTAGGAGGTGGGAAATGTTTAAAGTTGGTTAAGTTAGTTGCATATCCTTTACAGGACGTCACAGTCAAGACCAGCATTTTATGGCTGTTTGTGATGTTTTTGACAAATGTATGTTCAGTAGTTTGCCATTGCTTTCTGAACAACCAATACACATACCATTCTATGAAAACCAACGCAAGGTGGCCTGATGTCAAATCGCCTGCAGCTATGTTTTTAACGCCGTATGTAGGGTTACGAACTGCGTTCAGAACCCCTTCGCCACAGAGCCGACTACACGGTCCAAGAATCAGTAGCTTTTATAATAAACTGAGGTAACAAGGTCATTTGGACATACAGAGACTACAAGGTTCAAGAAATTTACACAATCGTGACTTTCAGTTGGGCATGACCTTTTTTATATGCTCAAAGTATTTTATTTGTTAAACAATGATCTTGTTTAGTTATTATGTTTTCATTTCTACTTTGTTTTAGACTTTACATGTAATTTTGTGTTTCCATGATTTTCAGAAAGAAAATAAATAAAGAAAATAAGCCCCTATCAGGAACCTGATAAGGGAAAGTGAAGTTTTAAGATCATTATATTTTTGTAGGTCGGAGTGCATGGAGGAATACGTGGCTAATCTTTTCCTCCCATAGCGAACGTTGAGAGCTGACACCAAACCCTTTTTGAGTGCTATTATACCATTGTCGCCAGCTCTGTGGCGAAGGAGTTACAGACACAGTTCGTAATCTCACATACCCGCGTTTGAAACACAGCTGCTGGCAATTTGGCAGCAGACCGCTTTGCGATTGTTTTTTTTTTTTATGAAATGGTATGGGTGTCAGTTGTTCAGAAAACATTGGCTAAATACTGAACGTAAAATTGCCAAGAGATCACAACAGCAAAAAATGCTGGTGTTGACTGCGACGTCCTGTAAAGGATATGCAACTAACTTATTTATACCATTGTCATTTGTTTAAGGTACTAACCATTATACCAACATGCCCACTGGTACATGATACTGAACCCATGATAGTTCTATTCATTTGAATTTCTTTTAGTTTTTGCTGGTGAAGATTATGGAAAGGGAAATATGAAGAGAGATTGCCATTATAAAGTAATCAATGAATGCTCAGTAAACATGTCATATACATTGCAGGGGCAGGTGGAATGGACCGTCATTCGTGAGAAAAGTTCTGCATCTAGGCCTGGGAAGAAAACCAAAGTTGTCATAAAGCCAACGACATCGTTGTCCAGCTCACCTGTCTATCATAATTTGAATTTGATATGAACTGATGACTTGAATGTGATTGTGAAGATTTTGTTGATAATCAAGAGAGTTATAACTGCAGTGCTGCTAAAATTTGTGCAGAAAATAAAATCATTTATGCATGTGTAACTCCTGTGAAAGAAAAAATGAGAGATAATAGACACAGAGACAGTGTGTACATACCTTACAACGAATTGGAGTTCATTGTAAGGTATGTACACTGTGTCTGTGTTTACTATCTCTCACTGTTTTCGCAGGAGTTACACATGTGTAACTGTTTTTATTTTCTCTTGTTATATCCTGCTGCAGACAGTATTTCTCTTATCTAAAATTTGTGTGTCAGGACCATGTTATTTTCTAAGAAATTGCTGAGTTCTCCCATGAGCTCCTTTTCATGTGGCTGTAAAATCAATATACACATGCTTTAGCTTTTTGTAAATGTTGCCAACTCTTTGAAGAGGTCCCTGGTTTCATTAGATCACACTTGGAGAAACACTTGTCTTATTGTCTGTGGATTTTATTGTGTTCTTAACAGATTCAGTGCCAAACCAATAGTAGGTTTGACCAAACAAAAATGGATGTCAGAAAATGGGAAGTAGGGGTGTGTCACAGTTATGACTTAAAAGCTGTCATTACGGTAGCAAACATGACGTATTATAATGCAATGACAACATTTTGGCGATATAACAGCTCATGGCAGATATGTTAAGTCGCTTAAGACAATTAGGCATCCCATGGCACTTAATCAGTTAAAATTGACTGAGGACCTACCAGAACGTGTATTCAAGTAAGTGAGCTTTCAGTTTTTAGTCCCATGTAGCCTTTTGCAATTACTGAAGCATATGTGGCAGGGTCTTGTGATCCGTGGACTACACCAGAAACATTTACTGTTTTTGGTTGTTTTCTTAAAATTGAACAGAATACTGCTCCAATCAGATAACAGTAGAATGATGATGTTCAAAACAATGTGTTTCCTTAGTGAATGTAAACATAGACACCATAAATAAAATATTGCATGATTTATTGCCTGGCATATTTCGCTGCATCTCGTCAGGTGCATACTGCAGAGTTATATATCAAGTCATGTGAACAAATGAATGATACTGTGGCTGAAATATGATGTACATCATCGCTGACATTGCAAGAATGTGTAGAACATTGTATCTATGGAAATCATGTTTTAATGATGATGTTATTCGACAAATATATGCATTTCTAAGTGAGACAGAAATAACTGCGTCTTACATTTTGTGATAATGACTTTCCTTGTAATATCTGAAGCCTAACTCTTCTGTCCCGAGCATCGCACCATAAATGATTAGCTGTTGTGTGTGTGTACCGATCATCACGCCACGTGTGTTTTGACCTCTTTCATTTAGCCACAGTATATTAAAGATGAATAGGACCAGTAAAAACTACATCTATCAAATGAAGAACAATGTATGCAATAAGTCACTGTCCTTAAAGGTTAGAAAAAGAGTTCTTGCATGTTACATAGATCCAGTTTTAACATACGGCTGCGAATCCTGGACATTAGTAAACAGGCAAAAAAATCCTTGGAAGCCTTGATGTGGTTTTATAGAAGAATGCTGAAAACTAATTGGACAGCCAAAATGACCAATCAGGACATTTTAAGGGAAGCTGAGTCGCAAAGACAACTTAAACAAACATCAGAAAGAAGCTGTCATCATTTTTGGCCACATTATGAGAAGACAAAAACTGGAACATGTGACAACCGGAAAGATTTGCGGAAAGAGACAGAGGAAGACAGTGTGAGAAGATTCTTGACAGTCTTATGTCATTACATGGCAGGGAGTCAACACATGAATTGATCCATGACGTCGGAGATGTCTGTGGAGACATGATCACCCATGCCATTCGGCAAGCCACTGGATGATGATATTAAAGAAGTCTGGCAACAAATGTGTTTCCGTTCAGATGTGTATATTTGGTACTGTGATTTTGTTAAGTATTTAACCTATAAAGAAAATAACTCACTAATAGAAAATATCACATTGCACTGGGGACATTCCCATACATGCTCCATCTCGTTTAGTATCCAGCGAAGAGTTTCCTTGCTGATGATACCAGTTTCCACCTGCATTTTCCTCTTTGAGCTGAGTGTTGTCCTTACCCCCTGCGGATCCCTGTGGACTTCCTAACATGATCATGAATGTAACTTACCCAGACCCTTATCTAACTGAACCTTTGTCCTAAATCCATCCACCGGGATCTGAAGCCAATATCCAGAACCCAACTCTACATTCTTCAGAAAGCAGTGGCAAATTAAAAGTTATTGCATATCCTTTACATGACATTGCTGTCAACCCCAGCATTTTTGTTGCTGTTGTGATTTCTTGGCAAGTTTACATTCAGTACTTTGCCATTGCTTTCTGAACAATCAGGACTCATTTCGTTAAAAAAACCAACGCAAAGAGGTCTGCTACCAAATTGCGCACAGCTGTGTTTCGAATGTGGGTATGCGAGATCACGAACTGTGTTCGTAACTCGATCACCATGGAGCCAGCAATGACAAATTAGTGAATGTAAAAATTGCCTAGAAAATCCCAAACAGCCCAAAGAATGCTAGGGTTGATTGTGATGTCCTGAAAAGGACATGCAGCTAACATTAACTCTACTGGACCCACTACCTCACCCGCCATATGGCAGAACTGCAATATTTGTTATTGGTATTCATTGTTGGAGTTGCTAAAAATGTTCCTATCGAAGCTTCCGCTAGTTGAGCAGTTATGACGCTCTGTTCTTTGTTACCTCATAGAACTATTTTTTTGTCCTTAAATTTCTTGACACCAAATATGCTTCATGAGAATTTTCCCTTTTGGGGGGAGTTTTTAATTGATATTGAATGTTTTCATAATGTTCTTTCATTTTATGTCATAGTAGCACTGTTAAATTAATGTTTTCATATTGTTCTGTCATAATATGCCATGTTGTACTGTCACACTATTTGAACCCATGACCATCGAGGTGCTAGGTGAGCGTATAGCCACTTGCTACCTTAGCTCTCATAAAAATGTAGGGCGACCACCCTATATTCAATATGCCTTGAGGCGTACACATGGGCCCTTTGTTTTACATTTTACTAATTTTAATAACGAAGACACTAACAATAGATTGCATGATTTATTGCCTGGCATATTTTGCTGCATCTCAGGTACATGCTGCAGAAATCACACAACATAAACTAAATTAATTAGATAAATCCTTCAAGCTGAAATATACACATATTCACACAGTAATTTCAATTGTTTAACACGGTAGATGCAGTGAAATATGCCGGGCAATCAATCATGCAATCTTCTTCTGTGTTCATCTGGAGAGTTTTTTCAGACGTGATTGTGTTGTGCCTGTTTACAGCAGAACTGCGTTCTTGCACCGTTAGACCGTTAGACACACCCAACTTCTGGGGCATTTGTTGACCGGGTTAACCTTCCCAGGTCTCATGTGATCTATAATTTGTGTCTTTATTATTCAAATTCAATACGGGAAAACATTGTTTTGAATTATACTAATTGCCCAGGATTCACAAGCATATGTTAAATCTGGTTCTGTGTAACATGCAAGAGTTTGTTTTTAAACTCCAGTGTCAGGAATGTGTTGTATACGATGTTCTTTAAGCTAAATTTATTGTGACTAATCGTAAACTATAATATTACACATGATACAATGATTGGGATGCACTAGGAAATATTTCATGTACAAAATGCTTTTTGAAATAGAGTTCAGAGAATTTCATTAGTCAATTACACCAATTGTTTTTCATCAAACATGACAGTATGTAGTTTCCCAGGCTTACACAGATGTTCTTGTGAGACTGCTGTTTATGTGTGAAAGGGTCAGTTTGTTTCAAGTTGAAAGAACTGTTTTCTAGTTGTTTTGATTCCATTACCCCTGTTAACATATCAAGACAAGGTCTGCGACCTTAAAGTTGGCTCTATTTTATGTCTGTAGTTTTAATGTTGTAGTGTAATGCAAACCCCCTGAAGTGGCTTTGAATTCAACCCAAAAAATGTTGGGTTTCACTGCAGAAATTGTACACATTGTGTGTTGGTACATGTGAGATTAACGTGTGGTACATACAGTCAGAGTGTTACAAAATGAATGTTGGCAAGTTAAATGATTATAATTTCGGTCATTAACACACAGAGTGTACAGTTTTCACCAAAGAGCTTTGAGGTAGTGGAGATGTGAATTCCTTGGACTACAAGAGAATCTAACAATGATTGATTTTAGAGAGTAATGAAAATCAAACATTATATGCAACTGTAAGAAAGAGACAAACAGCTTTCCTTGGTCATGTAATGAGAAGAGAGGCATTAGAGAACATCATGATGGTTGGAAAAATCAGTGCTAGAAAAGGCAGAGGCTGACGGAGAGAAATGATACTGGATGGAATGATATGGTGGCATGGAGGAATATCATCAGCTGAATTGATCCGGCGGTCAAGGCCAGAGATCTGTGCAGAAGTTTGTGTCAGTTTACAGCATATGTGATGATGATGATAATGACCAAGAAATTAAACTGCCCAAGTTGAATGTCTCAAATTAGATTCCTCAGTTTGTGTGTCTCTTGTTAAATGACACACATCAGAATGGCAGCCCAGTTCTCCATATATTCCAAGTGATCCTTTGTTATTTCGACAGCAACAATGATTTTCTTTACTGTTTGGAGATCTTGGGATAAAAGTATACTTAGATGGTGTCTTGTATGTGACCCGACCAAGCAATTAACAAGTAATTAGTGAAAGATCTGGGTGATTTCCAGTATAGAGAAAGGTCATCTGCTCCAGTACTGTAAGTACATCAAAATGAGTGAACCTCATTTGCAGATTTGTACATTGCTTTATAAAAATGTGACATGACATATCTAGCTTGAAAATACAGATTTCTCCATATCTGCAAAATGATGCACTTTCAAGTTATTTTCTCCTTGTGTGCCAAGTAAAGAGCTTCCAGTTTCTCTTCTTTATGTCTGCCAAGTGAAAAGCTTTCACATACTGTTTTCTGTGTCTGCCAAGTAAAGAGCTTTCATGTATCTTTATTTTTTCTGTATATGCCAAGTTTTCAAGTTTCTTTTTTGTGTTTGCCAAATTTTCAAATTCTTTTTTCTTTGTTTGCCAAGTGAAGAGATTGCAGGTAGCTTTTCTCTATATTTGCTAAGTGAAGAGATTGTAGGTAGCTTTTCTCCTTGTCTGCCAGCTAAAGATCTTTCAGTAACTGCATTTGATATTTTTTATTATAAGTCATGTTTGCTAAATGTGGCTCACTGTTGTTTTATGAACCCTTATTGATTACTATCTTACATCGTTGACTTTTGTGGGCAGTGATGGCACATCAGTGTTAATTTATTTATAAACTTATGCTGCTCTGTTTTATTTCGAAGCATGGTTATCTTGGAAAAATACAGTGGTGGTTTCCCCTTGCCTTCCACTGGACAATTAGTAAACAGGCAAACGAATCCCTGGAAGCCTTGGAGATGTGGTTGTGTAGAAGAATGCTGAAAATTAATTGGACAGCCAAAATGAGTGATCAAGACATTTTAAGGGAAGCTGAGTCGCAAAGACAAATTATCACAAACATCAGAAAAAAGGCAGTCAATGATTTTTGGCCACGTTATGAGAAGACAAAAACGAACATGTTGTGACCACTGGACAGATTTGCGGAAAGAGAGACAGAGGAAGACAGCGTGAGAAGATTCTTGACAGTATTGTGTCATGGCACGGAAGGAAGTCAACACGCGGATTGATCCATGACATCGGAGATTGCAATTTGTGGAGAGGCATGATCGCCCATGCTAGACGGAAGGCACTGGATGATGATGATGATGATCTGTGATGGAAATAATTTCAGCTGTGACATCATGACTGCACTCCTGGCACGGCTTACTGGCTCGCATTGCTGATTTTAGACTGTCCTATGATGGACTTCTTCTGTTGTCCTGAGATGGCCTTCTTTTGCTATTGCCCTATATTTCCAATTGGGGCAAGATCCTCAGTCAACTCACTTCAAGACTTCCATTCCTTAGCTATCCCTTGCAGTTTTGTATTTGACCTCCTCATATTATTAATTTCTATTTCCACATGTTTTTGGGTTTCTCTCTATTTCTTTTGGCTTGTAGATTGCAGATAATGGCCTTTTGAGTTATACAATTAATATGTTTTCACAGTATACTTCCAGTCCAACGCAGCATCTACTCTTAACCTCTTGCTTCACCAGTATTTGTCTAGTTCTCTCCATGAGCTCCACATGTAATGGTATATACATGTTAAATTGTCTTTTAATTATATGCAGGAGATTGATTACAATAACCTCTACTGTAACTGTATTCCTTGCACTGTTTACTATCTTGCATTTTTACTTTTGTGGCTGTACATTCATTCATCATGTGCCATGCTGACAAGCAAGGGCGGTCATGTTTCGCCATCTCACTCGACCACCAGAGTCGTGAATCAGCTTTGTGTTCCTGTCTCAACCATGCCACATGGCTAGTCATCCAGGTATTTACTTCTCCACCTTCCCCTTGTTCGCTTCCTCTCAATCTTGCCAGTGTTACATTGTCCTTTAAACTTACGCTGCTCTGTGATTGAAATAATTTCTGCTGTAACATCATGAATGTATTCTTTGCACTACTTACTGTAATGTATTGCTTCCTTTAGTGGGCTGTGATGTTATATCAGTTTAAAATTGTTCTTTAAGCTTACGCTGCTCTGTGTTTGAAATAATTTATGTTATGACATCATGACTGCATTCCTTGCATGGCTTTACTAGCTACAGTGACAAACAGTTGTATATCAAATAAGCTCAGACTCATCAAGAATGCCAAATGTTGGGTGTATAAAAACACCTTGAAACACCTTCTACTTACGCTTAGTGCATGGTGCTGTGAAGGCATGTAACATAATAGTCGCATAAACGAGTGCACAATCCTTGAATCGTAATGAAATTTTAATTAACCGTTCTCTCCAGGCCATGGACAGAATTCAGGAAATTGTCTGTTTGGACTTTCCCAATCAAAATATGAATAACTATTTTAATAATGTATTTTCTTTTTTGTAATCAGAATTTGTTATTTTATCTTCACCAGCAAGAACCAGCCTTTTTTCAGTGCTATATATAATGCCATTCCTATGCACTGGTGTAATTGGCATGAAAATCAGAACTTACAAATTAGCAATATCTGTTATAGAAAGTTAAAATCCAAACAGCACAATGCAAACAAATAAGGTTTCTGGAATACTTTTAGAAAATGATTAAATTCAGTGGGTTATCTGGCACAGGGTGTGGTACACTGGGCTAGAATGATAAATGAAGCCCAACTGTTACATTCTGTACTCAGCACAATAGAAAATGTTGTTTTGCTGCGTACTTTAAGAGTTAATTTTGTTTTACTCTTTCTTTTTTTCCATTCCTGAAGCCAATCAATCGGCTAGCTTTCAACCAGAGCTGTGTGTACATAGAGAGATTTTCATATTGTTTTCTCAACTATTTGACCTTTGGTTGTGTTGTGTTTTCACATCGAATGATTCGTTATAATCATTAAAAATAAATTATTGTATTTTATTTACAATATATCTGTTGTGTTTGCTTGCAGTGTTTATTGGGTCTCTCTGTAATCACATATTTGTTGTTTGTCTGTCTATGTTCACATATGTGGTGTTTGTCTGTCTATATTAACATATTTATTGTGTCTCCCTATATTCACATACTTGGTGTTTGTCTGTCTATATTCACATATTTATTGTGTCTCCCTATATTCACATATGTGGTGTTTGTCTGTCTATATTAACATATTTATTGTGTCTCCCTATATTCACATACTTGGTGTTTTTCTGTCCATATTAACATACATGGTGTTTGTCTATATTCACATATTTGAAGTTTGTATATATGCATATATTTCTTGTTTATCTGGCTATATTCACATATGTCTTATTTGTTTGTCTGTATTCACATATTTGTTGTGTCTATGTTCACATGTTTGTGGTTTGTTTGTCTATATTTACATATTTGTTGTTTGTCTCTCTATATTTACACATTTGTTGTTTGTTTGTCTGTCTATGTTCACATTTCTTTCTGTCTATATTCACATATTTGCTGTTAGCCTGTCTGTCCTCACATATATGTTGTATGTCTATATTCACATATTTGTTGTATGTCTATATTCACATATTTGTTGTATGTCTATATTCACATATTTGTTGTATGTCTTTGTTCACATATTCCTTGTTTGCATTCATTCACATATTTTGTGTTTGTCCAGTCTGTATTCACATATTTGTTGGTTGTCAGTCTATTTTTGCACATTTCCTGTTTGTCTCTCTGCATCTTTATTCACATATTTGTTGTTTGCCTATATTCACATATGTGTCGTTTGTCTGTCTGTAACTGTATTCACATATTTGTTATTTGTCTGTCTATAGTCACATGTTGTTGTGATATTTCTTTTCTCTTTTTCTGTCATTGTCCAGGTTTGGCATTGGTAGCATAGAGTTGGTAGGAAGATTGTGTTGTAAAGTGCTTTCTTAGTAGTTATTGATACATGTTTGTTCTTTAGTATTTGTGCCATTTGTCCAATGAGTTGATTTGCCTTATTGCACATATTTTCGATCTCGTCTTCTGATCTACCATTTGATGATGATATACTTCCCAGGTACTTGAAACTCTTCACTTGTTTCAAGGGATGTTCGTTTAGGTGAATTGTTGTTGTTTGTTCTTCTTTAGTTATAGTCATTACCTCTGTTTTGCTTGTGCTAATTTTCATGTTATGTTCCCTACACATTTCGTTTAGACTATTCATGTGGTCTTGTAATTCAGCTTCTGATTTTGCTATTAGTGCTTGGTCGTCCGCAAACAGGAGTTCTCTAATGGTTAGATTTGCAGATGGTTCTTCTTCTGTGTTCTCGTCATGTGGTATTCTTGCTATCTCTGCTTGGCTGGTTTCTTTACATATGTTGTCTATATATGTTATGAACAAGAGAGGGGACAGGACACAACCTTGTCGTACTCCAGATCTTATGGTGAAGGGTTCTGAGTGTCCTCCAGTTGCTCTCACTATGCATTCACTGTTGTTGTATAAACTTCTACATAGGTTTGTTAGATGTGTACTCACTCCATATTGTTTAAGGATTTCCCACAACTTGTTTCTATCTACTCTATCGAATGCCTTTTCTTGGTCGATAAACGCTAAGTAGAGTGTTTCATTGAATTCGATTGATTTTTCTATAAGTTGTCTAAGAGCAAAAATTGCATCTGTGCATCCTTTGTTTTTCCCAAATCCAAGTTGTGTTTTGCTTAGCTGGGGTTCTAAAGTAGTTCGTAATCTTTTTTCAAGAATTTTGCAAAATATTTTCCCAGTATGACTCAACAGTGAAATGCCTCTGTATTGTGTGCAGTCTCTTTTGCTGCCTTTGTTTTTCCAAATTGGGATAATTATGGCATTTCCCCAATCTCGTGGTGTCTGTTGTTCTACCCAAACATGATTGAATAGTCTATGTAGCCAAGCTGTTCCTACTTCTCTTGCTGCTTTAATTAGTTCATTTGGTATTTCATCCTGTCCTGGTGATTTGTTCAATGGGGCTAATCTGATGGCTTCTATAATTTCTTCTTTTAGTATGTCTGGTTCTAGTTCTTCGGTGACATCTGTATAGGTCTCTTGAATTCCTGTGACATCTGATGGGATGTTGAGAAGTTGTTCGAAATACTGCTTCCATCTTATTAGGATTTGTTTTTGTTCACTTATTGGTTCTCCATTTTCGCTGTTAATTATTTCAGTTGGATCAAAGGTTCTCCTCTGGCTCGCATTGCACCTATCTTTTTGTAGAAGTTTCTAGTTGCCTCCTTGTAGTTTTTATTTAGGGTTTCTCCATAATCTTCCCAGTCTTTTTGTTTTTCCCTCTTTACTATTCTATTCACATGTCTTCTCGCTATTCTATATTCTATGCGATCACATTCCTGTTTGCTTTTCAACCACTATTATATTTTTCCTTTTTGTCTTTTACCGCTTTCTTTACTTCTGCGTTCCACCAACTTGTTATTTTCTTTATCCGTGTTTTGCGATTTTTTGTGGTTCCACATGTTATTTTTGCAGTATTTAAAATGCTTGATTTGAACATCTCCCATTCTTCTTCCACTGGTTTTCTCTCTGTAGGTAATTTTTCAAAGAGTTCAGTTAGTTCTTTCTCATAATTTTCCCTTACTGCCTCGTCTTTAAGGTTTTTTAAGTTTACTGATTCGCATGGCATGTATTTTCCTGCTCTTTGTTTTCTTCTTCTGATTGTTCTTATTGTGGCAACGACTGCTTTATGATCTGTGTTTATACTGAAATTGGGCACTGCCCTTGCATCTAATATATTTCTCTTTCTGTTATTTCTTGTTAATATAAAATCAATTTGGCTTTTAGTATCTAGATCGTTCCATTTATACCATGTGTATACTTGTGAATCTTTATGTTTATAGAATGTGTTTGTTATATAGAGGTCGTGTTGGCTGCAAATCTCTAATAGTCTACTTCCGTTATCATTCCTTTCATTTTGCTGATCTCCAAATGCTCCCAGATGTTTTTCTATGCCCACTCTGTTATGACCTAGTCTTGCATTGAAGTCTCCCATAACTATGATGTTGTCCTGCTTATCTATTTTATTTAGCATGTCATGTATGTCTTCGTAGAAGTCTTCGCATTCTTGCTCATTATTGTTTGCATTACATGATGCATATATTTGTACATGTGTTGTAATTGTTTGTTCTTTTATTCTCACTGTTATGATTCTTTCTGATATATATTTTATTTCTAGTATTCCTCTTGCTAGCCATGGTTCGATGACTATTCCCATACCGTGTCTTGCCCTTTCTTGCTGATCTCCTCCAGAGTAAACAAACATGTAACTGCGGTGGAGCTCCTTGCATCCTTTCCCCTTTGTTCTGGTGTCCGCTATTCCCATCAGTCCAATTTTCCTCTCTTCCATTGTTTCTATAAGCTCCTCTTCTTTACTATTGAAACCACAGACGTTGATTGTGCCTATTTTTTGAGTCGCTGACCTATCTCGTAGTCCATTAACATTGCCAGGTCGATATCCATTTGGGTCAGTCCGTTTATACTTCTTAGTTTTTCTACGAGGAGTATGAAGATCCCCTGCCGGCTTGCTAGGCCAGTCTCAGGTTTAGGAAACAAATCTGACCACAGGGAGTCCATCCCCTATGGCGAGCCATAGCCCCATTAGCCCATGACCTTGTGGTTATGGTTGCCCGGTCTGCACCACGCGGAGGTGAGGGTTGACTTGTGTAGTCTGCGGGTCATCGGCAGGCTACTAATTTTCGCTCTTCACCCCTCCTGGGAGAGGCTAGCCGATCCTAACCCTGCTGGCTGCAGGGCCAGGCGCAGTCCACACCTTGCAGACCTTTGCAGACATTTTGGTTGTTTGTCTATTTTCACATATTTGTTGTTTTCCTATATTCACATATTTGTTGTTTGTCAGTCTGTAACTGTATTCACATATTTGTTATTTGTCTATAGATAATTATTATACAGGTATATGCACCAACAACAAGCAGTAGTGATGAAGAAATACAACACTTTTACGACGAAATAGAAACGGTGATGGCTCAAATTGGATCACAAGAAATAAAAATAATACTTGGTGATTTTAATGCAAAAGTAGGAAAGGAGAAAATGGAGGATGTAGTGGGGAATTATGGTTTAGGTACAAGAAATGAAAGAGGGGAAAAGCTAATAGAATGGGCAAATATCAATGATATGATAATTGGAATCACATGGTTTAAACACCATAAAAGACGACTGTACACATGGATAAGCCCTGATAAGAAAATACGCAACCAAATTGACTACATACTAATTAATAAAAGATATAGAAATGCTTTAATTAATGTAAAGACAATGCCTGGTGCTGACTGTAATAGTGATCATGTACCACTATGTGGACAAATAAAAGTAAGATTAAAGAGAGGGAAAAAAATGGTTAAGAACATGAGACTTAATAAAGATGTTCTGAGAATAGATAAAGAACTGCAAGAACAATACAGAGTGACTGTGAAAAATAGGTACAATGCGATAGCTAAAATACAGAATATAAATGAACAATGGGAAATGTTAAGGGACTCCATTCATCAAACTAGCAAAGAAGTATTACCGGAGAGAGGCAAAATAGCTAATAAAAAATGTATGAATGAAGAAATCTTAAAACTGATGGACAAAAGAAAACAGAGTAAAAATGACAAACAAGAATACGCTAAGATAAATAAAGAAATAAAAGATAAATGTGGGAAGGCTAAAGAAAGTTGGTTAAACGAGCAATGCAAAATAATTGAATTAAATTCCATTAATGATACAAAAAATATGTACAGACTAATCAGTGAGCTTATAGGAAGAAAAATAAGAATAAATACAGGGTGTTTGAAATCAAAACTAGGAAAGATATTATTAGAGGAAGGTGCTATAATGAAGAGGTGGAATGAGTATATAAGAGAATTATATGACGGAGAAAGGGAAGAATTAACAGAAGATAATAACTTAGAAGGTCCACCTATGCTGAAAGAAGAAGTCGCTGACGCTATGAAACGTATGAAGAAAGGAAAACCAGATGAAATCACAATAGAAGAATTAGAAGTGTTGGGAGAATTTGGAGTAGATATATTAACCAAAATGTTGAATGATATTTACAGTAGTGGATATTTACCCAGTGATATGCTGAAATCTGTATTTATAGCTATACCAAAAAGACCAGGAGCAATTGATTGTGAAGATTTTCGTACAATTAACCTCATAAACCATATCACTAAGCTTCTACTCAGAATCATAATGAGAAGAAACAAAAAGAAAATAAAAATGGAAATTAGTGAAGAACAGTATGGATTTGTGGAAGGAAAGGGCACAAACAATGCAATTTATACATTACGGACACTAATAGAAAGGCCAATAGAGAAACAGAGAGACATATATTTGTGCTTCATAGATTATACTAAGGCATTTGATAAAGTAAAACATGATGAACTGATTAAAATGTTGGAAGATATCAACATTGATGGAAAAGATTTAAGAATAATAAAGAATGTTTACTGGAACCAAGTAGCAGCAATTAAAATGGGAAATAAAGAGGGTAGTTACGAACAGATAAAGCTAGGAGTACGACAGGGGTGTGTCTTGTCACCAGATCTTTTCTCCCTGTATAGCGAAGTAATAATGAGAGAGATCAAAGAGATGCCAGGAATACTAGTTGGAGGTTATAATATAAATAATATACGCTATGCAGATGACACAGTATTGGTGGCGGATAATTCAACAGACCTACAGCAATTATTAGACGTTGTAGTAACAGAGAGTGCAAGGAAAGGACTCTCCTTGAATATCAAGAAAACAGTAACAATGGTAATATCAAAGAAAATGGTGACACCAAAATGTGACATAGAAATAGAAGGGAAAAATCCTTAACCAAGTGGATAATTTTAGATACCTAGGGGCATTTATAACATCAGATGGAAGATGTACAACAGAGATTAGGAGCAGAATAGGGCAGGCAAAAGCCGCATTTCAGAAAATGAAGAGTATCTTGTGCAATAAGTCACTATCACTGAATGTAAGAAAGAGAGTGCTGAAATGCTATGTAGAACCAGTTTTGCTGTATGGCAGTGAATCTTGGAATGTAAATGAACAAAGTAAGAAGAAATTAGAAGCAACAGAGATGTGGTTCCTGAGACGAATGTTGCGAATTCCTTGGACTACCAGAGTAACTAACGATGACTGCCTGAAACAGGCTAATGAAACTAGAACATTATATACAACAATAAGACAGAGACAAACATCTTTCTTCGGTCACGTGATGAGAAGAGAGGCATTGGAGAACATCGTAACAACTGGAAAGATCGAGGGGAAGAGAGGCAGACCAAGAGAAATGATGCTGGATGGATTGAGACGGTGGCATGGAGGAATATCAGCAGCAGAGTTGATCCAGAAAACCAAAGACCGAGATCTGTGGAGAGCCATGAACGCCTACGCCAGCTGGCACGGCACTTTATGATGATGAGTCACATTTTGGTTGTTTGTCTATATTCACATATGTGTTATTTGTCTATATATATTTACAATTGTGTTATTTGTTTGTCTGCATATCTATTCACATATTTGTTGTTAGCATGCCTGTATCTATATTCACATTCATGTTGTTTTTCTGTCTGTATTCACATATTTCTTGTTTTACTGCCAATATAGAAAAGGCTATTAATAAGATGAAAGAAGGAAAGGCTGCAGTTTCTAAAAAGATAACAACAGAGATGATAAAATCCTTATCCAGCTTTGGCATTGAAACTATCACAGAATTATGTAATGATATATATTATACTGGGTACATCCCCAAGGATTTGAAAACATCCATTTTCATCACACTACTGAGAAGCCAAGAGCTGTTGAGTGTGAGGATTACAGAACTATTAGCTTAATGAGCCACATAACTAAGATACTACTCAAGGTCATACAAGAAATAATTCAACATAAAATAGATGAGGAAGTAGCTGAAGAACAATTTGGGTTCCGCAAAAACAGCGGCACAAGAGAAGCAATTATCTGTTTGAGGATGTTAATATATAAATATATAGAAGTTCAAAAAAGTATATATGTTTGTTTTATAAGCTACAAGAAAGCTGTTGATGGAGTACACCTGGAAAGACTAATTACGTGCCTCAAGATATAGGAGTAGACTTAAAGGACTTCAGACTTATTAGTAACTTGTACAGGGAACAAGTGGCGTCTATTAGATGCGAAAATAACTATTCATCGCCTATAGAGATAAAAAGAGGATTACGGCAGGGATGTGTACTGTCCCCAAGCCTCTTCAACCTATACACAGAAAGAATTTTTAAACAAGTTGAAATGCCTGGACTTAACATCAATGGAAGAATCATAAACAATCTTAGGTATGCTGACGATACCGTGTTACTAGCAGAAAGCGAGCAAGCGTTACAAGACCTAGTGGAACAAGCAAACAGGCACAGCGCAGAATGTGGCTTAGATATTAACATCCAAATAACAAAAACTATGATAATTAGCAGTGGAAAGGAAAGGTCATCAATGAACTTCACAGTAAACGGGCAGATACTAGAACAAGTAAAATGTTTCTCTTATCTTGGACATATAATAACAGACGATAGCAGAAGAGAAATAGAAGTCAAAAAGAGAATAGGAAAGGCTAAAAATGCTTTCAACAGCATGAAATCAGTATTAACTTCTAGAGAGATTAATAACACATTAAAAATGAGAATTGTCAAATGCTTCGTATATTCAACGCTACTGTATGGCGCGGAAGCCTGGACATTGAACAAGCAACTAGAAAGTCGCTTAGAAGCCCTGGAGATGTGGATATACAGATGGAAACAAAAACAATCAAATGCAGAAGTTCTAGAAAAACTGGGAATGAAGAGAGAGTTGATGAAAGAAATAAAGAGGAGGCAAGTGAAATATTTTGACTACGTTAAAAGACATATAAAAACCATACTGGAGGGCAAGGTTGAGGGCAAGCGAGCAAGAGGTAGACAACGATACAAGTGGGAGGATAACATCAAGAGATGGACGAACATCAGTCTGACAGAATATACAGTCAAGGCAAGAGACAGACAGTGTTGGTGATCCATTGCAGCCAACCTTCATTGTGGAGACGGCACCTGATTGATTGTTTGATGTACTGTTTCTCAATCTGTACTCACATGTGTGTTGTTTATCTGACTACATTCCTTGCATGTATTATGAGAACAGGATAGCTCAAGTGTGTTTTTTTTTTTGGTTGCCTCAATATAAAATTCAACATCTCAGTAACCAACTGAGGGAAAATGATGAGATTTAGTATATAACCTTATCATTATGTCCACCCAACAAAACAAATTTTGTTCTGGAGATTTTACAGCAGATTTCAAAGTTTGTTTATATGCGGTAATTAAATTACGACTTAGAGATTACGTCCATCATTTTAACAGTATTACAGCTTCACCAAGACACATCCCCGCATTTTAAAAAAATATTCACGTGATTTCCGTTTTGAAACAAACAGCGCGAAGTTGGGGGGGGGGGGGGGGGGGGGTTGTTCAGAGGTGTCTCCAAATGGGAGTTCTTTCAAGAAACGTGATTATATAAATAAACTAGCTGACAAGGCCCGGCTTCTGGCGGGGATCTATCTATCTATCTTTCTATCTAGCTATCTATCTATCTATCTATCCATCCATCCATCCATCTATCTATCTATCCATCCATCCATCCATCTACCTACCTATCTACCTACCTACTTACCTATCTATCTATCTATCTCCTGGCTGCCAGCCGGCCGGCCAACCGACCGACCCACCGACCGACCCACCTACCTTTCTGCCTACCTACCTTTCTGCCTACCTACCTACCTTTCTGTCTGTCTATCTGTCTGTTTGTCTGTCTATCTGTCTGTCTGTCTGTCCGCGCTATTAAATATTGATAAAAAGGATGGATTGAATTTTATGCAACCGAGAGCAATCACCATCCTACTGGAATCGTCCGACACAGATTAAGGTCTGAGCAGATCGCAGACCTTAATCTACGTACACACTTACTGGGATATTTTGTTCCAACTATTCAGACGAATTGCAGGCCCTAAACATTACAGCATCAGCATCAGCTGAAGAAACAAGAAGGAAATAAAAAATAAGGTAAGAAATATAGTCCTTCTACTTTCCTGTTAATTTACAAATTATTTACCCCGTGCCTCTGTAAATTCTCTGTCTTTACTAATATTACACATTGCACCCCTCTCGGGATTCTCCGTGGTGAAGTAGTCAAGCCGTCTGACTCGGGCTCCGAAGGTTGTATGTTCGATTCCGGGCCGCGTCCTTCATTTCACGAGTGCATTTTTTCGGAGACTCCCGAGGGTCGTCGCTGGAGCTACGGAGTTCGTGCTTTGTGCGACGCTTTCCGCGCTGCGGAAAGAAACTGAGCCATATGGGATAAAAACCCGGTGCACTGCAGCCGACCCTGTCGAATTTAAGCTACTTCTTTCATTGCACCCACTCCCATACGAATCCGGATACGCCTTTGTGTGTCATCTGAATTGGCAGGTCCCCATTACCGTAAACATAACTTTTTTAGCGATAAATCACTAGTTGTTCAGCAAAACATCAAAGGAATGTCGCCGCTTTCATTGATTTAAGTTGTTTTTGGACCTATCAAAGACGTATTCCTTGGGTGGGGGTAAATATAAGACGGCTGGAAAAATTTCATAACGATGCAACAGACAGTTTTCAAAATAATTGATCGTGAATGAAGGCATTAAAATCGGAACATACTGGATATGTTATCACACCTGAAAAGTTTGAGGTCAGAAGAGGCTAGGGGAGTCCAAGTGAGAAGATGCTGGGCAGCTTGGCACCGTTCATTTGCATGTCCCTTGCAGAACCTCACTCCCATAACAACCTTCCGGAAAATCTCTCGACCGTAAGATGTCCCGCGTCCGATACACCCATCCGGAGGTCATATGCCACATCCTGCACCCATCTTCTCTTTGGCCATCCACTTCTTCTCTTCCTGGGCATAAACCACTCCATGATTGTTCTCTCCAAACTTAGTCACCAAAATATTTCAATTTTCTTTGTTGTATCGTCTTAAGCAGCTGACCTTCGGTATTCAGTTCTTGTTGTATGGATGCATTTGTTCTTTTCTTTATCCAAGATATTTTTATAACCCGTCTGTAATATTTATATTTAAAGGCATTTTTATGTGCCGTTCAGCTTGTGTAGTTAGTGTCCAAGTCTCACAAGCGTATGTTGCAATGGGAAAGATGCATGCTCTTAAAAGTCTAATGTTTGTAGTCCCATCTGTTGGTTTGTTTTTGGAAAGCAATAGATATTCATCGTTTAATTTCCTTCATTGTGTCATCACCATTGTTGGTAATTAATGAACCACGATATTCAAAATTGTCCACCACCTTGTACCTCTGAAGTGGGACGCAGAGGTGTTTCCAAGGCACCAGGGCCGTGTTATATACTGGCCAAGACCTATTGACGCGTCCTCGTCGAAATTCCTGGGCAAAAGGCCCCTTCGGGGTCCTGGCTAAAGTCAGTAGGGTCGCCGATTCCTCCGAAGTCGGAGAGTGTCTGCCTGTACGGTGAGGAACCACCAGTCTGCACGACAATAAGCCAGACATGGGACAACGGATACTCACGCAAACCTCAGGTCCTGTATGACAGCACACTGATGTTGGACAATAGGATGTTTTCATCCGACATAGAGGACTTCGCGTTGGAGCTCAAGCCAACGAACACAAGCAAGCAAGCAAGCACCTCTGAAGTCGGAGTGGTTTCGCCTGAAGGTGAGGGACACCGGTAAAAGGGAAAGCTAACCCACAAGCCAAATTCAGTCGATTACTACTACAAATAGTATGTAAGGAGTACGCTTGAGTTTAAAGTGAGCGAGCGAAAAAGAAAAGAAAAAGTCCACCACCTTCAATTTTTCCTCATTAACATACATTTCTTTCTCCATAATAGTTTTATCTGTTTGCATTATCTTTGTATTTGCTATGTTAAGATACAAGTTGTGATGTTCACTCTTCTTTTGTGTTGACATCATGGTATCAGAAACGGATAACAGCACATACAACTTCTTTCAAGATAATTTCATTACTTTTTCTATCCGTCCACTGTTCTCATCATTCTTGTATATCACCATATCTTTATAGCTTCCATTTAATTGATCATTTGTCTGCTAATTGTCCACGATTTGTTTCATTAAATTTATGAATGGTTCAATATAGCTCTTAAGAACTCATTTTGACACCGCAATTGAAATAATAAATTGCACGCAATATTATATAATATTACTGCCAGGGAGCTAATTTGCTCTTATAGCGAAATGATAATCTGGCTCTTGAACTGTCAGAGAGCGACTGACGATTATTACTTGTCAGAATAGCCATATATAGGTCCTGATAATCTTCCTCTCTGATTGAATGGCGAAATGTCTAGGGATATAATATTAACTCAGTCATCCCCTGGCTACTTTGTTAAACTCTGCTTTCTGTCGATCCTCAACTTCACACCTCTTGTAAGACGCATTACAAATGCGAATTTCTTCACTTTATTCCTGACTCTAATACACATTGTCAACTCAACATTTGAATATAGAAATACACAACACTAAATTAAAATCTAACAGATCTACACAGATATTAACATGTGGCCATAATCTGTGGCCGTCACGATCTTCTACACCGTGGTGCGTCCGATCACGATAACGGCCACGAATCGAATGCCCCTGAATGACCTTGTCACCTTCGCGATCACGTGTGTTCGCTCCGGTGACAATCTCGCTTGCCACATGGGTCACGATCCACGACCGTCCCGTCCCTCTGTGTGACTTTTCGTCACTATGCCATGAGGTGCAATTCAACCCATGGCAATTACTATACTGAATCTTGTGTTCGCTAAAATATATTCAGTATTTGTTAGTCAAGGTAATACATGAGGCAACCTTGCGTGCGCGCGCACACACACACACGCACACACGCATGCACGCACGCAGAGAGTCACTCTCAAGCGAACGATAGAAGAAGAATATCTGATACCTCAATATTGAGAAATTTGCATATATTATAGAACAGTGGCTTTCAACCGGTGGGGGAATTCCACACCCCTCCCTCCCCCCCCCCCCCGGGTTTCTAGGGGGTGGGAATTAAGATTATTTAAAGATTGCGTTAATACAAAACCGATTACTTGATATTGTTTTTCCCTACATATTTTACAGTTATATACTTCTCTCCCTTCTGAAATTCATGTTATAACGTAAGTAGACCCGCAAATCACGTTCTATGTAGACATCTAGACTTGTTCTAGTATGTGTTATTAAATTTAGCTTCCATTTTCACGTGTAATATGTAGGGGCAGGGTGGGGGGTAATTTATACGGAGGAATTAAGAAAGGGGGGGGGGGTGAATAGCATTCTGAACATATGGTAAAGGGGTGCACGGGCCGAACATGGTTGAGAACCACTGTTACAGAACTTTAATTCACTCACAAAGTGAAAGAATAACAGTTTTCAAGTGCAGAAGTGGGATGGTTGAATGGTCTCCTTTTATGGAATGTTTTGGCTTCAAGAGATAATGAGATACTGACATACATGGTAACGGGTCTGCTTGGTTTATTTCACAAGTGTATTCAGGAGAAGCCGGTATCCCTGGTCGAGAGGTTAGCAGCTTTCTCCGTTACCCCGAATACTCTCGTGGTTGACGTGAGCGCACGAGAATTGGAAGCGGTTCGAGTCGCGCCAGTGACTTATGAGAGTATGGAGCCGGTCGCTCAGAAAGTATTGGCAAACTACTGAGCATAATATTGCCAAAGAAATCAACAATCAGCTGAAAGATGCTGATGTTGACAGCGATGTCCTGTAAAGGATATGCAAACTTTTATTTATTACTAGCTGACCCGGCCCGGCTTTGCCCAGCTCCTGGTGGGGAGCATCTCATTTAATTCATATAAGTCGTCATATAAGCTCCCGTTCCCGTTCCCGACTATCTATCTGTCTGTCTGTCTGTCTATCTGTCTGTCTGTCTGACCCGGCCCGGCTTCGCCCAGCCCCTGATGGTGAGCATCTCATTTAATTCATATAAGTAGTCATATAAGTTCCCGTTCCCGACTGTCTGTCTGTCTGTCTGTCTGTCTGTCTGTCTGTCCCTCCCTCTCTGTCTGTCTGTCTAATCATTTATTGGTTGCAGTTAGAACAACCTTAAATAAACGAAGACCAATTTACAAAAAGCATTAGAAAGAGCACTTGAAAGATCTTTACACCTCCCCCCAACAATTAACTTGAGTAAATGGAGCGGCGGCAGCAGCAGCAGCAGAAGAAGAAAAAGGAGGAGGAGGAAGAGGGAGGTTGAGGAGGAGGGAGGAGGAGGGAGGAGGAGGAAGGGATAGGCGGAGAGAGGAGAAGTAGGGAGGAGGAGGAGACAGGAGGAGTAGGGAGGAATAGGAGGGAGGAAGAGGGATTAGGAGGAGGAGGAAGGAGGAGGAAGAGGGAGAGGAGGGAGGAGGAAGGAGCAGGAAGGAGGATGAGGGAGGAGGATGAGGGAGGAGGAAGAGGGAGGAGGAGGGAGAAGGAGGAAGGAGGAGAGGGAGAGGGAGGAAGAGGGAGGAGGAAGAGGGAGAAGGGGGAGGGAGGAGAAGGAGGTGGAGGAAGAGGCAGGAGGAGGGATTGGAGGGAGGAGGAGTAGGGAGGAGGAGGGAGGAAGTAGAGGGAGGAGGAGAGAGGAGGAGGAGGGGGAGAAGGGAGGAGGAGGAGGGAGGAAGAGGAGTGATTAGGAGGAGGGCGAGGAGGTAGGAGGAGGGAGGAGGAGGAAAAGGGAGGAGGAGGGAGGAGGAGGAAGAGGGAGGAGGAGGATGGAGGAGGAAGAGGAGGGGGAGGGGATGAGGAACAGGGTAGGAGGAGGAGGGGAGAGGAGGAGGAAGAGGATTATAACGCATATGCCTGTAGATAACTGCAGCGAAAAGGTGGGGAGCATCTAATTTAATTCATATACGTAGTCATATAAGCTCCCGTTCCCGACTATCTGTCTGTCTGTCTGTCTGTCTGTCTATCTGACCCGGCGTCCTTCCACACACCATCCATTATTTTTAATGAAAACTGTTTTTAATCACCTACATGACTGTAGATAACTTCTTTAAGCATATAAGTAGTCATATAAGTTCCCGTTCCCGACTATCTATCTGTCTGTCTGTCTGTCTATCTGTCTGTCTGATCCGGCCCGGCTTCGCCCAGTCCCTGATGGGGAGCATCTCATTTAATTCATATAAGTAGTCATATAAGTTCCCGTTCCCGACTGTCTGTCTGTCTGTCTGTCTGTCTGTCTGTCTGTCTGTCTGTCTGTCTGTCTGTCTGTCTGTCTGTGTCTGTCTCTCTGTCTGTCTGTCTGTCCCTCCCTCTCTGTCTGTCTGTCTGTCCCTCACTCTCTCTCTGTCTGTCTGTCTGTCTGTCTGTCTGTCTGTCTAATCATTTATTAGTTGCAGTTAGAACAACCTTAGATAAACGAAGACCAACTTACAAAAAGCATTAGAAAGAGCACTTGAAAGATCTTTACATCTTCCCCAACAATTAACTTGGGTAAATGGAGCGGCGGCAGCAGCAGCAGCAGAAGAAGAAAAAGAAGGAGTAGGAGCTGGGAGGAGGAAGAGGGAGGTGGAGGAGAGAGGAGGAGGAGGGAGGAAGAGATAGGCGGAGAGAGGAGGAGGAGGGAGGAGGAGGAGTAGGGAGGAATAGGAGGGAGGAGGAGGGATTAGGAGGAGGAGGTAGGAGGAGGAGGTAGGAGGAGGGAGGAGGAAGGAGGAGGAGGGAGGAGGAAGGAGGAGGAGGGAGGAGGAGGAGGGAGGAGGAGGTGGGAGGAGGAGGGGGAGGAGGAGTAGGGAGGAGGAAGAGGGAAGAGGAGCGAGGAGGGGGAGGAGGAGTAGGAAGGAGGAGGAGGGAGAAGGAGGGAGGAGAAGAACGCAGGAGGAGGAGGAGGGAGGAGGAGGAGAGAGGAAGAGGAGGGAGGAGGCGGAGGGAGAAGGAGGATGGAGAAGGGAGGAGGAGGAGGGAGGAGGAGGGATGTGGAGGGAGGAGGAGGAGGGAGGAGGTAGAGGGAGGAGGAGGAGGGAGGAGAGAGGATGAGGAGGGAGGAGAAGAAGGGAGGAGGAGGGATGAGGAGGAGGGAGGAGGAGGGGGAGGACGAGGTAGGAGGAGAAGGGAGGAAGAGGGAGGAAGAGGGAGGAGAAGGAGGAGGAGGGATGAGGGGGAGGACGTAGGAGGGAGGAGGAGGGAGTAGGAGGAGAGAGGAGGAGAAGGGAGGAGGAAAGAAGAGGAGTGATTAGGAGGAGGGAGGAGGTAGGAGGAGGAAGAGGGAGGAGGAGGGAGGAGGAGGAAGGAGGAGGAGGAAGGAGGAGGAAGAGGGAGGAGGAGGGAGGAGGAGTAGAAAGAGTTAGGAGGAGGAGGGAGAGGGAGGAGGGGGAGGGAAGAGGAAGAGGGTAGGAGGAGGAGGGGAGAGGAGGATGAGGAGGATTATAACGCATATGCCTGTAAATAACTGCAGCGAAAAGATGGGTCTGTCTATCTATCTGACCCGGCGTGGCTTCGCCCAGCTCCTGGCGGGTAGCGTCTCATTAAATTCATACAACAAAAATAAGTAACGTAAAAGAATGTCCTTCCACACACCATCCATTATTTTTAATGAAAACTGTTTCTAATCACCTACATGACTGTAGATAACTTCTTAAGCATAAAAAGATGAGTTACAATGTTATGCATTATGCATTATTTTTATGAAAACTTTGAAAGTGTCTTAAAGATTGTATCATTATTTATTATAACTCATATGCCTGTACATAACTATAGACAAAGATTTTATAAATCTTTCAAAACGATGCAACAATATGACTATAAATTATACAGAAAAGTTATTAAAAGTTATGCCCCTTGGAATAACGTTTCTAGAGTTAAGTCCCCTTGCTATATAAAAATTATATTGAAAAATGAAAAATTAAATAATATTAAGTAAATAGCCGATTTCACACTAAAAAATATCACAGTTGGCAGCGCGAGAATGAGAGGAAGACGTGTAGAAAATTTCATCTCAATCGGATGGACCGTTCGCGAACGCATAAAGGACAGATGTAACAGAAGAGATACCAACTCAACATCCTTTTTTTTATATATAAGACTTAGCTGCCCGGCCCGGCTTCGCCCCAGGAACTGGCGGGGATACGATCTATCTATCTATCTATCTATCTATTTTGTTTTCTTAATTATCTATCTATTATTATCTATTATCTATCTATCTATCTATCTATCTATCTATCTACTATCATCTATCTATCTATCTATTTAGTCTATCTACCTCATCTATCATCTATCTATCTAATATGTTTTTACCTGGTCGAAAATTTGGTTCAAAAAACTCCTAACAAAATAAAATTTTACGCATCAAATTTAGAAACTTAAAAGCTCTCAACCAAATTTATTTTTAGGACGACCTAAAAAATGCAGCCCTTGAACATGTTTACCAACTTCCTGATCCGGATGATGCACTAGCTTACTGGACAAAGGCAGTATACAATGTATTTGATAAACATGTGCCAGTCAAAGAAGTTCGAGTCAAGAATCAACATAAGTCCGTGGGTCACTAGCGAAGTTCTCGAAATCATGAGAGAACGAGATACAGCACACAAAAATAAAGATTTTATCAATTACCGCAGACTAAGAAATAAAGTTAAATATGAAATTCGTAGGATAAAGAAAGATCATTCAAAAATTTAATTGTAGATAAATCAAATAATACAAATATATGGAAGGCTATAACTCGCTAACCAACAAGAAACACACTTCAGAGTCAGCAATACCAAACTCTATAACATGCGAGGATTTCAGTTACTCTTTCAATCAGAAATAGAGAATCTAAAGTCCTCAATACCAGACTCAGTATGTAATTTAAGTTCACTGTCATCATTCTGTGAAGGGAAGTGCTCTAGAAATATCCCTCTGAGATTCCCTTGATGTCTGTTGCAGAAGTATATAAATATCTCTCAAATCTCAAAGCAACAAATCAGAAGGCTAGATGGTATCAGTAATAGAATTCTCAGGGTGCTGCACCTATATTAGTGAGTCCTTAACGTCATATATAACCAGTGCCTATCCAAAAACTACTTTCCATCTGCCTTTAAAGTGCTAAAGTGTATCCTCTACTTAAAAATGGCTCAACTGATATTAGCGTCTTGGGTAATTATAGACCTATTCCTACTATCGTCGCTATCAAAGCCATTAGAAAAACACATGCATAAAATAACACTACATCATTTAATTAACAACGATCTAATAATTGACAGTCAATCTGGGTTTCGACCTAAATATTCTTGCCATAGTGCCCTTACAAAAATGACCGATAACTGGCATCTTTGTATCAACAATGGCACATTGTGTGAGCAGTATTTGTAGACTTTAAAAAGGCCTTTGATATGGTAGATCATGATATTTTAATTAGAAAATTAAAACACATGAAGACTAGCACCAATATGGTGAACCTAATTACGTCATTTTATCAGACAGACAACAAGTAGTGTCCTTCAATAACTGTATATCAAGACACACACAACTTAATTTTGGGGTGCCTCGGGCTCAATACTAGGTCCGCTGCTTTTTGCAGTGATATTAACGTCTTCCTTATACCTCAATACTTTCGTGTGATCTATTGCGGATGACTGCACTATTTACACAAGTCAAGAGAGCTTTGTGACTTAGAGAGCTCTTTACAAAACGAATCTTGACAACCTTAGTAGATGGAGCAATGAAAATCGCATGTTAATTACATCGACAAAACTAAATCCATGCTAATAACGACCAGACAAAAACTACAGACGCTAGCCATAACTGGGACACCGCTCGAGCTCCACGTGGACACGTTACCTATAATTAATGTAAATGAACATAAAAACATTAGGTCTTTTAATTGACAGACATTTAAACTGGAGCCATCATGTTCACCGTCCCTTCCAAGCGAATAGCACAAAAGTTTTACCAACTTGCTCAAAATTCAACACTTTTTGGATGGAAAGCCACACGTAAAATCTTCTATGCATCCGTAATCCTAATCACCCTCTCGAATTATTGTTCCACATTCTGGGATGGCTGCCCTAAATCTAATATGAAACGATTGTGTTCGCTTCAAACCGCGCTATACGTCTAGTTTCTAGCATAAAGCACGTTGAAAGTAATAAATTATACAGCCATCTAAGGACTTCTACCACTTCAAAAGCGCTTCCTTTTTAACAAAGCCAAATTAGTGAATAAATTATATCTGAAAATACGCCAGAGTATCTTCTACCGGCTTAATTCAATCTAATGCAATGAACAGTAAGCGCTTAAATTTATTACAGCTTCCTAAGCCTAGATTGGACTTATACAAAACTTGTTTCGCATATTCTGGTGCTCACTTGTGGAATAGCCTTCAACCAGAACTGAAAACCCCAATGAGTCCCTACACACTTCAACCGAAAACTCTTTCAATACTTACTTCATACCGACTATATGCCTCCATAAGTCACCTACTAGTATCATTTTTCCACTATCATTCTTCACTGTATGTGTGTGAACGAGACAGTGGGTGAGAGAGTGAGTGAGAAAGAGTGTGAGTGGAAGAATTAGTATGAGTGAGAGTGAGAGAGTATGCATGCGCATGTGCCTGAGTGAGTGTAAAAGTGAGTGAGTGTGTGGACATATGTGTGAGAGATTTAGTTAGAGAATGAGTGAATCTGAGAGAGTGGGTGTGTTGTGTGTCTGCCTGTCTGTGTGATAGAGTGTGAAAGTTAGTGAGTGAGTGTGAGTTAGAGAGTCATCGAGTAAATGAGTGAGTAAGGGAGCGTGAGTGAGTGAGAGAGAATTTGTAGGTATGCGTGTATGTGCACGAATGAGTGAGTGTGAGAGCGAGTGAGTGTGTAAAAGAGAGAGCGTGGTTGAATGAGAGAGTGCATGAGAAAGTGTGATGTATGTGTGTGCATGTCTGGATGTGTGTATGGGTGTATATGTGTGTACATGTGTGTATCTGTGTGTGACTCTGTGTGTATGTCTGTACGTGTGTTAAGGTGTGCATTCATGTGTTTATATGCGTTTATATGCGTGTGTGTATGTGTGTATGGACGAGTGTGTGTGTGTGTGTGCTCGTGTATGTATTGTATATCTTTGTATGTGTATGTGTAAGTGTGCATGCATGCAGTGTATGCGAGGGAGTGTATATTCGGGTGTTATGTGAGTACGTGTGAGTAAGTATACGGATGTGTGCAGGTGTGTGTATTGCGTGGGTATGATGTGTGTGTGTGTGTGTGTGTATGTACATGTGAGTGAGAGACAAGAGAGAGAGAGAGAGAGAGAGAGAGAGAGAGAGAGAGAGAGAGAGAGAGAGAGAGAGAGAGAGTTGAGGGCATGCATGTCATCTAACATGCTGATCCATATGTTTTGTGTATTCTCATTTTTTTTTCATATTATCATTTTGATGCACTTGATGTTAACATGCATAAAATTAATTCATGTAAATTACTGTAAAGAAAGTGAGAGAGTTAGTGAGTGTAAGTGAGAGAGAGAGAGTGAATGAGTGTGAGAGTGTGAGTATGTAAAGAGAGAGAGAGAGAGAGACAGAGAGAGAGAGAAAGAGAGAGAGAGAGAGAGAGAGAGAGAGAGAGAGAGAGAGAGAGAGAGAGAGAGAGTTGAGCCCACGCATGTCATGTAACATGCTATTCCATATTTTTCATGTATTCTCATCTTTCATATTACGAGGTATCGTTTAATGCCACCTGATTGTCCTGTAACATGCCATTCCATATTTTATTTCTTTTAATTCTCATCTTATCATTTTGTATACCACTTGATTTTATCATGTATAATATAACATTACTGTGATGTGAGTGAGAGAGAGAGAGAGAGAGAGAGAGAGAGAGAGAGAGAGAGAGAGAGAGAGAGAGAGAGAGCAAGAGAGAGAGAGAGAGAGAGAGAGAGAGAGAGGGAGAGAGAGAGAGAAAAAAAAGAGAGATTTGAATTGCATCACTAATTTTTACGCTACATAATGTATATGTACAATTGTTTCTCCACTTCTTGTAATTGCGAGAATTCTCACGACAATCGTCAGTGTCTAAATTGTGTGTAAAGTGTAGGAGTTTGTTCTTATTAGTTTCAGTAATCATGTGAGGCATCATGTATTTGTCTATATGTGAGGATGTATGTATGGGTGTGTATGTGAGGGATATGTGTGTGTGTGGGGGGGGGGGGAATGTGTGTGTGCCTATGTAAGAGAGAGAGAGAGAGAGCGAGAGAGAGAGAGAGAGAGAGAGAGAGAGAGAGAGAGAGAGAGAGAGAGAGAGAGAGAGAGAGAGAGAGAGAGAGAGAGAGAGAGAATTCAGTGCTCGCATGTCCTGTAACATGCCATTCCATATTCTTTGTGTATTTTCATCTTTCACATTATCATTTTGTATGTATGACACTTGATTTTATCATGTATAATATAACATTACTGTAATGTGAGTGAGAGCGCTAGTGAGTGAGAGAGAAAGAGAGAGAGAGAGAGAGAGAGAGAGAGAGAGAGAGAGAGAGAGAGAGAGAGAGAGAGGGGGGGAGAGAGAGTTGAATTGCATCACTAATTTTTAAGTTACAAAATGTATATGTACAATTTTTCTCCATTTTCTTTACAATTTTGCGACAATGCTCACGACAATCGTCACTGTATGTGTGTGTAAAGTGTGGGAGTTTGATCATAATAGTAGGTTGGGGGATCGGGGGATGTGTGTGTGGGTGGATTCGTGATGTGTGTGGGTGGGCGGGGTGGGTTTGTGTGGGTGGGTGGGGGATTTGTGTGTAGGTGCGTGCGAGATGTATGGGTGTATGGGGAGATGTGTTTGTGAGTGGGGATGTGTGTTTGTCTAGGTGGTTGTGGGTGAGTGGGTGGAGGAGGATATGTTGGTGGATGATTGATGGTGGGTTATGGGATGGGTGGGGGTATATGTGTGGGTGGGGAGATGTGGGTGTGGGGAGATGTGTGCAGGTGGGGGTGGTTGTGGGTTTGAGGATGTGTATGTGGGTGTGGGATGTTTGGGTGGATGGGTGGGGAGTGTGTGTGGGTGAGAGATGTGTGGGTGAATGTGTGTGGGGGATGTGTGTGGGTTGGGGGAGGGGTGCGTGATGAGTGTGGGTGATGGATTTGGAGATGTGTGTGTGGGTGGGGGATATGTCTGGCTGGGTGGGGGGGTGTGTGTGGCTGGATGGAGTATGTATGTGTGGGTAGTGAGGGTGACTGTAGTTGGGGGATGTGTGGATGGGTAGGAGATGTGTGGATAGATGTGTGTGTGGGTGAGGGATGTGTCTTTGGGATGTGTGTGGGTGTGGTATTGTGTGGGAGGGGAGCTGGGTGTGGATAAATGATGTTTGTGTGGGTAAGTGAAGGTGTGGTTGGGTTTGTGGGTGGGTGAATGATGTGTGTGAGGGTGGGGGATGTTTGCTTAGATGGGTGGTTGGGATGTGTGAGTGTGGGTGGGTAGATAGGAGATGTATGTGTTGATGAGTGGGTAAGGGACGTGTGGGTGTTAGTGGTTGAGGGATAAGTACGTGTGTCTAGGGATGTGTGAGGGGATGAATGTATGGGTTGTGTGTGCGTGGATGGGAGGTGTGTGTTTGTGAATGGGAATGTGTTGGTGGGTGGGGATGTGTGTGAGGGATGTTTGTATGGGTGGGGAGATTGTGCGTGGGTGGGGATGTGTGTGTATATGGGTAAGGGTGTGTGGTTAAGGGATGTGTGGCTGGGGGAATGGGTGGATGGAGGATGTGTGGTTGGGTGGAGGATGTGTGGTTGGGTAGAGGATGTGTGGGTGGGTGATTGTATATGAGTAAGGATGTGTGGTTACGGGATGTTTGGTTGGGGGATAGGTGGGTAGAGGATGTGTGGGTGGGTAGAGGATATGTGGGTGGGTGAGTGTGTGCAGGTTAGGAGATGGTGGGGGATGTTTGTAGGTGTGGGCTCGGGATAAGTGAGTGGGCTGGGGGAGATGGGAGATTATGTGGGTGAGTGCGGGAATTTGTGTGTGGGTAGGTGCGGAATATGTGAGTTGACGGGGAGATGTGTGTGTGGCTGAGGAATGTGTGTTTGGTTGGGTGGTTGGAGGTGTGTGGGTGGAGGAGGATATTGGGTGAGTGATTGTTGGTGGGAAATGGGACGGGTAAAGGATATGTGAGTGGGTGGGGAGATGTGTGTAGGTGGGGGATGTGTGGGTTATTGAATGTATGTGTGCTTGGGGTGTGGGTGGATGGGATGTGTGGTGGATGAGAGGTGTGTGTGGGTGGGGAGATGTATAGGGATGTGGTGGATGGGTGGGGGAATGTATTGTATGTGTGTGTGGTTGGGTGGGGGAGTTGGAGTGAATGGGGGATGTGTGGGTGGGTGGTGGATGTGTCTTATAACATAGTCATATGCATTGTTTATGTTTACAAAATTCATGTGACAATGTTTTTTTCCTATGCACTGCTCATGAAAGAAAGATGAGTGATTGGAAGGGCCGAATGTAAGACGGGCCTGCGTGCCCAATTTGTTACCCTTTGAAAATAAAGTCTGTTCGTTCGTTCGTTCGTTCTTCTTCTTCTTCTTCTTCTTCGTTCATCCGGAGTTTTTTTTTTCGGATGTGACTGCGTTGTGCCTGTTTACAGCAGAGCTGCGTTCTTGCGCCGTTAGGCCGACACATCCGACTTCTGCGGGCATTTGTTGACCGGGTTAACCTTCCCGGGGGTTTCTTAGGACGTTTGACTCTCACTGTTGTGGTGTTATCCCCCATCCCAGCTGGTCCATATAGAACAGCCAAAGATCCTGGTCAGCCCTCAAGGGAAGGCAGGGGCAGACCATGGGCATTCCCCGCCATCCAAGGAGGCTTCCATACTTGCAGAGCCGATACATAGCGCTCTGGTACTGGGCTCACCCAAGGAATCGTCACGTCCTGCACATGGCTGCTTAGCCTCACTTCCGTATATTGGGCCTTCCGTTCACCATAGGCTGTTCTTCCGGAAACCAGAAGTATGCAGTCTGCAGATGACACCCACACAGTGAGCTTTCGATTTGGACTTTCCACGTAATGGATTTGCTATCCAAGCAATATTCCATTTCATGCCACTAGGACACTTTTCCACCTTTTATGAAGCCCACACAATGGGCTTTTGATTCGGACTTTCCACGTAATGGATTTGCTATCCAAGCAATATTCCATTTCGTGCCACTAGGACACTTTTCCACCTTTTATGAAGCCCACACAGCGAGCTTTCGATTTGGACTTTCCACATAATGGATTTGCTATCCAAGCAATATTCCATTTCATGCCTCTGGGTCTTCATGCACCTTTAAATGTCAACCTGTATGTAGTTAAAGTAAGCTGCGGTCAACTTGAGCTTGTTGATATCTCCATAGAGCTTGTCCTCAAATGAAGCAGGTGTGGGCCAAAATATCTTTCTCTGTTCTGCATACGTTGGGCAATCCTGCAGCAAATGTTCTGCTGTCATTTTTCCAGTTCTACAATTACATTCATCAGTATCTCCTATCTTTAGTTTATTGAACAAGTGGTATTTCAGCCTGTTATGTCCTGTGCGGAGTCTGAAGATTGCTACTTGTTCTCTTCGGTCGAGTTTGTAATATGCATCATCCTTCTGATGGCCTGGATGCTCAGATTCCCATTTGGTTCTATAAGTGCTTTTTATCAACCTCTTTGCCTCATTATAGGTTATGTCTATGTCAGGCTGTGGTAGTCGTCCGCCCTCTTTTGCCAGTCTGTCAGCCTCTTCGTTTCCAGGTATACTGCAATGTGATGGGATCCACTGTATTACAACTTTTTGGGATTTCTGGCATAGACCATGGAGTGCTGCTCTTAGGTCAGTTAGTTCTGTGCTGTTATTGCTCTTCAGTATTGAGACAGCTGACTTTGCATCTGTGAAGATAGCTATTTGCTTCTCTTTATTTTCCTCCATCAGGAGCATTTCTGCTGCAGTTTTCAAAGCCTCTACCTCCGCTTTGAAGTTACTTGAAAATTTTCCAGTTGCCATTGAATGTGTTTTTTTCACTCCATTTTTTAAATTTAGGAGAATTCCTCCTCCTCCATTCTCTATTGAATTTTTGGCTGATCCATCTGTATATGCATGGGTCCAATTCCTGCTTGGGTAATGTTCTTTTATGTAGTTTAGGGTTATTTCTCTTCTTTCGGTTTCATGCTGAGTGTTCTTTTTCTCAATACCAGGAATGTTTTCTATCATCTCAGGCAGTTGCTGCTGTCTCCAAGCTGGGAAGTTGTGTGCATTGTGTATGGGCTTGACTGTTGATATGTTAAGTATAGGATCTGCCCTAATCCTTCGTTTTGCAGTTTCTACAAAGTTGCTACGCTTCAGTCTTCCCTTTCCAAAACCATTAAATCTGTTGTACATAGGGTGGTCTGTCAATCTTCTAAATTTTTCTGCTTGTTGCTGGGCTCTGCTATCTCTTCTATCCTGCATTGGTTGTAAACAAGTGATCTTTTCTAGTTCATTAATAGGCGTTGTCTTCAGGCTTCCAGTTATGATTCGCATTCCTTGGTTTTGGACTCTACTTATTTTGTTAAAGTTTGACTTAGCTGCTGTTGCCCAAGCTGCAATGCCATATTCCAGTACTGGCCTCACCCGTCCAGTATATAACTTCTTGAGAACTTTCTCATCTGCTCCCCACGTTGTACCAGCAAGCTTTTTCATGATTGCCATTCTCTGCCTTGCTCTTGTTCGATTTTTCTCAACCTGTGTCTTCCATGTCAGGCGACGATCAAAGGTGACTCCTAGATAGTTTGGATTTTCTTCATGGCGCAATATTTTTCCATTCAATACCAGCTTAGGTTGCTGAGTTTTATTTGAGAGGGAGAACACTGTGCATGTTGTTTTCTCCTCACTTATCTTCACTAGCCATGATTTTGACCAGTCCTCTAGCGCTAATAAGGCTTGCTGTATTCTGCTGTTAGCTGTACTAATATATTCTTCAGATGTCCATATGGCTAGGTCATCTGCAAAGGAGGATGTGTGTACTCTGGCTGGAAAATTTTCTGTGATGTCATTTATATATGCTAGGAATAATGTTGGTGAAAGAACTCCTCCTTGGGGGACACCTTGCTCCAGCAGCATCATTTTGCTTGTTTGTCCTTGTACTTTTGTCCTGGCAGTTCTGTTCTCAAGGTAGTGGCTGATCCATTTATACATTTTTCCACAAACATGCATGTTTTGCAGTTTTACTTTCAGTCCTTCCTTCCATACTTTATCAAATGCTTTTTCTAAATCTATCCAGACTGCTAGTGTGTGCTTTTTCTCTTGGAAGGCATCCTCTATTTCCTGAGCTATATAGGTTATTTGATCTTCAGTGGATCTGTATTTTCTGAATCCTGCTTGGTGTGGTGTTAAGAGTTTGTTTTCTTCCAGATGCCATGTTAGCCTGCCATTGATAATGCGTTCCATTAATTTTCCTACACAGCTAAGTAGACTGATAGGTCGATAGCCATTTGGTTCTTCCAGGTCTTTTCCTTTCTTTGGGACTGGTATTAGTATAGCTTCCTTCCATGCCTGTGGGACTATTCCTCTCTTCCAGCTGTTATTTAGGACTGCTAGTAGTTTCTTCTTTGCCTTGGTGCCTAGTCCTATTAGCATTTCATTTGTGATTCCATCCTTTCCTGGTGATTTCTTCTTTTTTAGGGTATTCATTGCCTGTTCCATTTCTTCCATTGTTAGATTTGCCATCATATATTCTGCTGCTGTCTCTGTATTTCTATGATGTATCTGTTTGTCTTTGATTGCTTTCTTCTGTTCGGTTGTAATATCAATGTGGTTTGCATTTGCATAGTGTTCCATTAGTGCATTTGCAGCCTTTTTGCCTGTAAGCAAGGCATTTCCTTGTTTAATTGTTATTTGTTTGTTTCTAGGTCCTTCATTGTTCATGGCTTTCACTAGTTTCCATAGTTTGTTTCCATCCCTGTCAAAATTCAGGTTTTCTGTTTTTTCCCTCCAACAATCTCTTGTTGTTTGATTTACTGTTCTTTTATATTTTGCTGAGATGGCTTTGAGAGAGATGTTTGCTTCAATTGTTTGTTCTCTCTCTGCTGTCTTCCTGGCATCTTCAACTTTGTCCTCCAAACTTTGTAGTTCTTCAGTCCAGTATGGTTTGTAATTTTTCCTCGCTCCTCTTGGAATGGACTCAGTGGCTGCCTGTATTATCGCTCTGTTTAGACTTTCCACCATTTGCTTTATGTTGCCATATCGTGTATTTATGTTTTCACAATATTTGTCTGTTAGTATGGCAAATCTGTCCCAATCTGCTCGTTTGTAATTCCAGCGGGGCAAGGGCTTTTGCTCCTGTGGAACATACTCCATATTCACTTCAAGCTTGATTGGTCTGTGGTCACTACCTGCTAATTGGTCCAGCACATGGCGATCGATTTTGTGGAGGATGTCTCCTGTGCAGAAAGCTAAGTCTGGAGTAGAAGTGGTAAGCCATCTTCTGGAGTAGAAGCTCGGTGTGTCATCCGCTTTGTTGAGTAGATGGAGATTTGAGTCTATTTCCCAGTCCTCCAATTCATCTCCTCTTTTGTCAGTATCTGGGTATCCCCATCTTTCTGAACGGCTATTAAAGTCTCCGACAATAATGCAGTTTGTGTCAGTTACTTTCATGTTTGAGAGTGTAAGGTCCTTATCTGCTGGGCTATACAGATTGTAGATTCTTATTTTCACGTCCTTTATCATTATATCAACACCTATAATTTCCGTTTGGTTGTCAGAGATCACAGATACTTCGCTGCAAGGTATTGTATTTCGTGTAAGTATTAGAACTCCTCCTTTGTGTCCTTCGCGGTCGAAACGTGTGGCCTGATATCCTCTGACTGAGAATTTGTGATTGGCGTTGAGGTGTGTCTCTTGAATGCATGCCACATCTATTCTATCTTTATGAAGACGCTGTGTTAGGGAGTCTTTCTTCTTGTAAACTCCTTCGGCATTCCACTGTAGTATGTTGAGTGTCCGGGGTATTTGGTCAATAGCTCTTAACCTACTCCTCTGTGCCTTGACTCCACAGCACAGGGGAAGGTGACCACCAGTAGTCATGGGTGGACCCCCTCGAGGCAGGGGGCCCGGCACTATCACCGCCTGATGGGACTTCACGGGATTAGCACCATATCGATTAATTTTGATTTGTGACATCATGAATTAAGTTACGTTGCACTGCTTTGTCAAGCCTGTGGCTCAGTACATCCGATTTCGACAAGCATTTATTCGGGATGCTTTCCCTAGCCTTTGACTGTCCCCAGTCTACCTACAAGGCAGCAGGTTTCACGTTGCACTGCTTTGTCAAGCCTGTGGCTCAGTACATCCGATTTCGACAAGCATGTATTTGGGGTGCTTTCCCTAGCCTTTGACTGTCCCCAGTCTACCTACAAGGCAGCAGGTTTGTGTGTCTCTTCGTCTGGTCCCTCTCCCTTGACCTGTCCGACATGGGTGGCCCTACCAGTAGCTGTGCTACCGTCGGCATAGCTCTTGGGGTCATTGGGACGCACAAGCCCCTCTACCTCGTCACGGTGGACACACAGCAGAGGGGGTTCGTTCGTTCTATCTATCTATCTATCTATCTATCTATCTATCTATCTATCTATCTATCTATCTATCTATCTATCTATCTATTTATCTATCTATCTATCCATCCATCCATCCATCCATCCATCCATCCATCCATCTATCTATCTATCTATCTATCTATCTATCTATCTATCTATCTATCTATCTATCTATCTATCTACCTATCTATTTATCTATCTATCTATCTATCTATCTATCCATCCATCCATCCATCCATCCATCCATCCATCCATCTATCCATCCATCCATCCACCCACCCACCCACCCACCCACCCAACTACCTACCTACCTACCTGTCTGTCTGTCTGTCTGTCTGTCTGTCTGTCTGTCTGTCTGTCTGTCTGTCTGTCCGCCCTATTAAATATTGATAACAGTTACTGGAAAAAATGTGAGGACCATGTGTTGAAAGAGGAAGAGGACTATTGGAGAAAGGATGGATTGAATTTTATGCAATCGAGAGCAATCATCAACCTACTGGAGTCGTCCGACACAGATTAAGGTCTGACCAGATCGTAGACCTAAATCTACGTACACACTTACTGGGATATTTTGCTCCAACTATTCAGACGAATTGCAGGCCCTAAACATTACACCATCAGCATAATGTCAATGGCAACAGTTTGTATTCAACAGTGATGAATTTTCAATTCCTCAAGCCCTCAGCGGTGACAAACAACTTTATTGAAAAAAGACACACACACACACGCGCGCGCGCACACACACACACACACACACACACACACACACACACACACACACACACACACACACTAAACGCATTGAATACCAACAGAAAAGTAATATTGCGGTGGAAACTGACATATTGTGGCATAACAAGAAACGTGTGAGCAAACACGTTGTCAAATTAGGGGACAACACACGTGCATACGAATCAATCTATAAACTTCAATGAAAAGAGGACCAACATCTTGGTCGTTAAGAAGAAAGCCCATTACAGAGACACTGACAACTATTTCCATAGTGCAAAACAGGTAATCATGTTCCGACTCTGAACGGTAAACAGCAAAGTAGACAATCTTTCACGACGACTCAAAGCGGGTCTGTCACCCATGTGTACGTGTGAACAAACTACACAGACAGCTGAACAGATCCTTACAAATGGAAACATGATGACTAAATTGCGGTATCATTTCTGGTTACTCCATACGCACATTAACGCACAGCTATTTGGAAGCTTTCACGAACTCAATATAAAAAGCTAACATGAATACTTGTGTACACTTTATTAACCAGCAGCTGAAGAAACAAGAAGGAAATGAAAAATAAGGTAAGAAATATATTCCCTCTACTTTCCTGTTAATTTACAAATTATTTACCCCATGCCTCTGTAAATTCTCTGTCTTTACTAATATTACACATTGCACCCTCTCGGGATTCTCCGTGGTGAAGTGGTCAAGCCGTCTAACTCGGGCTCCGAAGGTTGTATGTTCGATTCCGGGCCGCGTCCTTCATTTCCCGAATGCATTTTTTCGGAGACTCCCGAGGGTCGTCGCTGGAGCTACGGAGTTCGTGCTTTGTGCGACGCTTTCCGCTCTGCGGAAGGAAACTCAGCCATATGGATAAACACCCGGTGCAATGTAGCCGACCCTGTCGACTTTTAAGCTACTTCTTTCATTGCACCCACTCTCATACGAATCCGGATACGCCTTCTGTGTCATCTGAATTGGAGGAGCGTCCATTACTGTAAACACAAATTTGTTAGCGAGAAATCACTAGATTTTCAGCAAAACATCAAAGAAATGTCGCCGCTTTCGATGATTTAAGTTGCTTTTGGACCTATCAAAGACATATTCCTTGGGTGGGGGTAAATATAAGACGGCAGGAAAAATTTCATAACGATGTAACTGACAGTTTTCAAAATAATTGATCGTGAATGAAGACATTCTTTTCGGGACATACTATAGTAGATGCTACGGCTAGTGAGAGCATAGGTCTGACTTTGCGTGAGAGTTAACTTTCCATATTGCTAGAAATATTACTAAAGAATACAGTTAGTGGAGAGACGTGATCGCCTGCATAAGTCGACAAACCACTTGAAGAACATTTTCACTTTGTATTTCCTGACTTCCTTGAGGGAGGTTACTATATCTTTTATACCCCGGGAAGGTTAACACGGTCAACAAATGCCAGCAGAAGTCGGATGTGTCGGCCTAACGGCGCAAGAACGCAGCTCTGCTGTAAACAGGCCTAACGCAATCACTTCCGAAAAAAAAAAACGCCGGATGAACGCAGAAGAAAAAGAAGATATATTTTATACTTTAACACTAATTCACACTGCATTCTAGCACTTCGTAGCTTTCTCACAATTCGTCCGTTCCATCTGAATGCTTACGTTCTTATTCTTATATGGGTAAATATGAATTATGCAATCAAGAATCGACATTATTGCACTCGGGACGTTCCCATTCGTGCTCCATCCCCTACTTCAGTGGCCAACGAAGAGTTCCCATTCTGATGGTACCGATGGTGACTGGACGTCCGCATACATGTTCCTTTAAGGATTGAGTGTCACCCAGACCCTAATAAGCATCTCATGGGCATGTACAGTGCCAAATACTGACATACTGGTCAAACCTTGAACACGCTATTTCAATAGCTCAGCTTACGCCAGCTTGGCCATGCACTGGTTGGTTGGTGAATCTTCTTGAAGACTGAGTTTTAACTCTGTACGCCCAATGCATTGGCGTCCAGGTCATTTTAGTCACGGAAAGCGCTAAGCTGAACCCAACTACCATATACATGGTGACTTGCCCTCTCCAAGCTCAGAAACAAGCCAGGTTGCAATACCGAACTTGAACCTGATATTGTAACATGTGACCAGACGATGGTTCAGCACAGCACCGACAGACTGGCTGGGATTCGGCATAGACTGGTTATGTTTTCCTCCAAGGATATCAGATCCGAGGAGACCACAATTGCCAACACACTGTGGCGCAATGCACAGAGGGGAAGCGCCTAGCGATGTATATTGTATTGCACAAGGCCTCATCACAAGTTGCATTCTATGCGGAAAGCTGACAAACGCTAAAGGATCGACCGATTGCGTTCCTAACATCCTCAATGTTCGTGTTTAGTATTTATTTTATATGTGGCTGCCGAGAAAAAATCCACGGCGTTGTGGAAGATTAGAATGAGAATTAATTAATGTATGATGTCAGTACCTTAATCTCTTGGTTAATAGCACCTTGATATTACAGGACGCTTGAGAAACGAATGAACAGGCATTGAAAGATACTGATTGGAAGAAGAGCAACTAAGTAACGATAGACACTTGTTAATTTAGTCTCATGCTATTTCAATGGCTTCAGTTACTTTTCATTAATACATAACATTAAATAGTAATAATCAAGGACGTATATTAACGTCATGGGTGGTATTAGATATATGGTTCTGGTCCATATTGCACTGTAATCAACACTCGTGGATGATGTAGTCAATACCACGCCGATCGCCTTTACTTTCCATAAAATTCCCCGGTACCCATTTTAGCCTCGGCTGATCTGGTAGCCCAAATAACTTAAGACAATCCCTACCTCCATTTGGATTCGAACACATGACACCCAGACAGGGAAGCTAGTGCCCTAGCTACTGCACTACCGGGCATCCTAATTCATATCATAAACGTGTTAAATTCTAAAGATTTCACCCTGGTACCGTTTTGTAAGGTAACTTTCCATAGCGTAACGGCGAGGTACTCGATGGTTGGCGTAGTTGTCCCTTGTTGAAATCTCCATAGACCCGATAATTTTTCGTTACAAAATGGTTCCAAGGCCTGTAAAGCCTCATAAAATAGCTACCAGACAATTCTTGTTTGTTCATTGTGAGTAGAATGGAGAACTGCCTCGACATCGCACAGGAAGAATATGTCAGGTTCCACGTGGAAGTGGGAGCCGCGGTGGCGTAGTAGCTGGGCACTTGCCCATCATGGGTTCGTTCAGTGCGCATCTGGGAGGATGGCATTTTATAAATTGATCCTGGGTTCCCAAGTCGACCAGTCTAAATGCGTCCCAGGGAAGGTCTTAGAAAGTAACGGCGGTCGGGAGGGAGTGAGACAGAGAAAGAGAGAGAGAAATAAATAAAGAGAGATACAGAGAGAAATAAAGAAAGAAAGAGAGAAAGAGACAGAGAAAGAGAGAAATAAAGAAAGACACAGACACACAGAAAGAGAGAGAAAGAAAGAGAGTGAGAGAGATAGAAAAGGAGGGGGTGGGGGTTCTTTAATGTAATATGCTTTTGTAATGTACAGAAAGAAACAGCATTGTCACAAGACATTGTGTGTTGTGTGTTGTTTATGACTCTCGTTGACAGACCCAGGGGCTAATGGATTACACAAATGTAAACACACACATACCTATGTGTGTACGTGCTTCAACGTTGCATATTAAAATCAGATACCAGAATATTTTCTAGACATTAACGTCAACGAACATTAAACTGAACTTATTTGTTATCTATTTCCTTTTGGTTACGAAAACATGTTTCACAACAATGTTCATTTGTCATTGAACCAGATATCTTTACTGTTCTTCTCTATACACATACAATGATACTTGCAATAACAGATACTGTTTCAACCCAAGAGCAAAACAGGTTCACTACTGGGAGTTGAACCCATCTGCTGTGATGATAGGCTAATGCACTAACCACAATGCTGTTTGTTACTATTCATTATTACAATATTGTTATAATAATGAACAGAAAATATAGCTCGTATTGAATGGATGACAGCTGTTATAATTATCACGGACAGATTGAGAATAAATTACTAAAAGCACCAGAGTGTTTAACAAAGAAAGAAAGACGTGAGCTAGACACCCGAGGAGAATAAAAATATTGAAAATCACTCCTATATATTAAAGGCGTTCATTCGGATGTCATTGAACTGAACACTGTATGTTTTCATTCATAAACCTTAACTGGATGTGTCAGCAAACCATTGGTTGGTTGGGTGCCCTTGAGCAAGCTTTAACAGCATGGGTTGAAATTGGCACGATCAAACAAGGCATTGACTTGTATATATGATGTTGCTATTCTTTCCTTTCAGAGCAGGTGATAATACCAGAGTGTTGTCCTAACTCAAGCGAGTAAATATCATTATTCACGGATCTTCTTCACTCCGAAGATTGATAACCTTGACTGAAACGTCTACAAGTTCACGAATGCCTCCATACACAAAAAACCCAACCAATAGAGAAAGTGCAAAGTGTATTCCGTGACCTTGACATTATCTCCCCCTTTGTGCAACAGATCCCACCTGGCCATAGAAAGATGGCCTCGGGGGTTATTCATTTCGTGCTTCTCAAACATGGTCATGGCATGAATAAGAAGCGCTTCCAAGTTATTTATTTCCCCTGGCAAATATCATCATGCTAGTAGTGCTTGTCTCTGTCTCACCTCTTGTAGGGCAGCATTAGTGTCCCTCCGTACAGATAGAGCTACAGCCTGACAACGTGCTCGTCCCATAACTCCCCAGTCTTGTCATTAACCGCTAGAGACGCATGTCTATTGTGTGCGTGTGTGTGTGAGTGTGTGTGTGTGTGTGTGTGTGTGTGTGTTTGCGTGTGCATGTACGTGCGCGTGTGTGCTTTTCTGTCCGTCTTTTTTATCTGCCGGTCTGTACGTACGTACGTACGTCTATCCGTCTGCCCATATGTCTGTCTGTGGTTAGATAGGTCGGTAGATGGATATGTAGTAGGTAGATGGATAGGTTAGTAAGCAGATAGGAAGTTAGGTGAGTAAGTAGATTGGTCTGTCATTCGACGGTAAATAGGATGTTAGGTGGGTAGATAGGTCGGTAAGTCGGTCGGTAAGTAGAAATTTAGGAAGGTGGGTAGGTCTGACGGTCGGTAAGTAGGAAGTCAGGTAGGTAGGTCGGTCGTTCAGACAGTCGGTAAGTAGACATTTGGGTAGGTAAGTAGGTAGGTCGGTCTGTCTATCGGTAAGTAGCAAGTTAGGTAGGTAGGTCGGTATCGGTCAGTCGGTCGGTCAGCCGGTCGGTAAGTAGGAAGTTAGGTAGGTAGGTCGATCAATCGGTCGGTACTTAGGAAGTTACGTAGGTAGGTTGGTTGGTCAGTCGGTCGGTCAGCCGGTCGGTAAGTAGGAAGTTAGGTAGGTAGGTAGGTCGATCAGTCGGTCGGTAATTAGGAAGTTACGTAGGTAGGTAGGTCGGTCAGTCGGTCGGTAAATAGGAAGTTAGGTAGGTAGGTAGGTCGGTCAGTCGATCGGTAAGTAGGAAGTTAAATAGATAGGTAGGTAGGTTGGTAAGTAGGTCGGTAAGTAGGAAGTTATATAGGTAGGTAGGTCGATCAGTCGGTCGGTAAGTAGTAAGTTATATAGGTAGGTCGGTCGGTCGGTCAGTCGGTCGGTAGGTATGAAGTTAGGTAGGTAGGTCGGTCAGTCGGTCGGTAAATAGGAAGTTAGGTAGGTAGGTAGGTCGGTCAGTCGATCGGTAAGTAGTAAGTTATATAGGTATGTCGATCAGTCGGTCGGTAAGTAGTAAGTTATATAGGTAGGTCGGTCGGTCAGTCGGTCGGTAGGTAGTAAGTTATATAGGTCGGTCGGTCGGTCAGTCGGTCGGTAAGTAGTAAGTTATATAGGTAGGTAGGTCGGTCAGTCGATCGGTAGGTATGAAGTTAGGTAGGTAGGTCGATCAGTCGGTCAGTCGGTCGGTAGGTATGAAGTTAGGTAGGTAGGTCGATCAGTCGGTCGGAAAATATGAAGTTAGGTAGGTAGGTAGGTCGGTCAGTCGATCGGTAAGTAGTAAGTTATATAGGTAGGTCGATCAGTCGGTCGGTAAGTAGTAAGTTATATAGGTAGGTAGGTCGGTCAGTCGGTCGGTAGGTATGAAGTTAGGTAGGTAGGTCGGTCAGTCGGTCAGTCGGTCGGTAAGTATGAAGTTAGGTAGGTAGGTCGGTCAGTCGATCGGTAAGTAGGAAGTTAAATAGATAGGTAGGTAGGTCGGTAAGTAGGTCGGTAAGTAGGAAGTTATGTAGGTAGGTAGGTCGGTCAGTCGGTCGGTAAGTATGAAGTTATATAGGTAGGTAGGTCGGTCAGTCGGTCGGTAAGTATGAAGTTATATAGGTAGGTAGGTAGGTCGGTCGGTCAGTCGGTCGGTAAGTAGTAAGTTAGGTAGGTAGGTCGGTCAGTCGGTCGGTAAGTATGAAGTTATATAGGTAGGTAGGTCGGTCAGTCGGTCGGTAAGTAGGAAGCTATATAGGTAGGTAGATCGGTCAGTCGGTCGGTAAGTATGAAGTTATAAATCAAATCAAATCAAATCAAATCAAATCAACTTTATTAGGGTCACAAATTGGGCGCGCAGGCCCGTCTTACATTCGGCCCTTCCAATCACTCGTCTTTCGTTCATCAAGAGCATTATACATTTGCATAGGAAGAAAAATAAACATTGTGAAATGAATGTTTGTAAACATAAACAAGGCTAATTACCATGGTATGAAGCCCATCTCCCACCTATCCATACATCACCCCACCCACACAACACCCCCACCTACCCACACACATGCGCACCAAGGGACACATACACACCCCCACCTACCGACACACACGCACACCAAGGGACACATACATACCCCACCAACCGACCCATCCCCCTTCCGCACATCCCCCACCCACACACACTGCCCTCACCTGATCCCCCAACCAAAACACACTCGCCACCCACAAACATTCCCCCACCAACCCACACATCCCACGCCCATATAGGTAGGTAGGTCGGTCAGTCGGTCGGTAAGTAGTAAGTTAGGTAGGTAGGTCGGTCAGTCGGTCGGTAAGTATTAAGTTAGGTAGGTAGGTCGGTCAGTCGGTCGGTAAGTACTAAGTTAGGTAGGTAGGTCGGTCAGTTGGTCGGTAAGTATGAAGTTATATAGGTAGGTAGGTCAGTCGGTCGGTAAGTATGAAGTTAGGTAGGTAGGTCGGTCAGTCGGTCGGTAAGTATGAAGTTATATAGGTAGGTCGGTCAGTCGGTCGGTAAGTATGAAGTTATATAGGTAGGTAGGTCGGTCAGTCGGTCGGTAAGTAGGAAGTTATATAGGTAGGTCGGTCAGTCGGTCGGTAGGTATGAAGTCAGGTAGGTAGGTCGGTCAGTCGGTCGGTAAGTAGGAAGTTACGCAGTGTGTAATGATGTTTGATCCCATCTAACCTATCTTGGCTAGTGTCGTAGGATATATGACTAAACCATTAATGTGATGATTTTTGATCCCATCTAACATATTGTTGCTAGTGTTGTAGAATAAATGATTTCAATGATCTTTAACGTTCTAAAACAAAGTCTCTTCAATCGTGGATACATGTAGCCAACAATGCCCCAACCACAGACATCAAAGCACGTGACTGCACAACTAGGACTCATCTAAGCCTCCATTAACAAGTATACTAAATAATCATAGTGACCTCGTCCTATCCTTGACCTTCACTCATGCTCAATTCTCTTCACCCTTTTCAACACTTTTCAACCGTCAGCTTTACCTCTTATTTTCCCGTCCACAGTTTCCTCAACATTGTGTGTTTTTCAACAAGTTATTCCTCGGACGTCTGTTTTTCATCTTATCCTGTCAATCCAGCTATATCGTTTTTCTCTGAATTGTTGGCTCACTCCGAAAGACCTTTCATGTTTATCCCAGTCTGAACTAGAATTGATTCGTTTGTGATTCATCCATCCATCCATCCATCCATCCATCCATCCATCCATCCATCCATCCATCCATCCATCCATCCATCAGTCCGTCTGTCTGTCCGTCCGTCCGTCCATCCATCCATCCATCCATCCATCCATCCATCCATCTATCCATCCGTCCGTCCGCCCATCCGTCTGTCCCTACACTCACCCACCCACCCACCCACCCACCATCCATCCGTCCATACACTCACCCACCCACCCATCCATGCATCCATCCATTCATCTACCCCTCCATTCGTCCGTCCGTCTGTCTGTTTGTCTTTCTGTCAATATCTCTGTCCCTTCTCTATTTGTCTGTCTGTCGGTCTGTCGGTCTGCCTGCCTGCCTGCCTGCCTGCCTGTCTGTCTGTCTGCCTGCCTGCATTCGGAAAAAAATAACTGTCCAATAAATCTTAAAGAGCTTTGACCGAATATGTAAACAACTAGGGAGTGACACCGCAACTTGTCTATCTGCTATAGGAATATGAATTATAGGATAACCATTAGTGCATACAGTTATCTGTTGTCACATTGGAGCAAGTAGTTACCCTTTGTCCTGAATAAAGAATTCCTTTGACCGCCTCATCATTCATGCCAACGCGGGGAGGCTAGAGAGCGAAGAGCGCCGGGATCCTCTTCGGTATTATTGACAATATCAGCGGGAAGCCACCCTTAAGAGATGTCATTGATAGTCAGGGAGATGTGACACGAGTTTTTGTGACAAGACAAATGAAGAGTCAGTAGCCAAGACAGGTGACCAAATGAAAGGTAGCACTCTCAATAGAGACATATCGTTTTCTTTGGAAGAAAGTGATATATAGTATCTCGCTGTGTGGGAGCGGCTGTTGTCAAATATGCATAAATAAGAAATGAGAGAATGTCACGCACAGGGCACGTTCACTAGTTAGCACACACACGCATTCGGATATATATATATATATATATATATATATATATATATATATATATATATATATATATATATATATATATATGTGTGTGTGTGTGTGTGTGTGTGTGTGTGTGTATGTGTGTGTATGTATGTGTGTGTGTTGTATGTGTATGTTTGTTTATATAATAAATACAGTAATTGTGCTAATCTGTTCAGGGACGCAATTTCGTTTCGCTTACACTTTTTAACGTGTCGTATTGTTTGTTAACTCATTCTCCACCGAGCAACTCATCGTGAATGTATAGTCAGCCCTATCATGGTGGGAGCCGAGTAGTGTAGCTGCCAGCCGCTGGCTTGCGGCCCGGTGGTAATGGGTGCGATCCGGTCCCATCGGAGCACCTAAGTCGACCGAACCTTAAATAGCTACCAGGAAATATCTTCTAAAGTAAAGGCGGCCGGCGCGATACTACACCCACCGTGGCTGATTGGTCTATAAAAACATGGGTCTAGCAATAGCTGCCCAAACCGTTGTCAGGCGTGTGAAAAGGCTCGGTGCTTTTGTCTAAAATCTATCTGCGATATAATAACAGATAGGAAAACACGAAATACCACTGGATGTTTAAATCGAGGAATGGTGTATTATTGATGGTATAAGATGAGATAGTGAACAGATGGAAGGAATATCTGGAAGTGCTGTATGATGATAGGAGACCGTATGTAAATATTAAAATCAATGGTGCGGGTCACCCTATACTTGCAGAGGAAGTTGAAGATGCACTGTTTCGCATGAAGAAAGTAAAGGTGCACCAGTCTAGACAACATAACATTGGAGGAAGTTAAGGCTCTAGGTCAGTGGTTCTTAACCGGTGAGGAATCCCCCCCCCCCCCCTCAGGAGAATTTTAGTGTTTCCAGGGAGGGGGTGGGAGTGGAATTAAAATTATTTTAAGATCGCGTTAATAAAAGAACCAAATACTTGATATTGTTTTTCCCCCATACGTTACGGTTCTGAACTTCTCGCACTTATAAAATTCGTGTTATAACGTAAGTAGACCCGCAAATGAAGATTTTTTTGTAGACGTCTAGTCTTGTTCTTCTTCTGCGTTCATCCTGAGTTTTTTTTTCGGACGTGATTGCGTTGTGCCTGTTTACAACAGAGCTGCGTTCTTGCGCCGTTAGGCTGACACATCCGACTTCTGCGGGCATTTGTTGACCGGGTTAACCTTCCCGGGAGACTTGTTTTAGTATGTGTTATTAAATGTACCTTCCGTATTACGTATACTGTGTAGGGGCGGGGGGGGGGTGTGTATAGGAAGAAAATACAAAAAGGGGGGGGGGGGTGGTTGGTAATGACATTCTGAACATATGGTGAAGGAGACCAAAAAAAAAAAAGGTTGGGAACCACTGCTCTAGGTGATTTGGGAATCGAAGTATTGACAAACTTCCTAAATGACATCTACATAAAGAACATATATTGGCAGCAAACTGCAGCCATAAGAATCAACAATCTGGTAGGGACATTTCAGTTCATAAAAATGGGCGTCAAACAATGTTGTGTAATGTATCCTGATTTGTTCTTATCGTATACTGAACATATAATAAAATGTACAGAAGATATGTCACGGATGCTGCTTGGTGTGCATAGTATAACTAACTTACATTATACTGATGACACCGTCTAGATAGCAACAAGTCCGAAGGAAATACAGGAAATGAGAGACACAGTGGTTGTAGCGAGTGAAAACTGACCCTAAGTTTGAATAATAGAAAGGCAGAGGTCATGGTGATATCATAGATACAGATTGCGCCTAAATGTTCAGTTAAAGTAAATGACATTATTTTGGGCAAGGCAGAAATTCAGATATCTAGGCGCGTGGATAACATGAGATAGAAGATGTATGACTGAGATCAAGAACAGAATAGTACAAGCAAACACTGCATTCTATCAAATGAAGAACTTTTCTACAATAAGTCATTGTCCTTTAAAGCTAGAAAAACATGTTTTGCATTGAACATAGAACCAATTTTAACATACGGCTGCGAATCCTGAGCAATTAGCAAACAGGCGAAAAAAATCCCTGGAAGCATTAGAGATATGGATTTATAGAAGAATGCTGAAAATTAATTGTACTGCCGAAATGAGCAATCTGGACGTTTTGAGGGAAGCTGAGTCGCAAAGACTCACAAACACCAGAAAGAAGCAGCCATCGTTATGTGGCTACATTATGAGAAAACAAAAACTGAAACATGTCGTGACAACCGAAAAGATTTGAGGACAGAGAGATAGAGGAATATAGAGTGAGAAGATTCTTGACAGTCTTGTCTCATGGCACGGAAGGAGTCAACTCACGAACTGATCCATGCCATCGGAAATCCCAATTTGTGGAAAGGCATGATCGCCCACGCCAGCCGGCAAGAGACTGGATGATGATGATGATCTACAATATCTTTTTTGTTTAACTGATTCAGTGCCAAAGGACAATATATCGCCTGATGTGACCTCCCATTTGGACAGGAGGACGATACATCGCCATACTAAGGTCATTATGTTATTTGTTTTATTTTGTGGTGTCTTTCGGAATTCCAATGCTCAGTGAAGGGAAAATGTACATGATAATACATGTTTATATGATTGTGTACCAGGTTTGGTCCAAACCTACTTTTCGTTGTGCACTGAATCAGTTAATTCTGTCTGCCCCACACGATTACAATAGCCCATTCTGTGGTAAATGTTGGTTCGCTTCCTGTGTCACGTAGTGTTCATAATTTAACACCATTAGGGACACACTGTTGTTACATTAAAGTAAATACTAGGGCGTATTTTTAATGACTGTACAGTATTTGAATATATTGCCTGTCCAAATTTTGTATTCACCCTCTGTAAAGTTCATGCATCATCATATGTAAAAATACACCCGATAGAAAGTGTTAGTTTACAACAGAATTTGACAGAACGTGTTCAATGCAGGGTTGCTATTAGTTAGTATTGTAGGAAAAGAAGGAGATTACTGACATGATATATCAAACCCACTCTGCTGTACTGTACGACAGGAAATCTCGGAACGTGAACGAAGATATAGGAAAACCTTGATGTCAGCGGAAATGTGGTTTCTGAGACGAGTGTTGCGAACACATTTGACGGCCAGAGTAACTAACATCGATTGCCTTTGAAAAGGCTAATGAAAGTAGATTGTCCACCTATACACATGTAAAGGAAACCGCCAATCCAGCGGCAACCACCGAGGCATCTCCTTGCTCTTAACTGCAGAGAAGATGCCACAATTCTTCTCAATCGCCTCTCGACCAAGGTCTTCTTCCTGACTCAATGTGGCTTCTGAAAAGAACGTAGCGTTGTGGTAAATGTTCTGGGAAGCAAATGAGGCCAGCATAATACTGAATACATCACCAATCGGTACCAAGGGTCGTAAAATATAGGCTGAGCACCATATAACCGATACCAATTAAAAGCTTGATAAGACGCCCTTTATTTCTACTTAATAAGTGACTTAAAGCTTCTTGAATTGCCAGTTTGTAAGTGCAACCTACATAAATGTTGTTATTGTTTATTACTCTGGCATGCTAGTTCTTTATCGATATCTTTCATTAGCATGTTTTTCTTAGCCTGTTGTCTTAGGCTCATTGATAACAATTTTCAGAGGCTCTTGAAAACAAGGATGAAGTGGAGCACAGTTGGAATCGTTGATAATACAGAAACATTCATTAAATGCAATAACAATAGCAGTAGAACAGCTGTAGCAACAAGAACACTTATAATAACAATACTACTACTATAAATAACAATACTAACAATAAGCATAATTCAATGAGTATGCTGAAGTTTATGTATTGAAGAAACGTATAAGTAATTTAAATGGGCAATCTCTCTATATGTTTGTCTATACGTACATAATTTATCTCCGTCTTTCCGTCTGTATTTCTGCCTGTTCGTCTGTCTGTCTTCCTGTCTTTACATCTGTGTGTTTGTATTTATGTATGTCTGTCTATTTGTCAGTCTTTCTGTTTACCTGTTTCTATGCCAGACTGCATGTCAGTATGTACATTTCTGTATTCGTGGTCTCGCTAAGTCTGTGTGTGTGTGTGTATGTGTGTGCGTGCGCACGCACCTGTCTATTTTTCTCTATCCATTGTTCTCATGAACACTAGACAACCGAAAGACAAGAGTGGCTGGTGAGGGAGAATTCGTCACTGACTGCACTTTTGGTCAGATTACCGGATTCGAAATCAAGCGCCACCGATTTGTAAACAGACCCCCTTGCGTTGATTTACACAAATTATATGAACATTGATCGTTCAGGAAGCAATGCTAAAGCGCTGCACGTAAAATAGACCCAACCTCGCGTATTGGCCACCAGAGAAATCTTGGGAAGCAAAGACAGAAGCCAAAACACTGACCAAACACTTCACCACGTATGCCGATATTTCGCCGACATCATAGGTCTAACTTCCTATCTACAACTCGTCTTACTGCTGTGCAGTGGTTACTTTGCTTTCGTGCTCTTTGCTAATTCACGTTTAATTACGCACAATCCTTCTCTAAGTAGGGATTGAAACAACACTTTCAGGATAGTAGGTCTATTTACAATCCTTCTCTACGTAGGGATTGAAGCAACACTGTTGTGATAGTAGGTCTACACACAATCCTTCTCTAAGTGGGGATTGAAGCAACACTGTCATGATAGTTGGTCTACGCAGAATCCTTTTCTAAGTGGGGATTGAAACAACACTGTTGTGATAGTATTCTACGCACAATCCTTCTCTAAGTAGGAACTGGAGCAAGACCGCCATGGTAGTAGGTCATTGCACAATCCAGTAAGTGAGCATCTAAGGGGTTTAAAAAAATATTATAATGCTTTGTTTTATTACAAAATTATTAATATATTTCTTAGAATTTTAACTTTCATTTCACTTTTATGTGATAAAAACATGTTTATTGAGGACATATCCGTTGCACAGTTCTTAACAAATAACTGGGTTTTCAGCATTATCTCCCGGGAAGACCTGAGCAAGATACAACAATTAGTTAGATAACAATACCTGGGACACATGAAGAATCGTTACCTCATGTGTCTAATGACTGCTAGTGCATCATCTCGTGGTGGGATCGACCCCCTATCCACTGAGATCCATTGTCACGAGAACTTATGGAACTCGGCACCCGCTGGAAATCTATATCTATAAAACAAAGTGTATGTATATATGTATATATGTATGTATGTAAATATGTATGTCCTTTATTTGTTCGCGAACGGCCCATCCGATTGAGATGAAATTTTCTACACGCCTTCCTTTCATTCCAGTGCTGTCAACTGTCATAGTTTTTTTTTCTTCTTCCTCCTCCTCCCTCCTCCCCCTCCCAAAATACGTACGTAAATATATGATGATGATGATGAAAGAATCCCCGAACCAAAACGCTAGGGAAAGGGAAGAAAATGACGTGACTACACAGAATCGTCACACGGCAATCATCATCATCAAGTGCCGTGCCGGCTGGCGTAGGCGTTCATGGCTCTCCGTAGATCTCAGTCTTTGGTTTTTTGGATCAACTCTGCTGCTGATATTCCTCCATGCCACGGCAATATCAATAACAATTCATCTTTTTATGTGTAAGGAAGTTATCTACAGTCGTGTAGAAGGGAAGAACTAGACGAGTATGAATTCGGAATGGCGAACTCTCTCCTCCTCTCTTCTCCTCCCTCTACCTCCTCCCTCCACCCTTCTCCTCTTCCTCCTCCCTCTCATCCCTCTCCCTCCTCCCTCCTCCTTCTCCCTCTTCCTTCTCCCTCTTCCTCTCCCCTCCTCCTCCATCCTCCTCCCTCCTACTCCCTCCGCCTCCTCCCTCATCTTCCCTCCTCCTCCCTCTCCCTCCTCATCCCTCCTCCTCCTCCTGCCTCCCTCCTCCTCCTCCTGCCTCCTTCTCCCTCATCATCCTCCCTCCTCTTTCTCCCTTCTTCTCCCTCTTCCCTCTTCCTCCTCCTACCTCCTCCCTCCTCCTCCCTCTACCTCCTCCTCCCTTCACCCTCCTCCTCCCTTCTCCTCCTCTTCCTCCTCCCTTTCCTTCCTCCTCCTCCTCCCTCTACCTCCTCCTCCCCCTACCTCTTTCCTCCTCCCTCCTCCTCCTCTTCCACCTCCCTTTCCTTCCTCCCCTCCTCATTCTCCCTCCTTCCTCTCCCTCCTTCCTCCTCCTCCTTCCTTCTTCTCCCTCTGCCTCCTCCCTCCTCCTCTCCCCTCCTCCTCCCTCCTCCTCCTTCTCCTCCTCCCTCCTTCTCCCTTCTTCTCCTCCTCTCCCCTCCTCCTCCTACCCTCTTCCTCTTCCCCTCCTCCCTCTCCCTCCTCCATCCTCCTCCTCCCTCTTCCTCCTCCTCCCTCTTCCTCCTCCTTCCTCTTCCTCCTCCTTCCTCCTCCTCCCTCTTCCTCCCTCTCCCTCCTCCATCCTCCTCCCTCTTCCTCCTCCTTCTTCCTCCTCCTTCCTTCTCCTCCCTCCTCCTCCCTCTTCCTCCTCCTCCTACCTCCTCCCTCCTCCTCCTCTCTCCTCCTCCCTCCTCCCTTTTCCTCCCTCCTCCTCCTCCCTCTACCTCCTCCCTCCTCCTCTCCACTCTTCCTCCTACCCTCTTCCTCTTCCCCTCCCCCTCCTCCCTATCCCTCCTCCTCCCTTCACATTCCTCCTCCTCCCTCTTCCTCCTCCTCCCTCCTCCTCCTCATCCCTCCTTTTCCCTCCTCCTCCTTCTTCCTCCCTCCTCCTCCTCCTCCTCCCCCTCCTCCTTCCTCCTCCTCCCTCTCCTCCTCCTCCTCCCTCCTCCTCCTCCCTCTACCTCCTCCCTCCTCCTCCCTTCACATTCCTCCTCCTCCCTCTTCCTCTCCTCCCTCCTCCTCATCCCTCCTCCTCCCTTCTCCTCCTCCCTCCTCCTCCCTCTACCTCCTCCTCCCTTCACATTCCTCCTCCTCCCTCTTCCTCCTCCTCCCTCCTCCTCCTCATCCCTCCTTCTCCCTCCTCCTCCTTCTTCCTCCCTCCTCCTCCTCCTCCCCTCCTCCTTCCTCCTCCTCCCTCTCCTCCTCCTCACTCCTCCTCCTCCCTCTACCTCCTCCCTCCTCCCTTCACATTCCTCCTCCTCCTCCTCATTCCCTCCTCCTCCCTCCTCCTCCTCCTCTCCTCCTCCCTCCTCCTCCTCCTCCTCCTCACCACTCCTCCTCCTCCTCCTCCTTCTTCCTCCCTCCTCCTCACTCCTCCCCTCCTCCTTCCTCCTCCTCCCTCTCCGCCTCCTCCCTCCTCCTCCTCCCTCCTCCTCCTCTACCTCCTCCTCCCTCCTCCTCCCTCTACCTCCTCCCCCTCCTCCCTTCACATTCCTCCTCCTTCCTCTTCCTCCTCCTCCCTCCTCCTCCTCTCTCCGCCTCCCTCCTCCTCCTCCTCCCTCTACCTCCTCCCTCCTCCTCCCTTCACATTCCTCCTCCCTCCTCCTCCTCCCCTCCTCCTCTTCCCTCCTCCTCCTCCCCTCCTTCTCCTCCTTCTCCCTCCTCCTTCTCCCTCTTCCTCCTCCCTCTTCCTTCTCCCTCCGCCTCCTCCCTCCTCCTACTCTCTCCTCCTCCTCCCTCCTCCTCCCTCTCCCTCCTCCTCCCTCTCCTCCTCCTGCTCCCTTCTCCTCCTGCGTTCTCCTCCTCCCTCCTTCTCCCTCCTCCTCCCTCTTCCTCCTCCCTCCTCCTCGCCTCCTCCTCCACCCTACTCCTCCCTCCTCCTCCTAATCCCTCCTCCTCCCTCCTATTCCTCCCTACTCCTCCTGTCTCCTCCCTCCTCCTCCCTCCTCTTCCCTCCTCCACCTCCCTCTTCCTCCTCCCTCCTACATTTACCCAAGACAGACAGACAGTCAGACAGATAGTCGGGAACGGGATCTTATATGACTACTTATATAATTTAAATGAGATGCTCTCCACCATGGGCTGGGCCGGGTCAGACAGACAGACAGACAGATAGATAGATAGACAGACAGACAGACAGACAGACAGACAGACAGACAGACAGACAGACAGACAGACAGTCGGGAACGGGAACTTATATGACTACTTATATGAATTAAATGAGATGCTCCCCACCAGGAGTTGGGCGATGCCGGGCCGGGTCAGACAGACAGACAGATAGATAGTCGGAACGGGAACTTATATGACTACTTATATGAATTAAATGAGATGCTCCCCATCAGAGTCTGGGCGAAGACGGGCCGGGTCAGACAGACAGACAGACAGACAGATAGACAGACAGACAGACAGACAGACAGACAGACAGATAGTCGGTAACGGGAACGAGAACTTATATGACTACTTATATGAATTAAATGAGATGCTCCCCACCAGAGTCTGGGCGAAGCCGGGCCGGGTCAGCTAGTGTTACATAATTGTTACTTTTCTATTTACGCGTCTAGTTTCAGGAATAGGGAGGGAACGAGGGAAACTGCTGAGAGAAGGGAAAACAAGTGTGTGGAGAGATAGTAGAGAGAATGGGAACGACGAAAGAAAGTTGGGGGGGGAGGGGTGTGAAAGAGAGGAGAAAAGGGAGAAGTGAGGACAGAGACAGGTGTCAGACAGAAGAGAGATAGATAGATAGATAGATAGATAGATAGATAGAGAGAGAGAGAGAGAGAGAGAGAGAGAGAGAGAGAGAGAGAGAGGAGAGAATAGTGAAAACGAGGGGGCGAGATGAGGGAGAGGATTTGATTATGGGTAGATGAGAGTGGGAGAGCGAGGGAGAAGAGAGAAGAGAGATGAATGAGAACAATGAGGGCAGAGGGAGGTATGAGAGAGAAGGGAGAGAGGAGAATAGAGGACAGAAAGAGTGTACAGGGAGATAAGATAGAGAGGGAGGAGAGAGGGAAGACAGACGACGAGAGAGGGAGAAAAAGAGAGAAGAGAGAGAGAGAGAGAGAGAGAGAGAGAGAGAGAGAGAGAGAGAGAGAGAGAGAGAGAGAGATGCTGTTAGAGTGAGAACGGTGGAGAGAAGGTGGGAAGATATAGGTTGGGAGATAAGGGATTTGAAAGCATCAGCATTTTGTGACAGCAAGAGCTGATTGTGACAAGATCTTGTTTGTCAACATAACACGTATTTTGTATTAAAGACGCATTAGTTAATAGTGAATATGCCATGACGCTTCCAAAGTACATGTATATACACACTTCGGCGCTATTAAGTCACAGAAAAAAAAATAAAATGAAAAAAAAAAAAAAACAACTTGAGAAACATCGATAATACAAAGTCAAAAATAGTAAAATCACAAATAATCAAGCCACAGAGAATTAAATCACAAATAATGAAATGACAAATAAGGAAATCATTTTAAAGTAAATATGCCTTCCTTGTTTTAAAATGTGTAACAACCACAGTTGAGTCAAAAACCACTTGAGACAACATTGTTTTATCTTTAATTAAAACACATAACATATAGCGAATCTGTGTTCTCCATTTGTTTTGCCTTAAACATCCGGTGTGCTGATGCCGAGGTAAGGGATACACCTGACAGATGGACTAACATGTTGACATCTCGTACTTGACTTGGGAACGTAAATTACAGGTATCTCTAAAGCCGGACACTGTAGGGAAAGCTACTCCACATACACAATTTAGTCCCGCGCTACTAGAACTAGTGTGTATTGACTACGCTTGAGTTCAAAGCAAGCGAGCGCAAAAAAAAAAAAAAATATATTGCCTTTCATCTCTCAAATGACGTAAAGGTAGGTCCTCAACCAATTAACGCCAAAACGCATTCTATACTTGTTCATGATTGGTTGGGATTTGTAGGTAACATTTTCTATGAAATGGTATGCCAGTCTAAGGCCAACCCTCCATAGTCGCCTCTTACGACACGTATGGTAGGTTACAGTGTTACAATTCAATGCCCCAATGACACAATCTCCTTGAGAGAGATTCGATCATGTAACCACCAGACCGGCGAGCAAGCGTGCTAGCCAGTGCGCTACTGCGTCTGACCGACCAGGTGTGTCACGAGTGAATATTATAGACTCGATTAAAGAAACGTACAAAGCCCCTTGTACTGACTGCAGTCTCTGGCAATGTTGAAACACTAAGCTTGACCTATGGTGTCCTTTAATCCTCGTAGAATATCCTTTGTTATTTCTATGTCTGGTTGTGTCCAACACTTTGTTGACACCGTTTACATAGGGATAAATAGCCGTGTTGGCCTTAGGTTGGGACTCTCTATGTCACAACCGTGTTAGTATACAATGGGGGATAAGCCAACCGTTCTCTTCCGGTCGCCATCTTGGGAAGTTGACGAAGCTCTGCAAAGATCGAACCGTGGAAAAACCAACAGAATCTGTTGACATCGAACGCGGGGGAAATATTGTCTTTAAGAGAGAGAGGTTGCTATAGAAAGTAGACTGAAAAATGCGCAGTTTCAGAGGCCGTGTTTATCCCGGGCATCTACCGAACGTCCTGCATCCGAGCCAAAGTCCACAGTATACCGTTTGGTTTTAAATGCTTGACAAACACGGGGCAGATTTCCGTACACTTTGGGATATGTAAGGCGAACTTGTGATAGGAAATGAGACAGACGGGAAGGGATGGGGAGAAATTTACCGCGAAGGTGACATGAATGTCCCTCAGTAAGGTCGGTATTTGGTTAGAATTTTACACACAGAAACAAAGAGCATATTTTTCCGTTGTGTTTGGCTGTGCTGTTTGCTCTTAGTTTTCCTGTCTGTACTCTGTTTGATGGACATTCGCAAGTGAGTTGAGAAACGTTGCAATAATCGCGTAACTTATGTTTGCTGTTGGTGGCCACTGGGTCTCTCTTAACAGTGTCCAGTTTGTATACTTGACTGAATTTGTAGTTGTACTTCTTCAACCCAGGATATATAATGATATATTCTCTCACTTCAAATCACTGGTGATGGTTATATTTTATGTACACAATAGTTAACCAATTGTCATGCAAATTATACGTCAGTCGTAAATAAGCTGTGCTTATTCTATTCCTTTATGCTGTTTTAGTCAACATGACCTTTCATGTTAAAATTACAGATGTTGAAACCTTTAACTTAACTTAAGTTGTAAAACAAGTTATTATATGTAAAGTGGCTTAAACAAATGTAGTCAATACAGTGAAGAACATATTGAATCAATCACAGCGGAAACCCAAAATAAATAAATGCAATAAACGCAGAGATGATAACATTGAATCAACGAGAAACTTAAAGTAAATAAATATAATGAACACATAAATGACAATATTGAATCCACGGCAACGCAAAACCAAAGTCAACTGATATATTTTTTTTTTTTTTAGTTGCGTATCCCTTACGGGACGTTGCAGTCAACACCAGCATTTTTCAGCTCCTGTTGATGTACTAGGCAAGTGTTACGTTCAGTAGTTCCCCATTGCTTTCTGAACGACCGGCTCCCATACCAGCACGTTATAAACACAACGCGACACGGTCTGCTGCACAAATCGGTCGCAGCTGAGTTTCGAACGTCTGGTACCCGGCTCACGAACCGCGTTCGCAAGCCTTTGGCCACGGAGAGCGGCTATATATAACAGATATAATAAACATTCATAATTCATTATGTGCTATGCCGATAAGCGTGGGCGGTCATGATTCGTTATCTCACTCGATCACCAGAATCATGGATCAGCTCAGTGTTTTTGTCTCCACTATACCACATGATCAAGCCATCCAGGTATTTACTTCTATGCCTTCCACTTGTTCACTTACTCTCGACCTTGCCAGTTGTCATCAAGTTCTCTAATTTATTTCTTCTCATAACGTGACAAAGATGTTTTGACTGTCTACGCCTAATTTCTCTAATTAGTGTACGATTTTCATTTGGTTCTTGAAAGACTTGGTCATTGTTTTTTTTTTTTTTTCTGTCTGTCCAAGGTATTCTTTGAATTTTCCTAAGAAACCACATTTCCACAACCATTAGATGTTTTTCAGCTTGTCTGCTTCTTGTCCACGCTTCACATCCATACAAAAGTACAGGTTCCATGTAGCACCTCAACACTTTTTTTCTCGTTGCAGTTGACATCTTTTTATTGGTCAGTATGTTTTTCATCTTGCAAAAGGGTACTTTCACCATGGCGATTCTTGTTCTAATATCTTCAAGGCATCACCCTTCAAAGGTTATGACTGTTCCGAGATAATTGTATCGATTCACTTGTTTAAGAATATTCCCATTTACCTGTATATTAGATTGTAGTATTTCCTTCTTCCTAGTGGCAACCAAAATATGTGTCTTCTTGCAATTTGATTCTACTGTGTGCAACAACCGCATCTACTAACTGTTGCAGATCCTGCTCATTGTCTGCAATCAATGCTGTATCATCAGCATATTTAATGCTATTTATCTTACGTTCCACCAATGATGATTCTTTTCATACTGTCTACATTTCTAAAAATATTTTCACTGTACAGGAAATAAAAGAAGTTCTGGAGACATTACACATCCCTGTTGTTTTTCAATTTTTGTGCATCTGTTATCGAGCCATGCTTCTTTTGCCTTCTTACATAATGTTCTGACTTGACTGTGAATCTCTTCATATTTGTCAGGATTATTTTTGCTGTGTCTTCGTCTTAGTTGTACAATTTGTTCAGTCGTCAATTTCTTACGACCCACTTTATTTAATTTTGGAATAGTTGTTTCTGCTGCCAAAGTGATCGAATTCTTCAACAATTCTCATTGATCATCCACAACTTAAAATACGATCTCTAGATCAGACAATATATCAAATCTGTTCTTTACTTCTATGTTAAAATGGTCTTGTATTTCTTTGTCATTTTTCAATGTACACAGATCATATTCAGTGTTTCCTGGTTTATACGTAACTTTCTTTAACTTTATCTTCAATGTGCCCGTAATAAACCTGTGATCACTGTAACAGACTGCATTGGGAAATGTTTTGCGATTGTTAAAACATTTTTAAACCTTCTGATAATCAGGATGTAATCAGTCAGGTTTCTAAACCTGCTGTTAAAACTCCTAAGCATTCATACTCTTCCGGGATGGTGTTTAAACCAGGTGTTTCCTACACTTATATGCTGCTCTTTTGCCAATTTTACAAGTCTGCATCCTCTATCGTTTCGTTCTCTCAAACCATGTTTGTCTACTGTGTATCCATTGCCTTGATTTCCTACTTTCGCACTGAAGTCACCCATTTTAATATTTATTTCTGAATTTTTACATTTCTTCAAAGCATTTTCCATGTGATTATATAATTCCTCTAAACTATCTTTACTGCTTTCTCATGTTGGGGCATACATTTGAATGACGTTTATGATCACAAATCTGCCGATTAATTTTACCAATAGAACCCTGTCTGACACAGCCCAATATCCTGTAACAGATTGTGATGTTTGCAGATCCAATATAATTGCTATACCTCATTGACATTCTTCTCAGACAGAATAAATAATCTCCGGGAAGGTTAACTCGGTCAACAAATGCCCGCAGAAGTCGGATGTGCCGTCTAATGCGCAAGAACGCAGCTCTGCTGTAAACAGGCACAACGCAATCATGTCCGAAAAAAAAAAACTCCGGATGAACGAAGAAGAGGAAGAAGAAGAAGAAGAAGTAGAAGAAGAAGAAGAAGAAGAAGAAGAAGAAGAAGAAGAAATAATCTTACAACCCTCCCCTGTCTTAATACATGTAACTTTCAATCTCGTCTCGCACATTCCTAATATATTAATATTCTCTCTTCCCATTTCTTGTTTTATGCTATCCAATTTTCCGTCTTCGCCTAAAGTACGATCATGCCATGATGTTAATTTCAGTGTTGCTGTCATTTTCTTGTGATGTTCTATGATTTCAAGAATCATGATAAACTCGCCATCTTTAAAGAATGTAATAAAAGTCAGCATGATAGAATGGATAAGAACGCGTGCTCTTAAACATCCGGTTTGCTAATGCCGAGGTAAGGGGTTCAACTGCTACACCAGACCATTGGACTAAAATGTTTATCTCTCGTCTTTGACTACAAGTACTTATGAAGTCGGAGTAGGTTCACCTGTTCGCGAGGGACACTGTTTATAGGGAAAGCTAATCCACAAGCACAATTCAGTCCAGCACTACTAGAAGTAATGTGTATGGACTACGCATGATTTCAAAGCGAGTGAGCACCCCCAAATTTTTTTTAAAAAAGCCTACCTTCCACAGTTTCTAGTTTAAAAATTCCCAAGCAAAATTATCAAAATTCTGAAAATTCCATCCACCACCTGCCTTCCGTAGTTTCTAGTTTAAAAATTCCTAAAACGGATACGATAAACGGCACATCCTCAACAGAAAAACACAAAACAGCGCCCACTGGAAAATAAAAAAAAAAAAAGGACAAACACCGTTATGGCATATTTCGCTGCATCTCGTCAGGTACATACTGCAGAAATCACACAACTTACGTGAAATTAACTAGAAAAATCCTTCAAGTTGAAATATACACAATTTCGCACAGTAATGTCGATTGTCTACCACGGTAATTTTAAGCTGACTAACATGTCTTTCTGTTTACACAATTCTGGCTTGCGTTGATAGATCCGTTGATAGATTTAGAACACAAAATACTCGCTTGTTAAAATTTGCAGAAGCAATTATGATCTATCAACGCAAGCCAGAATTGTGTAAACAGAAAGACTTGTTAGTCAGCTTAAAATTACCGTGGTAGATAAGTGACATTACTGTGCGAAATTGTGTATATTTCAACTTGAAGGATATATCTAGTTAATTTCACGTAAGTTGTGTGATTTCTGCAGTATGTACCTGACGAGATGCAGCGAAATATGCCAGGCAATAAATCGTGCAATCTATTGTTTGTGTCTTCGTTATTTAAATTCACTACGGGAAAACATTGTTTTGAAACACCGTTATGCCGTGGATATAGTAACCACAGAGAAGAAAACAAGTGTGCACTCTTTCGTCTCACATTCAAAAGACACAATAATAATTATACTTATTCACACACGTTAGCGATCGCCGTGGCTAGACTTAATTCAACATTTGAGAACTTGTCAATATTTGAAAACCATAAATATAGACAAGTTATACTGAGAACTTGTCAATATTTGAAAACCATAAATATAGACAAGTTATGCTGACAATGTCATGAGCGCCGCCAAACTAGGGTTCGACATCTACTCTCGTCGTTAGCTACGGGAGGGAAAGGCTGGTCACCTACGTCTCATACACTCAGGCCTACAACACTGTGATGGTCCAAACACTTTACATATCAATAGCATCTTCAGGTCACGGGACTTGCATTGTTTTATTATATTATGAATGTATTCAGTCGTGGACTCGCGGATTATGGACAATTAGAAACATTTCGTTCGTCTTAGATAACCGGCTAGTATACAAATCTAACAAAGGTCCCTTTTACACGCTTAGTTGATATATGGTGCTAAACACATATTTTTTTAAAAAAAATATATCAATAGATATTTAAGAGTACCCACTTTCATAGCCTGTGAGTACTAGACAATTAATGGCTTGTATAATTTGCAAGATGTGACCCATACAGCGGACAAGAATTTCCTACATCGTCAACAAGCGACAACTGTAACATCAGGCAATTAGTATATATGCCTGAAAGTAAAGTGTACAGCTTTCCCATGTAACTGGTGTATGTAAAAGTAAATAGCTAGTATAGCTGTCGTTCAGTAACTGAAGGTGCCTATAGGAATTACAACCAGTAATTAATATAGGCACCTTCAGTTACTCTCAATATGGAAGCCGACTGCCTTGCGATGGATTTCCGTACAATGGTCGTTAAGAAAGAAATTAAAAACTACTGAAGGTAACTCTGTCAAGAAATCACAAACAGCCAACTATTGAAAGTGAACATGCCAAGAAACACCAACAGCTAACAAATGCTGAGGTTTACTGTGACGTCCTGTAAAGAATAAAACAACTAACTAACCCTCAGTTCCCTCTAGGCATTCGGTTGGAGTGTGTTGCCAATGAAATGCCTGAAGCCTTGGAGAAGACATCAACGACCTGGCCCTAATCTCTAATAGGCTGTAGGTGCTGTGCTGAGCCATGACCTGAATACAATCTGACATGCGCAGATGTGAAGTTCCAATGCTGGTTCTCGTTATCCTTCTGGTTTCTGAGCTTAGGGAGGGGAAGCAGATTTCTGCAACACGGCCTCGAGGAAGTATCCGTTGGAACCGTATCTAGAGTAGTGTCTCAATATAACCACTACAGATGCACGTCCTGTTTACAGGCTCAAACAAGCTTACCGCTAATACATGGGACTGCAGAGATGTGTGTGTAAATGTGTTTCCGTCTGCCAGCTTTGAACAGACGCCTGGTCCATACACATGCTACTACTTTTGGTGTACTGGACTGATTTTTGCGTGTGGATTAGCTTTCCCCATTACCTGTGTCCCCAGCGATCAGACAAACCCACTCCGACTTCAGAGGTACTTTCAGTGTGCCCAAGAAAGCTTATACACTCAACAAACGGCGGGAACAAATCGGATGTTTCGATCGAATGGCACATATTTCGCAGTCATCATCATCTCATCTCATCATGTTCCTCTTGTACCTTGCGGTGTCGAGGTGAAGTATAAACTTCGTGAGAGTGCCCGATTATGGGCTTCATATATCGATATTCCCATGGACTCTGCTATTCCCTCCGTCCAACGTTTACGTGGTCGGCCTCTTCCTCTGTTTCCATCTGGTCTGTACATCATTGCTTGCTGTGGTATGCTGTTGACTGGTAACCTACTTGCATGGCCAAACCATTTGACTTGCTGTTTTCTGATAAAATCTAGTGCTGCTTTAACCCCCACTTTAGTCCTGATTTCTTCATTTCTGATCTTATCTC